>CM047815.1:33442651-33934336 GCA_026214975.1 Gentiana macrophylla
ACAAAAAGATCAATCCAATTGGACGTCTTTCTCCCCGTTGCCTGACATTTTCGACTAAGATTGAATTCATTATTCTAGAAAAGCAGCAACACATCCGATTGAAATCATCCAAACACCTCAGTAATTACAACGATTTGTGAGAAGAAATAGAGAGATAAGACTGCAAGATTTTGATGAGAACTTCGAGAAATCAGGAGCGAAATCAAGGGCGATAATAAGGAGGGAATCGAGCAGAGGAGAGATGTTGAATTTGGGGATCGAAAAGAAAATGACAATGTTCAAATAAGAAAAGTGAGATTGTCCCATCAAAACGAAAAAAAAATGAAATAAAAAAGAAGTACAGTATTGTGCGCGTTTTATTTTTGTAATTTAATGCATATTTTAACAATAGAAATTTAATGCATTTCAAAACGACTTCACAGGCATGCCGCATGCGTGAAATAAAAAGTCACAACTATGGGTGCTTTTTTAATATTAGTGTCTCCATACATGCCTTTTAGATGCATTTTCTGAGAAATGCTTCCATAGACGTGTCTCTATAGCCATATTTTGTTGTAGTGTGCGGGGTTCAGGTGCCTTTGCAATGCTAAACCCTCCCCCGTTCCTGGTCTCTTTTGAAACAACCTTTTTCCAGTGGCGAAACCAGGAAAAATTTTCAGGGTGGTCTTGGTATATAAACTGTAAAGCTAAAAAAAATCCGGGAAAAAAAATAAAAAAACCTTTTTGACTTTTTCGCTTTTAAAGTTAGTAATTTAGGAAGAGGTCATGTCTTGTGTTCTTAGAAATATAATCCGTCCATAACCAGTCATGTCTTTCATTTATTTCTTTATTTATTTTTGGTTCAACAGTCCAGATAGTTGTCAAAATAAATAAATAAAATATCCATTATATTACAGCATCCCCACTATGTCGAACCCATGAATCTATATTGATCAGCCTTGCATCCGTTTGTCATTTGGTAAAAAAATTTCAAAAAATATAGTATGGAAAAATAATATAGTCCCGTGTTTGTTTCTTCCTTCATTCCCAGATCAATTCAAATCTACTTGAAAAAATATGCATCCATGCTTACTTCATTTTCAAATCATTTATATCTTCTTATTTTCTATAACCACTACCTACATATGTCCTTTTTCTAGTCAAATCTCCGCTCAAGATTTTCGTGCTATTCTGAATAAATAATATAGCATCTATTAATTTTTCGTGGCATCCATTCTATATCATTTTTCAGGTGAGATAAAAAAATGCAGATGCACCGTAGCAGTCGCAATTAGAGGCTGATGTCATAAAAAATGTTGATGTCATGATATAGGAAGAACCGAAAGATGTGTGCCCGAAAGTCAAGAATCCAAATCCATTCGACAACACCAAATCCCACAAAAATAAAAGGACTTCGGAAGAGCCGCTCAAAAAAGATTGCACCGGAGTGAAGATACCCACCAAAAATGGACTCCGTAAAAGCTGCAGTAGTAGAAATGCCCTCCAAAATATCACTAAAATTGAATTTCGGAAGACCCGCCGGAGTGTAGATGCACTTCAAAATGTGTCAAAACAAACCCAGCCTCGTATGAATAAGGGTAATAGAAGACAAAATTAAAGAGAGTTATGGATGAATGTCAAAAGGATAGATAAGTCTGCTATAGATAAAGTTGTTAGGAAAATATCATCGCAACGGAAGCGATTTAAGGATCTAGATCTATGTGTATACGTAATAAAACATCAAATCTACATCTACAAGTGAGTTTGTAGATCATACCTCTTGAATCTCTAAATTCAAGTTGAAGAACCGCAAAGGATGAATGTGAAGATGTGAAGAGCACCACAGTCTTCCGATCGTGTGATCCAAGCAATTCCCGGTGGAAGGAATCCTCCGGTCGAAACCCCTCCAAAATGCACCCGAAAAATCACCAAAGATTTTTCCTCTCACTTGGCCGAAATTTCTCTTCCTTTTTCTAAGTGAAGAACTCGAAAAATTGTATTGTGTTGAGGCTTGGGAGAACTCTCTTTATATAGGAGAGTAAACTTAGCCTCCAAGGATTTTATAATTAATACCAAATCAATTATAATAATCCTATTAAATAAGAGATAATCCCAAAATATTCTAGAACAAATCAAGAATATTCATATCTTTATTATTTACCATAAATATTTATTCAATAAATATTTTATGCACATGTCTTTTTAATACACAAGAAAACTAATTCCTTGTTAAATCAAACATGTGTGGGGCGCCATTCAACATATTGACCTAGTCAATATTAATTTTGCCATTACACAATAATTAGGCCAAGATTATGGAAAATGTCTTTTCCACATATTTAATTATTTAGCCCAACTAATTTAATAGTCCACTAAACAATTAATTCACATATCGTTTTAATAAAGTCCAACATGAACTAAATTAATATTATTAGGATTCGACGTCCGAGAATATCTATGCTATATTAGGAGGCACGTCGGGGACCATGGACTAATAATCGTGGCTCCGATAAATCAAATAAATAATTATCGACGAATGAATAATTATATTCGATAAATCAATCACGAGAAATATGCCACCATAATCCCGTGATCGCACTCCTCCGATTATAAGATTATATTTATCTCCTCACGAAAGTAATAAAGCGTCCACCGATATAATCATTTCATATGGATTAATCCTCCATGATCGCTTCATTCTAAATCGGGAAGTTACCGTTAACCCTTTTCGAACATCTTGTCCTTACTTACCATTAACCCCTAGTGATCAATAATTCAAATAACTCACCGTAGCTAATCGATGTAATATGAATCCCATGGATCGATCAATGTCTGGATTAACTCATAAAAGAATCGTCTATCTACTTCCATAAATGGAAGGAATGGATTCCGTATCTGTGATAACACGGACTACTCACTCAATCCAAGTACAATGCCAAGATGGGGTAATTCGGATCACGGACTCGGTGTAATCCTTAACCGTCAAGTCAAACCTCATACCGATTCAAGCGAATCATTGTGATCACCTCGAGATTAAGATATATCCATAATATGATCATCTAATGATTCGATAAGACTTCTCAATTACGGAATTATATTGAGAACTCGAGATCAAATCGGTCCAAATTACATATGATATATCTATCATATATAAATGCCCCATTAGTTTCCCTTAACCGAAAGTCCGGATAAGACGATCACACCTATCGTGTTATGGGCGCATTAATAGTACGTTAAAGGGGAGACCCGATACTCTCGATTAACTTTACTACGGACTAATTGTATTTTAAGTACATCTTCACTAACTCAATCCTCCCGTGTATATCTCATACACTGAGTTAAGTGATTACATAAACGATATACTCAGGGTTTTCTGTAGTGTAAATACTATTGTCATATCGGTGATTATGAGAATAATAAATATGAATAATAACATCATTTCATTTATTAAATAAAACAATTACAAAAATTGTCTTTCGGGCATCACACCTAACAATCTCCCACTTGCACGAAAGCTTGTGATTAATTGTTTTAGAGCACACCCTATTATTTAAAACTACAGCAAACTACATCTCCCACTTGCTCTAAAGCAATGGAGACTCATCCCGTATTTTAGTACCCACAAAACTTATCATAACCATTTCAGATTCCAAAGTACACTCCGAGTATGCCGGCGTAGGATAGGTCAGTGACTCGGGGAGCACCTATATCTGAATGTCATGGGTCTTAATGATCGGTCAGGTTGTCGGCTCGAGGCGATCCGTAGAATCGAAACGTCGCCGGTCCATCTAATCATGTGGTACTTTCCCAATATGCTCTTGAACTCAAGTGATTTGGAAATCCTTATAAGCTACCCTTCATCGTTTGCACAATGATGTGGTATCGGCTTTCCAAATCGGAATCACTCCCAAAACTGAAAAGGAAATCCTGAGGCTATATCGCCTCTCTAGCTACTACAAAAGCCGCTAATCACCCAACTAGTTAAAGTCGAGTTGGCGTTGCTGGATTCCTCCAAGCAATAGCTTCAACACAAGAGTAAACATTGAGACCGAGATCGACTTAACGATCATCCTTAATCTGACACAAAGTCAGAACCAGTGTATTCTCACATGCCCGCATATTATTCCTCGTTCTCTCAAGATACTAAAGGACATACTAAACTTGCTTTGTTAACAGCCGAATCTAAGATTCGATCAAAATTGACGTTCAATAACCTGACCATCTCTTGTCACAAAGAGAATCCATCCCATTTCTCTTTATCCGAAGATTTAGAGAGTCATTCCTGAGGCATAGGGTAGAACTTCCTCGTTGAATGTTGCATACACAGATGCATCATCTTAACCAATAAGATGGATGGGAAACCAAAGGATCGATTCTAATGAATTCGACCGAGTCAAACTCAGTAGAATGTTGTCCAAATCTCATTATAGAGAATTGTGGCTTTGTCGTCGGTCGACTTGAGATAACACACCCATGTTGTTACCAACCTAGTGCGGTGTCATCCTTCACAAACACTAATATATATTTATATATATTAACTACTTTACTAATATTGATATCTAGTCTACAAAAAAGACTTATCAATATGCTGGTCGAATCCACATGTTTTTAGAAACAGGTGACTTCTAATGACCAAGAGGTTTTCTTCTTATCCACAAATGACATAAGCCTTGATAAATATCCATGTCATGGGTTCATAAGGCAATGCCATTCTGTCGAATGAATCCAGATTCCGTTTGTTTGGCAAGAAAATCTCGAGGGAATCACCCCTATTTTCTCGCTTTTGAACGAAATCATGAATTACCGAATTCATTCTACTCTTTTCGTGTAGATCCAATTACTCCCACTGGGCTGAGACACTCGAGGTGGTTCTACAAGTATGAAACAACTCTGAGTACCAAACTCCATTCAACTGGGTTATGGCTTGTAAACCAACCTCTATTATCGAGAATCTATCTTTGCTCACAAAAGAGCCATAGGTCATCAATCGATCCTCAGACTACAAAGTCCGCAGAAACCGTAATGGGTAATGGATAAACCATACTCCCACTATTTTCTTGGTGGATCGAAATTCTGATTTAGTTCAGTAGTATTTAGTGTCATCACCAACAACCGATGTTGGATGTGGTCTGATTTTAATCAGTTAGTAACTACCTTGAGTAAACGTACTTCAAGGTTCAAGGTTTTTCTGAACATGGATTCTATCAGAAAGGATGCAACAGTATAACTGTCCCTTCCCGATTTCAAGAATCCTATATCTAACCTTTATACTCAATAGTTTAAAAGATATAGCACGAATGGTCATTGACCGAACGTATGCACGAAATTCCCAGTCTTACCTTCAAGCACCGTGTGCTAAATGCTTATATTTACGGAAGTGGGGTGAACCGAATCCACACCTTATCCGAAAATTCCAAGGCATATTCTAGGTAGACTGCTTGGTCTTACATTTCAATGTAAACCGATATTTAAACTTCTAATATCTTTATTGAGTTAAGCGATGTATTGTAGCACATCTACAACTATGTAAGGTAATTCAATGGTTTCTTCCTTAGTGAAAGCATTTCACTATGAAGCGAGCCGAACATCGAGTCTCAGGACTATGTGATGGCCCATTTACAGTATAGAATACTCCATCTCTGTTGAAAGCAGAGAAAACCTCAAAATATTTTGGATAAACTTGCGGAGTTTTTGAATAGTTATCGAGACAAGAAGTCACTACTCGAAGCTCCTACTAGCTTGTTTCTTTCATCGACCCGAAGGTCGGCATGAACAAGCAATGTTACTTCTTTATAACCATTATCCTTTCCAAATTGAAAGGAAACTTAGTCATTGAACCTTTGAGACAATATAACCAGGTCGGAGAAAGGAATCACCCGAGCCGGTCTTGAGTCTTGTCTTTTAGGGACTATGCACTAACTATGGAATATGAAGAAGCGTTTATCTAAATATAGAAACCAATTGCTTTTAATAGTTCTTAAGATGTGTTATATACATATTTCAATGATAGTAAGTGGTTTTGACTTTATCAAACAAAAGTCCGAGTCTTGGATTAAGTACTACAAATGGTATATTCACTTTCTATAAGACAAACAAATTATCGAATAAAAGGTAAATCCATTCGTTCCAACGAATCTTAAATGAAAAATGAATCTTCTGCGATATCCAAGGGTTGAATCTGAGATTCATTTCCTCATATCACTCCCACTATTTTGCTAAAATTACTGCCCGTTGTCTATTAATCGTTAATGCACAACTATCTCGTTCTTCCAAAGAACATAGCCTAAGAGAAAATCACCAAGGATTCATAGGTTGGTGATCCGAAATCACTATCCTTATCCTATGACTTTCAGTTTGTTAATTTTCGTTTTTAGCCTTAAAATCAACTCAGTTTTAGATGACTAACACTTTTAGACATATTCTCCCATTCTTGACTTTCCGTGAATGGAAATAGTCTTGAACCAGTGTTCGTTTGAGTAGACACTACTCTTGAACCGTGGGATGTCTATTTCGATTGTTACTTGTTAGGACTTCTCGGATTTTCTATCATACCGAAAAACAACAAATCATAACATTAAAGCTCCCACTAGTTTATCGGTTCCAAATACCGTCTAACCAAAGAATGCTCTATTTTATGATTTTCCAATTTTCAATTTGAAAATCTCTCGTGTAAACACTTACACAGATTCTAATGTTTCGGAAAAACAACAAATCATAGAACTCTCACTAGTTCATCGATTCCAAATATCGTCCAACTAGCGACATTTCATGACTTTCCGGTTTTCAATTAGAACGGTTACGTGTGTAGTCAATTACACTTTTCTAATGTTCTAGAAAAACAATAAATCATAAAGCTCCCACTAGTTCATCAATTCCAAATATCGTCCAACTAGTAACACTTCATGATTTTCCGATTTTTCAATTAGAAAATTTACTCGTGTAATCACTACACACTTAAAATTCACTAGAAGAATTTCAAAGTCCGAAATCACCTTTGATCAAACTAAGTTTGTCTCCCGTTTAACACGAATGACACTAGTGACATACCCATATGTCACTTTGGTTTTAAAAGGCTTAAGAGAAAATATCTCTTTCGAAAAATAATTGCATTATCAATTAACTAGTTCAACGTCCTAGTTACTTTCCACTTTTTAACGAAGTCAATACTAGTCAATTATAAATTTTAAAGCAATTTAGTAAGGAATATAATGCTGTAAATAAAATGACATATATTAATTCAAGTTTAACACTACTATATTATTGTATTTTAGGAATTGTAAACTAAAAGTAAGTCTACTCTACCATTCCAAGGTTTTAACCTTGCATCTCGATCTGCCGTAGGGTAGGTCAAAGAGATCAACGGTTAAATCAATGAATAACTTGTGAGAATCAGACATCCCACGAGAATCGAACATCCCTTTATTCATTGACTACCTTCCTTTTTTTTAGCCTAGGTATTACCAAAAATACCCTTGATGAGTGTGACCTACTATATCGATCTCTCTTAGATGCGCCCGAGTGTGCCGTTGTAGGATAGGTCGGTGACCCGGCGAGTACCAAATCCTATCCTTTCGGAGACCAAGCCATGAATGTTGATAGGGGTGAACACCATCCGTAGGGGACGAAATCAAAGCGCCGCGAGGCGTCACCCTTCTCTCACTTACTTGCATCTATAGTAGAGACCGTGGGGTTGGTGCATCGCCTCCCGCTCCCACTCAATATTTTGGAAGTGGTGGTGGGTTAACTAACCGCGTCTTTTGATGTTAACATAAAAGTACATGAAATCAAGGATTCGAATGGTGTCGGTGGCGTAGGCAAGCCTACCCGTCCTATTCGTTGGAACATATGTGATGATCGGACGAAATCGGGTCAAGAGAGCGCGTTTGAGATGGGAAGGAATCACCCCTCCGCTCTCGGTTTGGCTTAGTCTTGCGGACCCCGTGCATACATCACACTAGGAGGGTTAAGTCGTTTGAGCGAAGCTCGATTGACCACCCAACCTAAAGGCGAACCGTTTTTATCCAAGATTTATTGTTCTTTTACCATCATTCAATCTCGTAGACACTACGAATTGAAAACGTGATCTCGTTTCGACTTTAAGGCGGTTCACGAGAACACACACCGAAAGGCTAACGATTTCATAACCCGTCCTCGGATCTTTAATTAGTTACTAAATTAACTAATTACCACGTATTAATTAAATTTCAACTAATTACGCGAGTTTGTATACATGCCTATTTTAATTACCAAAATTAAAATTCTATATGTATGCATGGAGTGGATTTATGATATGATGCATGTCATGGCAATTCCGATTTTATATCTATTTTATGATCAAACACATAAAAAATAAAATTGCGGAAAATTTAAACACCGAGATGGATCGTTGGTACTTCGTATCTAATCTAATAGAAAATAAAACCAAAACCCTAACTAGGGTTTACTACTTTCTAAGAAAATCTGCAGCTGTTCGAACTCTTCGACGATCGGCATACCAAACGAACTCGGATCGGGACGAAACTTTCCAGATCTTTTCTTCACTCCTCGAACTCCAATATGGACGGTTGGATCGGATCTTTGACTTGTCAATTTTCTCCAGTGCGCCGCCCAACTTGCTGCTGAATCTGACTTTGAATGCAGCGCATCAGTGACTTCCCGAGGCCGATCGGGAATCGAGATGAATCCTGATCGACCTTCAATTTTTATGCCACGTCACAAACTCCATGTTTATCCATCGGAACGGTCGGATTTGCGTTTCAACGGTCTAAACTCTCCCAGAAAATCGAGGAAGTCACAGGTAGGGTTTCTGTGAATCCTGCGTTTTTCTGCTACAGCAGCCTCTTCTCAGCAACGAACGGATATTGTAACGGACTCTGATCGACGCCAAATTTTGTGGAGTTGATCATCATCTTCTAATCTTGATTCTGACCGGAGGGATCATCGTTTCAACGGCTCGATCAACGGGAAAAACGAAAAAACGAAACAGCTACTAAAACTATCTATTTTCTGGAAATTATAATTGCAATTACAAATAAATTACATAATTTCCTATACTCATATGAACGAATTTTCATCGTTTATACGAGTTTACAATAGATCTAACGGGTAAACAATACCAACCCCAATCCATCTCTTCAACCACGACAATCACAAGCATGCATCATAAAATTTTCGAAAATAATAAAATTAAAAAACGAAAATAATGCAATCTACACATGCATATTCCACTCCTTAGATCTAATATTTTATACGAATAAATATAGATCCCCTTGGCGGATCGATACCATTTGTTAGGAAAATATCATCGCACAGGCGATTTAAGGATCTAGATCTATGTGTATACGTAATAAAACATCAAATCTACATCTACAAGTGAGTTTGTAGATCATACCTCTTGAATCTCTAAATTCAAGTTGAAGAACCGCAAAGGATGAATGTGAAGATGTGAAGAGCACCACGATCTTCCGATCGTGTGATCCAAGCAATTCCCGTGGAAGGAATCCTCGCTCGAACCCTCCGATATGCTACCCAAAAATCACCAAAGATTTTTCCTCTCACTTGGCCGAAATTTCTCTTCCTTTTTCTAAGTGAAGAACTCGAAAAATTGTATTGTGTTGAGGCATGGGAGAACTCTCTTTATATAGGAGAGTAAACTTAGCCTCCAAGGATTTTATAATTAATACCAAATCAATTATAATAATCCTATTAAATAAGAGATAATCCCAAAATATTCTAGAACAAATCAAGAATATTCATATCTTTATTATTTACCATAAATATTTATTCAATAAATATTTTATGCATTATGTCTTTTAATACACAAAAAAACTAATTCCTTGTTAAATCAAACATGTGTGGGCGCCATTCAACATATTGACCTAGTCAATATTAATTTTGCCATTACACAATAATTAGGCCAAGATTATGGAAAATGTCTTTTCCACATATTTAATTATTTAGCCCAACTAATTTAATAGTCCACTAAACAATTAATTCACATATCGTTTTAATAAAGTCCAACATGAACTAAATTAATATTATTAGGATTCGACGTCCGAGAATATCTATGCTATATTAGGAAGCGCGTCGGGGCCATGGACTAATAATCAGTGGCTCCGATAAATCAAATAAATAATTATCGTGATTTAATGTAATAATTATATTCGATAAATCAATCACAGAATATGCCACCATAATCCCGTGGATCGCACTCCTCCGATTATAAGATTATATTTATCTCCTCACGAAAAGTAATAAGCGTCCACCGATATAATCATTTCATATGGATTAATCCTCCATAGATCGCTCATTCTAAATCGGGAAGTTACCGTTAACCCTTTCGAACATCTTGTCCTTACTTACCATTAACCCCTAGTGATCAATAATTCAAATAACTCACTTTGGTAGCTAATCGATGTAATATGAATCCCATGGATCGATCAATGTCTAGGATTAACTCATAAGAGAACTGTCTATCTACTTCCATAAATGGAAGGAATGGATTCCGTATCTGTGATAACACAGACTACTCACTCAATCCAGTACAATGCCAAGATGGGGTAATTCGGATCACGACTCGGTGTAATCCTTAACCGTCAAGTCAAACCTCATACTTGATTCAAGCGATCATTGTGATCACCTCGAGATTAAGATATATCCATAATATGATCATCTAATGATTCGATAAGACTTCTCAATTACGGAATTATATTGAGAACTCGGATCAAATCGGTCCAATACATATGATATATCTATCATATATAAATGCCCCATTAGGTTCCCTTAACCGAAAGTCCGGATAAGACGATCACACCTATCGTGTTATGGGCGCATTAATAGTACGTTAAAGGGGAGACCCGATACTCTCGATTAACTTTACTACGGACTAATTGTATTTTAAGTACATCTTCACTAACTCAATCCTCCCGTGTATATCTCATACACTGAGTTAAGTGATTACATAAACGATATACTCAGGGTTTTCTGTAGTGTAAATACTATTGTCATATCGGTGATTATGAGAATAATAAATATGAATAATAACATCATTTCATTTATTAAATAAAACAATTACAAAAATTGTCTTTCGGGCATCACACCTAACAAAAGTTTCGTTTAAACAAAAGATTGATGATTTGTTTTAAATTTATCTATGGATTTTTTAAGAATATTATTTTTATTTTATTTTAGTTTGAATAGTCATTTTGTCTTCTATATAAAAGAGTAAGAATTATAACATTTTAGTTATTCAATAAAACCAACAACTTCGAGTGTTACGTTGTGTATTCTGATTTTCTTCAGTCTCCTCCCTGGCCGTCCCGGGTCGGCATCCATCTGCTGCTCAGGCTCCATCGTTCTAATGCTATTTGCAAACCATGCAAACTATGGCCAGGGGCGCCCTGGGGGGGGGGGGGGGGAAGGGGGCCATGGCCCGAAGCCCTCCCGAAAATCAATGATTTAAGGGCCCTACGAAATTTCGACCTAATATTATATATATACTGTATTTATATAAACAAGGAATGTATTACCTTAATGGTTAGCACTCAAGTATACTAGATATGAGACTTGGTTTCAAATCTTGCAAGCTACAATAATTTTTGTTTTTTTAAACTAGGACTAGGAGCCAAATAAGTAAGTTTTTTTCTTCCAAACCCATAACTATCACACGCATCTTTTTTGTTTTATTTTTTATATATATTTTGGTTACTGTTTTTTTTTCGAAGGCCGGGGGCCTAAATTTTTTTTTTTGGCCCCGAGCCTAAATTTGTACAGGGACGCCCCTGACCGCGGATCCATGACGCCGCCCTATTTTGCATAGATCCCACAAATTCTATACACCACTCCTCGCTGCTAGGCGTGCACAAACAGATCCCGCTTTGGAAAGCCGATAGCCAGTCTAAAGGGCCTGTAGCTCCATGATAGTTGGTGAAATTCGGGTAATGTGTGCCCCCTCTCGGAGCCGCTTTCAAGAGGTTGGGATGGAGGACAGAAGTACCCCAAGTCAGGTTAACCTTTGCCCCCGCAGCGCCTCTCTGCAATTCTCCATTCGGCAACTTCTCTATCTGTTTTCTCATTATGCCCATCTCCACCTGATTTTCTGGGATAGGTGGGAGCGGGGTGTAACTTTCTTCGACCATTGACTCTCTTTGCCCCTCTGCACGGGTGCAGACTTGCAGAGGATTCCTAGGTCGTCATGGGGCTGCACCGCGATCGTCGACCACGGGCCCTAGACGAACTAAAGCCGATTTCCTTCCCGCTTTAGGTTGTGAAGTGGCGTGACGGATTTCTTCCCTTTCTGTTTGATGAGGTTCGTTCGTTTTTTGTGTATGTGGTGGGGGTTGTACCTCCGCTGGTGCGGGCAGAGGGGAGATAAATTTACAGATGGGTTGGGGAGGAAGACCCTCCACAATGAGTAGCATGTTTCCTACCCGCATTTCCTCAACATACTTCATATGTGACTGAAGAGCTATTGAATAAGAACTTCACCGTGGCGGCGCTCCCCCTGCTGAAATAGCATTTTGTTCATTGTTTGGAGGGGCATCTCTAGTGATGCCTTTCCCGCGGCTCTTTCTAATTGTAGCCTCATGTATCTCACGGACTCTTGTCATTTCTCTTATGTAAGCCCGCATATCGGGCATGATGTCCTGGCCGGCATCAGTCCCAGCAGACAATACTCTCTTGCTCGTTTCCCCACGCTGCGTGTTCGTATGCCGTGAGTTGCCCTGGTTACCCCCTTTGTTTGGAGTAACGGGGTTGAATGGTTTTGAACCCGCCATTACTGGGTAGGATCTGTTGAAGATATTTTGGTGAGATATTTTGACTAGTGGCTAGATATTTTTTCCAACACAAAATATCAAAATGCAGAGGGTGTTTTTGAGGGTTATTTTCCAAGTGCATTTGTCAAGTATTCAAATTCCTTATTACTTGAAGATCTGAAACTGACTAAGAGCATATAAACCAACCTGGGTATTAAAGATGGACTCGTGTGCGAGTTTGCAGATGCTTCTTCAGGATGAGGCGGTTTGCACGGATTTTGGTGATCCATGTTCCATGCATGTTGCTGAAGGGTGAAAAACGATGATTTCTAGGCTGGATTATCCCAGGAGATCAAAGTTTTGCTGATCGGAAAGTCGAGAGAGGCGGCGTCCTTATCGGAGACACCATGGAATCGTCTTTGCGGTGGAGCAAATGACCCCTAAAAGCTGAATGATGATGATTTTCCCGGTAACGGAGCCAACTGATATTGTGTGGAATATCAGGTTTGCGGTAACAGTGTCTATCTTGAAGATATAAGGCTTTATAGTTGTGATTTCTCCGGAGAGAGTACGGTGGTGGACAAGAACAAGGCTGCCGGAATAATACTTATGAGAGAAAACACAAGAGAATCGACAAATTGGCAGAGTTGCTCTGCTTGTATTAGTTCTTGGATCCTTTCTATTACATTGTGATCACATATATATAGGCTATAACTAAGTCGGTCTACTGTTCATGACAAGACAATTAAAAGTACACAATAAAAGATAATTATGCATGTAATACAAGTGGCCTAGCCAGCTGTCTGGATAAGTATGGCGAACAGCGGACAACGAGCTCATATTTGCCTTGTCTTGATATCAGCTTGACCATATGGGTAGAAATCACACGAAAATGAGAAATCCGGCTTACGACCTGCGGACAGGATCCGACTTACTCATCGTGGAGTGGACCCGGCTTACAATCGGCGGGTAGGATCTGGCTTATGAATGCAGACTGAGAGGATAGAGGCCCCATATCTTTGTCATTGGACCGTCGTAGTAGGTCCAATCTAGGCGAACAGGGCCCCGTTCGGGGTCCGGGTATATCAATACGGAATAAGGATAATTTATTTTGCAAAGTTGCGTCTCGTCGCGGTTATCACTTTTCTCTACTGCGGTATCTTGAAACGATGAACGGATTGGCCGCACGGTTGAAGATTATGTTCTCCCTTTTTTATTCGCGTTCTTCTGCGTGGTTTCCTCTAGCTGCCGTAGCTTCTTCTCTTTCTTTCTTTTTTACTGAATTGGCATGATATAATTATGAGGGAATTATGGGGATTATTTTACTTAAATAGTTATTAATTAATCCATTAAATAAATAACTAAATCCCTTTATCCCTTATAATTAATTTCCAAGCCCCTTAATTAAATCCTTTTTAATTAAATAAATAGGATAAATAATAATTAGGTCGTAGTGAAAATACCCAATTACTATTTACCCTTTCTTAAAAGTCGGGATGTTACACCCTTGGAGGCACCTTTCATCTTGATGGAGAGTGCAAACATGTGGTTAATTTTTTTTTTTTTTTTGCAGCTGGGCTTTCCTTGTTATTTTCAGATTGCTGGCGGCCATGATAACTGTTTTTGTATTATTACAATAGCTGCTCCAGATTTGCTGGAATATACCTTACAAGATTTGGCTAATTGCTTCGGCACTTTTGCAAGAAAAGTCACACAAATTTTGCAAACATTGCTCACACCTGGTACTAGACGTGACCGGTTCCGGGCCGGTTCCGGGTCCATGGCACGACCCTCCAGTTCCGGGTGCAAAATGGAACCGGAACCGCCAGTTCCAATTTCTAGCCGGTTCCGCGGTTCCCGAACCGACGGGTTTAGCGCTTCCCGGTTCGGTCCGGTCTCGGCGGTTCCCGGTCCAGACGGTTTCGAATCACTGCCCGTTCGATTACGGTTCGATCACGGTTCCAAAAAAATCAAATTTTTTTACACAAAATTTGTATAACTTTCGTTAAAATTAATAATAAATTCTAATTGATTATTAAACTATATATAATATTTAATTTCATAACTATATTTAAAAAAAAAACACACGGCTTGTATAATATTTAATTTCATATCGATATATAATATTTAATTTCATAACTTATATTCTAGATAATTTGTAAGTATTATGATCTGAATGACCTTTCTGGGCCAATGAACCTATTTTTATACGAATAAAAGAGTAGGGTGTAGTTTATTAATATTTTGTAACATTTAAAAAAAATTGTTATTCAAGTTTTACGTGTTTTATATAATTTATTTTATAATTTCATAAATCTAAACACTAGTATGTTGTGTATTGAATAAGTGTTACAAAAACAAATTATTGGTTACTAAACACTAGCATGTGCTCTTCCTTGTCATAATAATATAAATAGTAGTAGTATTTGATTAGTCAAAGTGTCACAATATATTTCGGCCAAAAAGTAATAGTAAAAAGCAATATATTAGTATGTTGTGACACTAGTGTCACAATATATTTTTAATCAAAGATAGACTTTAATTTCCAACATTTTATGGTATATTTTATACATTAATTAACAACAATATTTATAAATAAAAGAATTGCTAAGAAAATAAATGATGGATACCGATTATTCTACTTAAAGGTTACATTGATAAAAAATAAATTATTCAAAGATTTTGAAATAATATACGTTGGATTCAAGGTGGTCCAACTTGGAGAAAAGAAAAGGAAAAAAAAAAACAGGTAAAGAAAAGAAAAAAAAAAAACATAAAACCGCCGGTTCGGGTCCTCCGGGCCGGTTTGACCGCCGGTTCCAGGCCAGTCCGGGTCCGGTGGAACCTAGAACCGTGTTGAACCCGTGGAACCGGGAACCGCCGGGTCCGACCAGGATTTGGACCCGGAACCGCCCAGGTCTACCTGGTACTGCATAGTCCTGATACCTGGTACTGCATAGTCCTGATGCTCCTGTGGTGCATTTCTGGAAGTCCATCTTCTGGGAGCCCTCTTTGCCTGCTACAAACTCCTATATAGATTTTCTGCATTTGTATTTTCTGGTGGTGACTTGTATCCCTTTAGTTTTAGTCTTTTAGACACTCCCCTAGCTTTATTTTGTTTTTCTTTGGATCTTAGGGTGAGTTTCCCAACACATGGGGGCCATACACTTTCCTTCGCACACGGATTTTCCCATCCTAGGTTTTCTGGACTAAGGTTTTAGGAAGGTTGCGAACATGTGTTGATGACGCAAATTTTCTGGAGGTTAGTCAGGAGATGACAATTGTAAAACTTCCGTTTTCTTATTAATAAAATTCTGAGTTTTACAAAAAAAAAAAGAGTTTATTTTGTCTTCATCCGGCCAGTAAGGGAATGTTCCGAGAATATTTTGGTGTCCGGCAACTACCTATCTTGCTCCGCAAGTCTTCTTCAATTCTTCCTTCTTGCTTTGTTTATTTGACTAGCAGTCGAGTTGACTTTGGGTTATAACTTTATCAATAAAAGGGTTTAGATATATTCCTTTTATAATCTTGATAAAAGATAAGAACGGAAAAAAATGTGTGACAAATGTTATGGTGGTCAATGAACACAAAATTCAATAGAAATATGTCATCACATTAGTGATTGTGTGTTTGTATATCAATTCTTAACCATTAAAATCAAGATCGAGTTTAGTGGTCATTGAGCATCATAAAATTTAGGGGGAATGAGGTAGATGGACATAAATATTTCATCAATTGAGTAGAAGGACAGTCTTTTGAAGCTTTTGCATAAAGGACAAAACTATTTATCCACTATTGAAATTCACTTGTGTTCGAAATTCACTTGTGTTCGAAATTCACTGTTTAAATTCACTGCCGAAATTCACTGTCGAAATTCACTAATTTTTAAAATTCATTGTCGAAATTCACCGATTTTAAGGATTCACTGTCGAAATTCAACGATTTCGGGATTCATTTTAGGAGATTCAACGATTTTCGGGATTATTTGTTTGTCATTCTCATTATAAAAATTATGCGATTGTCCTTCTCCCTATAAAAAATATGTAGTTGTCATGTTACTTAAAAATATTTCATTTTGTGTCCTTATCCCTAATTTCCCATAAAATTTATTCAAATGCCATTAGGTACGAAAGGGTTATTAAAGTTTCATGCGATTATGGATTTTATTTTATTTTTATTTTTATTTTATTTTTGGTTAATGATTAGGGAACCGGCTTGTAGAGTACCAACATTAGCATCGAGGAGATGTTTCAGCCGCTCCTTTAATGTTCTTTTATTTACACTTAATCAATGGTCCAAAAAAATCTTGGAACTTAAGATTTCACCGAGCCTAAATCCAATTTTCTTTTTTAAATTTTATTTGAGGTCATGTGAGAATAGATTACTTAAAATGGAGCACGGTTCTAAAAAATGGAGTAAGGATCTTCTCAAGTACGTATTTAAGGTTAAGTGTATTTGTTTTCATACATTATCATCAACTCGACATAGTATTGAAAAAAGAAATACACTCTTCATTTACTTGAGAGGATCATGTGATGTGGTTCCGTCCGGGTCGGAAACATGATCGGACGTTGCCCAGGAACCTCCTAAGGGATCAATCGGAGTGAAAGGCCAAGTTCTCGAGAATTCAAAACGAGAATGTTGGGTAAGAACACCACAACGCTTGCTCAAGGAGCTGATAAATTATTAAGGGGTTGAACTCTAAGGGATCAATCGGAGTGAAAGGCCAAGTTCTCGAGAATTCAAAACGAGAATGTTGGGTAAGAACACCACAACGCTTGCTCAAGGAGCTGATAAATTATTAAGGGGTTGAACTCTAAACCGAAGAGATCCTCACTCGCAATTGATAAAAGAAATCAATGACTTTATAATATTTCACTCAAAATTGAATTGTTTGTATAAGAACCACATAAATGCCTTCTATATAGGCGATAATCTTCAGGAAACTAAAACAAACTAGCAATGTGGGATAATTAAAAGCTAATTTTCTCCACTTTATTTTCAAGTGTGCCTAACTTGACGCTAATAAGCTCAAATGGCTTTTATTTGCTGAAAATAAAGACTTAACCCAATATATTATAATATAGGCACCTTCCCTGATGGGCTTTTGGACTTTTACTACTAAAAAAAATCATAAAATAATAAAAATAAAGTAAATCAAGCCCAATAGACCTAATTGGACACAAACGGCACATTGGGCTTTTCACTTGAACTAATCTTCATCATTTTTGGACAAATGGTGCATCCTCTTTCTTCTTGGACTGGATCACATCATTCTATCCATGTTCAAAAGGTTCTGTCCTCAGATCTAAGTCCATCGGTTGTGAAGGGACAGTCAAAATAGTTTGATAAATGGTGCATCCTCTTTCTTCTTAGACTGTATCACATCATTATCTACCTCTTCAAGAGGATCTGTCCTCAGATCAAAGTCCATCGGTTGTGAAGGGACTGTCAAAATAGGACCTTCTGGGTCACATCATTCCCTCTCCCTTCGAAAGGATTCTAACTCAAATCCATCTGGATCAAATAGAAATCTCGGCCCAACATAGGTTAGTAGGCCCACATAGTGAATAACACCCACGAAAAATAAAGAGGTGAACAATGCAATAATCATCCTCTTGTACAAATGAATAGGTACAACATACAAATCGGCAATAATAAAATCTAAAGGATTACCATGCAATAAAAATGGCTCATAATAGATATGCGTTGCTTGTATATCCTTTAACTGCTCAATAGACCCGGCTAAGTTTGCTTCCTTGTTAGCTTCTCCAAAAATTGAATTGATGTTGCAACAGAAGGATCATGTACCTACAATTATAATTCAACATCATCTAATGGGGGATGAAGAGATTCCCCATCGATTTCTGTAAAAGCACTGTCAACATGACCATCAACAAATGTCTCATCAACGTGAATTAGCTTGGCCACAACTAATGCCTCATCATGTTTAACTACTTCGCTTACAAATATTGTATTATGTTCATCCTCCATCTCCACCACTATATCAATCTGCTCCTCCTTAGTTTTGGGAACCTCATCAATGAGAAGGAGAGATGAATCACCATCACATACGTCATAATCACTTAATACATTATCATCCTCAAATGGAAACTTTTCGAATGCGGGGAAGACAACGTCCCTCTCGAATCTGTTCAACCAATGTTCATGCCATATGACTGAAAGTGGAGTGAAGTCTCTACCCTCGGCTATACATCTATCCACGGCATGCTGAAAAATCTCATACTTCCGTTGTACTTCTCTCTTTCTCTCTCTTAGCCTTTGCTCTTCCTCTCTCTTTTTCTCTCTCAGCCACTGATCTTCTTCCAAACGACGTTGTCTTGATTCCTTACGATAATACATCTCTAACGGACTCATCACTCTTTTCAAGAATTCATACACTCACAGTGCAATCATGTTTACACTCACCCTTATGCTCAATCTAGGGGTGTACACGGATATGGATAATCTGAAAACCGAACCGGGGTAATTCAGTTCAGTTTGGTTTGGTTAGTAAGTGCTACGGTTTGGTTTATGGTTTTCAAAATTGGAAAATTGGAATTTTCGGTTCGGTTACGGTTAGTGCTGTAAATTATCCAAAACCGAACCGAACCAAACACCGAACCAAACCCGAACCAAAAACCAAACCGTTTATATCCATATCGAACCGAACCAAAACCAAATAGAAAAAACCAAACCGTTATACCCATGTAGTCAATCAAGTTGTAGTAATCGTATAATTTGGATGAAATTATGTTATTTCAGTTTGGTTTATCGATTAATCAACCGGTTATTTCGGTTCGGTTCAATTCGGTTATCTCTAATTATTTACTTCTGATTTTATTTCAGGTTTTCGGTTAACCGAACGAACCAAAACATTATTTTGGTTCGGTTCGGTTTCGGTTCAGATTTTCAATTAACCATAACCGAACCGTTTGATTTTGGAAGATGGAAATTAAGGTTCTTAGAAAAGGTTTGAATAGATGAAGAATAATGAGCAAACCCTAAACATGATGGGATATAAATAATAATGAGCAAATCCTAAATATGAGCCTCAATCATAGAAAATAGCCTTGTCAAACAAATCAAAATAATGAGCAAACCCTAAACATGATGCTGTCAGAATTTCCAGAATTTAAGCAGTGACGTTTCGTGAAGATTATGATCAAAAGACTATGAATCTAAGACAACACAAAAGACAAAAGTTGTAGAGAAGAGTATTTTCTATAAGACCACAACATGTGAGGTAATTTGGAGTCATCTAACTCACTGAAAATGAATTCGAACGACAAATTTGCTGGATATACAGAAACCCGAATCCGGATCCGATCCAAAATTGGATCGTCAGATCTAATTCACAACACCGATCGATGCACGCGATCATGCACAATGGAAGCTATGAATAAATTCGCATGTGATTTTACTACGATATGATCCACATAAATAATTAATACAACTATGAGAAGGTTGAAGATTTACCTTATTTAAAAGGAATAGTAAATCGACTGATGGAGAAGCCGCAGTCTTCCGGATTGTATCTCCTAGCGACGACTGGTGGACGTCAATCCTCGCCGCAGAACCTCCTCGAATATGCACAAGAAAAACCCTAGGTTTTCTTCTCTTAATGACTAGAACAAGAAACTAATTTTCTCTTCTTTTTTAATTGTAAGTGGCATAATTTTTGTGTATTATTGTGTTGGGAGGAACTCTCTTTATATAGAAAAATAACTAGTGAAGAGAGTGTTATCCATTTCACACCACAATTACCTATTCCTATAAGGAAAAGATATTTTCCATAAAATAACAGATAATTCCCAGAAAATCAATCTCTTATCTCTTTTCCATTAATTATCTAACAAATAAATAATTAACTAATTACACATGTGACATAATCTAGGAAAATTTAGTTTCCTAATTTTCTCACAAAAAAGAGGCGCCACTCTTTGCCAATAATTTTAATAGAAAATATCTTTTCTGTTTTACATATTATTTACCAAATAAATAATATTCGCATATTCATTAAATAGACCAACTATTTAATTTATTCTCGAAGTTCCACAAAATGAGAAAACACTCGCGTGTTAGGAGCCAACCAGGACCATGGACTATAACCAAAGCTTCTACAATAAATTGAATAAAATATTCATCAAACAAAATATTTCTACTCAACTCATTAATTCCGGAATTACGCCACCATAAATCCGAAACTGAACTCTATCGATTATAGATATAACTTATTCTCAAAACATCGAGTCGATAAGTGTCCATTGATATAATCATTACTTACAGACTAACCTCCACAGACTATCCGTAATGAAGTGGGAATATTTCTATAAACCTTCTTCATTACATCTTATCCTTATTTACCATTAGCCCATAAGTGATCAATTAGTTCATAACCAATACGAACCCCCGGGATAGATCAATTTCTAGGATTAACAAATAAGTGGATTGTCTTTCTACTTCCCGTAGGAAGGAATGGATTCTATGTCTGTGAGACACACACACTACAAGAAAAGTTGTTTTTTTTATAAGGGTAATCATCCTCATTAAATGATTGATTCTTTTCACTAAAGATTTTTTATAAGGGGAAATCTACCCTCATCGCCCCTTATAATAGCTTCCGCTGGTAAAAGTAAATAATAACAGTAAATATATCCCGTTATTTAAAAGGGATGACATTTGTTGGAAATAAAATTTATGTTTTGATGATGATTCATCTCGCACTTAGAAAGTTCAATTATAACCCATGATGATGGAGTCATAACTAACTGTTATAGTGCATAATGAAAGAAGAAGCAAGAAATGGTCTAGAGAAAAATGTATAGGATCTATCTAGAGTCTGAGCTTTGTATAGGTTGTTTCAGACAAGCATTGTAATAGATAGGAATTAGGCGAACAGCTGAGTCATTGCAAGCAAACTGAGGTTACATCTGAGAACTAAGGTGACAAACTCAGTGGGTGAAGAACTGAAGAACTGAGGTGACAGACTCAGTTGGTGAAGACTGAAGAACTGAGATGACAGACTCAGTTAGTGAAGACGGAAGAACTGAGGTGGCAAACTCAGTTAGAAGCAGATTAAGTCGTGGCAAGTCTATGCTGACCGGAAACTGAACTATAGATCACGTAAAGCTAAATAATCTTAAGGACAAAGATTATCAGTTACCAGGCAATGAAGAAGCTGAATGGTGTACTCTGACTTAGTCAATTGAAGTCAGATGACAAGTATACGAGTGAAGAGAGTTTGAGAATGTGATAAACACAAGAGTAAACTTCAACTTATTTTATTCATTGATATGAGAGGTGTATAAATAGATACAATTGAGAGAGACTAGCACTAGCTTGGGCGGCCACTTGAGTATGTAGATGTGGGCGGCAAGCATGCCAAAGTAAAAGTAAAAGCTATGTCTATGACATATTAATTGTGTCTATGACATAAAGTAAACTAGAGTTTGACATATTAATTGTTTATATGTATCACAATTAATATGTCTTTTATAATTAAATAAAGTGTACAAAAATATTATGCACGAAATCCTAAGGCTCGAGAATCACCGAGCACCTGCTGAAAACCTCAAAGCAGTGAGTCTCATTGAGTAATATTTCCACACCCCCTCAAATCAATCAGTATATGTTGATGCAAATAAGTTTGCTACTTAGTCTGGCCGAACATAAGAGGTGGAATAGCCTTGGTAAGAATATCGACATTCTCGATCTGTGAGGAACATCTTTGGAGTTGAATAATCTTGGCATCAATCTTCTCCTTCGTAAAGTAGTGTCATCAATGTCCACATGCTTGGTTTTATCATGATGGATGGATCTTCTGCCATGCATAAGGCTGAATTATTATCACAACAGAGTGTGATAGGTTGTTTGATCTGATTCTTTGAAGTTCGATCGATACCCTTTTTAGCCATAGAGCTTCACAAATGCCAAGTACAAGTGCCCTTAGTTCAGCTTCAGCACTGCTTCTTGACACAGTAGGTTGTTTCTTGCTCCTCCAAGTAACCAGGTTCCCCCCATATATATGAGCAATAGCACATGGTAGACCTCCTGTCAATGTGACATCCAAACCCAATCGACATCGGTGTAGACCTTGATTGATCTATCGGAGACTTGGTGAAGTGCGTGGCCTTGGCAGAGTGGATTTTAAATACCTCAAGATCCTATTCACTCGCATCCCAATGTTGCTCAAGTAGGGCAATGCATGAATTGACTGACCAGATCGACCCATATGCAATATCGGTCTTGTATGAGAAAGGTATATGAGTTTGCCTACAAGCCTTTGATATTGTTCTTTCCTCGACAAAGAATGTCACCATGCGATGAGGGTATGACCTGGGTCTACTGGAGATCTGACGAGTTTGCATCCCAAAGATGCCGCTTTCCTTCATGAGTCCAGGACATACTTCCTTTGGGAGACCGAATGCCATTGGTGTTTCTAGCTACTTCCATACCAAGAAAGTACTTGAGGTAGCCTGATCTTTAACTTGGAACACCTTTGCCAAGAGAGTCTTCAAGTTACGGATTTCATGAGAGTCTTCCCAGATAAGGATGATATCATCCACATATACAATTAGGATGGACCTCCTCGGTTTGGTTGTCTTGACAAACATGGTGTGATCGAGTTGCATTGATGATATCCAGCGCTTTAACCACGGTGAGTGAGTTTTCCAAACCAGGCTCTTGGGGATTGCTTGGACCATATAGAGATTTCCGAGTTTGCATACCTTGCCCTGAGTGTGGGGATTGACAAAACCAGGAGAGTACATTCATATAGACTTCCTCGGTGAGATCACCATTGAGAAAAGCATTTTTGATATCCAATTGATGTAGAGGCCATCCAGTTGGACAACTAGAGAGAGCGAAACCACACAAAGTGTTGAGTTTTGCCACTTTGGTGCAAAAGTTTCCTTATAGTCAATACCATAAGTTTGAGTGAATCCCTTGCTACCAATCTGGCTTTGTACTTGTCAATTGTACCATCGACATTGTATTTAATAGTGAATAACCATCTGCAGCTAACTGTCTTCTTGCCTTTGGGAAGAGTTGTGAGGTCCCAAGTATGATTATCCAGAAGCGATCATCTCGGTTTTAACAAGCAGACCTTCCACTTATCATTTTGAAGGGCCTCACGAATATTTCTAGGGATAGAGTGAGAATCCAGTCTGTGTAAACATGGCAAAAACAGAGACAAGCGATCATAAGATAAATAAGTATGAATAGAATGATCGAGTGCATGATCTTTTCCTTTCCTTAGAGCAATAGATCTGTCATCAATGTCGATGATCGTTGAGGATCTGCAGATTGCTGAGTGTCAGCAGGCTCAGGGTCAGCAGGCTCTGAGTCAGTTGGTTCTTTGAGGATCGATGAGTCGCTGTGAGTCGATAGGTCTTGGGTTCGATCTCTTGAGGATCGATGAGGTTCTTTGAGGTTAAGAGTCTGCTGGAGGAATGGGTTTAGGTCAATTTCTATCAGATTTCCATCAGTGACTGCCTCAGTGGACTTGCTGTAGTAGGGAGTCCTTTCAAAAAATTTTACATCCATAGAATTGTAAAATATTTTTTCAGAAGGAGAGTAGCACTTGTAACCTTTCTCGCCCTTTGCATATCCTAGGAATATGCACTTGTGAGCTTTGGGATCAAGTTTGCTTCATGTTGGGCATGGATATAGACAAACACAAGACAACCAAAGATTTTTGGAGGTAAGCTCGGGAAATAAGATGGGGCGGGGAGTGTGTGTCCAGTAGGGTTTTGATAGGAGTTTTGAAGCCTAGTACCTGTTGGGAAAGTCTGCATTGATTAAGTATGTGGAAGTCAATATGGCTTCACCCACATATATTTTGGAACATTTGTGGTAAACATAATAGACCTAGCCATTTCAAGCGGATGCTGTTCTTTCTCTCAAAGAACCCCATTTTGCTTTGAGGGTTTCAACACAACTCTTGATATGGACAATCCCTTTATCCATCAAGAAATTACTGAGATGAGACTCATAATATTCAAGAGCATTGTCAGTTTTCAAGATTTTGATCTTAGTGTCAAACTGAGTGGAGACCATGTTGTAAAATTCTTGAAAAATGGGTCCAACTTCAGACTTATCCTTCATTAAAAATAACCAAGTGGTTCTGGTGTGGTCATCTATGAAGGTAACAAACCACCTCTTTCCTGTTATGCTTTTTACTCTTGAGGGTCCCCATACGTCACTGTGAATTAAGGTGAATGGTGTGGATGGTAAGTAAGGTAATTTTGCATACACAGATTTGGTGAGTTTAGCAAACTGACAAATATCACATTGAAGATCATTCAAATTACAACCTTTAAACAATTCAGATCTATAGACTTTAAATAACTAAAGCTGGGATGTCCTAGTCTATAATGCCATAACATGATATTGTCTAGGTTTTGAGTGCAGGTGTTGAGGCGGATTCGGTCTTGATCTTACATGTCTTGGCGAGGGTTGACCACAAACAGACTGAGCAAGGTTTAGCAGTCCCAATCACGCCTTTGAGGAATGATCTGGAATGTGCACCGATTCTCATTAAAAACAACAGTCCAGCTTCAAATCTTTAGTAAGTTTAATTGTGAGATATGAGATTGCAATCTAATTTTGGAACAAATAGGACATTCTGCAGGCATATCTTATTAGTAAGTCGCACTTTGACCAAAACCTTTTGCACTAGAGATAGATCCATCAATGCCTTAATATTGTGAATTTGGGGACATGGCTTAAGTTGAGTAATGAGATTTTTATTACCAGTCATATGGGAAGAGGCCCCAGAGTCAACAATCCAGTTTCATTACTAATAGATGAGTAGAATTTACTCTCTTGGCATGAGAGGCTATGTCGGTGAGTGACTACCTCCCTTTTGTTGAGTTAGAAAGGCTTTGAATGCGACAAGTCGAGCATTCAACTTTGTTGTCATCTTCTTCCTCACTTATGTATGCCTTACGACTTTGCTTGGCGGTGCCGGAGGTCTTGGAGGAGTTAGGCTTGCCATGTAGCTTCCAGCAAGTGTCCTTGGTGTGATTAGTGCGTTTGCGGTGGTCACGAGCACGCCTTCCCGCTTTATCGGCGAGGCTTCCTCAGCAAGCCTCGATAGCCTCAGCAGGTTCCCGACGATCGGCAGGTGGCACTTTCGGTGGGTTGTCGGCAGGGGGTTCAAAGACATCACTTTCCTCCTGCTTTCCTCATGTTTGACCTCAAAGCAAACATGGATTTGAGATTTGGAAGAGGTTTAGTAGCAAGAATTCTACCTCGACATCATCAAGAGTAGGATTCATCCGATGAAGGAATTTGAATACTCTCTTCTTCTCGATGATGTCTTTAAAGAGTGCAACATCTTTAACATCATTCCAGGTGAGTTTCCAACATATCTAGGTGTTGCCATGCCTTAGATAGTTGATTAAAGTATTGAGTTCTGAGACATATCCCCTTGTGCGCAATTTTGAATCTGAGCTTCGAGTTCATAGACTTGAGATGTATTGTCCTTTTTTGAGTAAAGGTCTCTGGCATTGTCCCAGATTTCCTTAGCAGTGTCATACATCATGAAGTTCTCACTGATCTCTTTTGTCATAGACCTCGTGAGGATAGTCATGACTTGGTTATTTTCTGTGTCCCATGCTTCAAACTTGGGGTCGGGCACAGAGGAGCGGTTTTGGAACTGCAGACAGATATCCCATCTTGCCCTGGCCGGAGATATACATTTTCATAGACCTTGACCATAACAAGTAATTGTTACCATCAAGTTTATGATTTGTAAAAGAAGAGTGTTCAGTTATCCCAGTCTGCTGAGGCAGCTGTGAGTCTACTGAAGAAGATGAAACATCAGATAATGTTGACATTTTTCTGAAAAAGAACTGAGTTTTGCAACGGATTTTTAGAACTCAAGTAAGGCTCCGATACCATGAAGAGAGTTTGAGAATGTGATAAACACAAGAGTAAACTTCAACTTATTTTATTCATTGATATGAGAGGTGTATAAATAGATACAATTGAGAGAGACTAGCACTAGCTTGGGCGGCCACTTGAGTATGTAGATGTGGGCGGCAAGCATGCAAAAGTAAAAGTAAAAGCTATGTCTATGACATATTAATTGTGTCTATGACATAAAGTAAACTAGAGTTTGACATATTAATTGTTTATATGTATCACAATTAATATGTCTTTTATAATTAAATAAAGTGTACAAAAATATTATGCACGAAATCCTAAGGCTCAGGAATCAGCTGAGCACCCTGCTGAAGCCTCAGCAGGCTGAGTCTGCTGAGTAATATTTCCACAACGAGGAACTCAGTTTTGAATAAGAGTAGAAAACTGAGTTAAGGCCTTGTCAAGAAAGAACTGAGAATCTGGAAAAGCTGAATTGATAAATCAAGGACTGAAAACTGAAAAAATACAGATCATGTGATCGTACATATGAACGTTCGCTAAACGACAAGTATAACGGCTATAAGACATATTTGACTATTACATTACCCCTATAAATACACAGGGAGGAATGTTTGAAAAGAGTAGATCTTGGACAAGCTTACAAAGCACGTATCTTTAATCTAGATCAAGAGGAGGGAGATCCAGATCCAGAAAATCAGAATCCATATCTAGAAAGAGGAAGCAAACGAAGTTGCCTTGAAGATTACAGAGAAAGATCCAGTAACCCGTTAAGGGGGAAGCAGGCACCTACGAGCTACAACGCCATATCCAAAAGAATCAAACAACTCACTGAATTAATCTTTTGATTGATTCTAAACCTAACTTTGTGTGACATAGGGTTGGCTGTGTATAGTTTGAGAAGAGCAACTCCACCTTTCCTCATACGGTTGCAACTTGGTTGCCACAACTGTTGGTGCAGTCTGTGGACTGTGGTTGTGTTTGTGGTGAGCGGTTGAAGGAGTAATTCTACCCCCAAAAGATCAGTGTGCAGAGTGAAGGGAGCAATCTCACCTTTCTTTATTCTGTGTGGACAGTGAAACTAGGGTGTCGTGAAGGACTGTCATTAGGCTAGGATTTTGTAAAAGTTACTCAAGATTCTAGTGATACCTCCTACACCACAGGAGAAGGGGAGACGTACGGGATTACACCTCCCGGAACTTCCATAAACAAACGTTGTGTTCATTTACTTTACGCATTTATATTTATGCTGTGATTGTTCTATTTATTGCATAATCAATTCATCACAACACTCAGCAAACATCAGACACTGAGTCAGCACAGAACTGATACATAGGAGATTAGGATCTTTATTGACACATCTATTGCACAAAAGGCTTGATCTTATCCGCTGCAAGTTAGTTCAGTTCTAGCACCAGCTAAACTAAATTAGCTAACTCCAATACATAGTTGAAGGGTAGGAACAGAACTGAGCTGAGTCATATTGAACATCAGTTTGCCAGTTCAGTTTGAGTACAAGTTTATTCACCCCCCTCCTTTAAATTTGTGTTAGCCTTTCCAAGGGACCAACAATTGGTTTCGGTACAGAACTTCAATTCTGAAGTAGATCCCACAGTTACAATTTTAAATACCATTTGTTGGAAACCTCTCACTGTATCAGTTGTCAAAGCATATTGTTGAAACTTCATGAATACATCTAGAATTAGAAGTTGGCTTATTAATCCTCTAGCTAATTGTTTGCAAAACACTGTATCTGATTTTCAGGATCAAGTATTTGAAAGGTTCAGTACTACAAATTCACATACAAATCCAGAACCTCATTTTAGTGAAGATGTGGATATCGTTTTCAATGCATATGATGACAAATCCAGAGGAATTCCATCCCTAAGTGATCTCTCAGAATGAGAAGGAAAGGAGTTGCTGCAAGTAACTGACTACCTAGAAGAGTAGCAAAAGAATGTAAAATCAAATCCTGAAGCTGTAACAAACAATCAAGAAAATGTACATTCTTCTACTCAGTTATCACTCGCTGAACTTAGTCAGAGAAACTCTGAGCTTGTCAATTTATTGGAAAACTCACACTTGAGTTGAACTTAAAAGATACAGAACTTGACAAAGCAAAAGAGTGGAATGAGTTTCTTGAAACTGAGGTGTCAAATCTAGCTGAAAGATTAATGTCAAGTAAATTTGACAAAAGCAGTGATAACTCCCCACCCTTACCCAGTCTTGAGATTTCAGAGAATATAAATTCTAGACATCAAGATACTGGAAGACCTAGTGGATTATACAGAGAAGTTAAAGATGATAAATCTAAAAGAATCCTAGTGAAATCAACTAAGGTTGAACGTAATGGCCTATATGAAAAGGAGATGAGAAAGGTTAATTCTCTCATCAAAGAAACTGAAGCTTGTACTTCAGTAACTAACCCAGCCGGACTCAAGAAAACATGGGTATCGAAGAAAAATTGTTTTGCACGCTAAGTCAGTTCTTATGTTGCTGAATCAAGGGAAAAACTGACTTACACAAGAAAACTGTAGCATAGCAACGAAGTTGAAAAGGGCAAAATGGTCAAAAGCTGAAAACTTTCAAGCTACCATCTGACGCTTGGGCTGACAGACAAATCACCAGAAGCCACGTGTCAATCGAGGAGCTTATTAAAATAGAAGAAGTAGATGTATATCCTTACGAATCTTATTGATTGTGACAAGACTCTCATTTAAACGGTTGAGTGTATTGAAAACTCAGAAATACATACCGTTCTTACATCCTTGACCAAATCTTGCACAATCAATCTTCAAAATTTTCAGCTCTACAAACCCATTCTAATGGAGCGATATAACATTGTTGGAGGAATCACCATGAGTCTTGACAACTACAAGCAAAGATTTTCAAACTCTACCCTATCACTCCAGATTGGAGACAAGATCAAGAAGATTCGAGGACTCAAAAATCTAATTGATACGAAGGTCAAAATTATGTGCCCAGAAAATATCAGAGATTTCTACAGGAATGTCATAATAGCCGATGATGGAAGAAGCTTTAGTACATCAGTTCAAGAGAAAAGCATTGTGGTTAATGAACATCTTCTATCTCTAGTTTTTGGTTTGGATATATATGGAGGACCCACATCCCTTGCTTTCAGAAATGAAGAAAATGACAGACTTTGGGAAGTCACAGCAAGCAACAAAGACGAGAAGAATTTCATCGGATCCATTCATCAACAAAAACAAGAATTTGCATTCTTGACAGTACTACTGACCAAAAATATCATTGGTCACACATGGAATTTCTACACTCTTTCGACAGAGAAGCTGAAATTAATCTATGCAATTTGGTTTGAGGAGAAACTGGACTAGATCAAGTATGTCCTTAAGCAAATGGTATAGCAAATTTCGGATGAAAGAGCAAAAGTTCAAGGAAGGAAGGCAAAAAGAGAAAAGTTCATGCTGAAAAAGGGATTTCCATATTTGGTACAAAGGATACTGAATTATTTTCTCTTATCAAGATCTCCAGAAAAGAAGAGAAAAGTCAGTGATGAAGTGAAAGAAGATACACCAAATACTAGTACAAGCAAACTTGGAAATCAGGATGAAAGAACAGCCAGAAAAAACAAAGGAAGATGGTGCAGGATAAGTTTGAAAAAATTGAAGAAGAAACTGAAGGAAATAAATTCTTAGCTAATAAGTATGAAGGATATACTGAGGAGCAAAAAGAAATTTTGGAAGATGCTGAATTCTATGCAACAGAGTATGAGAAAGAAATGATAAGTCATAACTCTCATCACCATGGAGTCAGTTCCCCATCTCAAGATCCAATTGTGACTACATGCGATTCAGTAAGGAAGGACATCCCCCATATTGCAACTGAAAAGACTCAGCGACATTTATCGGAAACTGAGAAGAAATTGAAAGGGCTAAAGATGATCATAGAAAGTCTGACGCGGACTTTACAAAGTTCTACAACTTGCATGAGTCTATCTCTTTGGCACATTCCTCAGGTCTGAACAAGTACTCTAACATCATCACCTTGCACAAATTATTTGAAGAAAGCTTTTGTATATCTTCAAACAAGGGGGAAGATGAAACTGAAGGTGCTGATGAAGCTAAAGCTGAAGAAGATAAAACTGGAGGTGCTGACGATGAAACTGAAGGCGCTGATGAAACTGAAAGAACAAAGTCTACTGAAGAAGATTTTGCTAAACTGTTGATCGAGGAACAAGACAGACAAGTGGATGCTGATTTACTTGTCATTCAACAAAATGGAGAAGCAGCTGATAGTTTGATCGAGGAGCTAATTGCAGAAGAATCCTTTAAAGAGACAAGAACTGAGGAAGATGAAGAAGCCTCAGTCAAAGCTATGATGAACATCAGAAAGAAGATTGCAATATATTCTAGATTGCAAGAAAAGATAAAGGATGTTGAAGATAAAGAGGCAAAGTCTGAGGGGGAAAATGTCCTGGAACAAGAAGTAAAAACTAAAGGAGAAGAACTTGGGTTAATATCAAAAGAAGAAGAGAAGCTAATGGATGAGGAAATCAAGGAGATTCTAACAAAATTTCAAAACCAAGACAACGAAGAGGCAAATCGAATGATCAATGAATACTTGGATATCAAGCCCAAAAATGCTGAATCAAGAGAAGAAAGAAAGCAAGAAGGCTCCTAGAAACGAAAGGAGTATCTACCTTGGTGAAAAGCTCATGAATTTGGAAAAATAAAAATTGTAATGTTTCGTAAAACCCAGTTTGTTTTGATGCAACTATGTAATGAACTCAGTTGTTTTTAGTTTGGTATTTTAGTTTGTTCTGATTTCACGCATTACTCTTTTATTATTGCTTTTAGGGAGGGTTATGATACATCATCAAAAAGGGGGAAATTGTTGGAAATAAAATTTATGTTTTGATGATGATTCATCACGCACTTAGAAAGTTCATTTATAACCCATGATGATGGAGTCATAACTAACAGTTATAGTGCATAATGAAAGAAGAAGCAAGAAATGGTCTAGAGAAAAATGTATAGGATCTAACTAGAGTTTGAGCTTTGTATAGGTTGTTTCAGACAAGCATTGTAATAGATACGAACTAGGCGAACAGCTGAGTCATTGCAAGAAAACCGAGGTTACATCTGAGAACTGAGGTGACAAACTCAGTTGGTGAAGAACTGAGGTGACAGACTCAGTTGGTGAAGACTGGAGAACGGAGGCGACAGACTCAATTAGTGAAGAGGAAGAACTGAGGTGGCAAACTCAGTTAGAAGCAGATTAATTCGTGACTATAAGTCAGGGATCACGCAAGTCTATGGTGACCTGAAACTGAACTATAGATCATGTAAAGCTGAATAATCTTAAGGACAAAGATTATCAGTTACCAGGAAATGAAGAAGCCGAATGGTGTACTCTGACTTAGTCAATTGAAGTCAGATGACAAGTATACGAGGTACTCAGTTTTGAATAAGAGTAGAAAACTTAGTTAAGGCCTTGTCAAGAAAGAATCTGGAAAAGCTGAATTGATAAATCAAGGACTGAAAACTGAAAAAGTACATATGAACGTTGGCTAAACGACAAGTATAACGGCTATAAGACCTATTTGACCGTTACATTACACCTATAAATACACAGGGAGGAATGTTTGAAAAGAGTAGATCTTGGACAAGCTTACAAAGCACATATCTTTAATCCAGATCAAGAGGAGAGAGATCCAGATTCAGAAATTCAGAATCCATATCTAGAAAGAGGGAAGCCAACGAAGTTGCCATGAAGATTACAGAGAAAGATCCAGTAACCCGTTATGGGGGAAGTAGGCACCTACGAGCTACAACGCCATATCCAGAAGAATCAAACAGCTCACTGAATTAATCTTTTGATTGATTCTAAACCTAACCTTTGTGTGACATAGGGTTGGCTGTGTATAGTTTGAGGAGAGCAACTCCACCTTTCCTCATACGGTTGCAACTTGGTTGCCACAGCTGTTGGTGCAGTCTGTGGACTGTGGTTGTGTTTGTGGTGAGCTGGTGAAGGAGTAATTCTACCTCCGAAAGATCAGTGTGCAGAGTGAAGGGAGCAATCTCACCTTTCTTTATTCTGTGTGGACAGTGAAATTAGGGTGTCGTGAAGGACTGTCATTAGGCTAGGATTTTGTAAAAGTTATCTCAAGATTCTAGTGATACCTCCTACACCACAGGAGAAGGGGAGACGTACGGGATTACACCACCCGGAACTTCAATAAACAAACCTTATGTTGATTTACTTTACGCATGTATATTTATGCTGTGATTGTTCTATTTATTTCATAATCAATTCATCACAACACTCAGCAAACATCAGACACTGAGTCAGCAAAGAACTGATACATAGGAGATTAGGATCTTTATTGACACATCTATTGTTCAAAAGGCTTGATCTTATCCGCTGCAAGTTAGTTCAGTTCTAGCACCAGCTAAACTGAATTAGCTAACTCCAATACATAGTTGAAAGGTATGAACAGAACTGAGGTGAGTCATATTGAACATCAGTTTGCTAGTTCAGTTTGAGTTTTGAGAAACTCAGTTCCTGCGGTGCAAATCGGTTTTTAAGTACAAGTTTATTCACCCCCCCCTCTAAACTTGTGTTAACCTTTTCAATGGACCAACAACATTCAATAACAGAATTATACCGTCATTAAAAATTATTCATAATTACAGTAAATTTCCTTATTATTATATTATTTTCCCCTCATTATTGCCTCAATTTCTCTTTACTTTATTTTATGATTTTGACGGGAATTACTCTCATAAATAAGAATAACCCCTTATCAAATTGGTTTCATTATTATTACTAAAATACATTTAATGACTAAATATACCGTCATAGAAACTACTTTTATTGACAACATTGTACTCCAATTTGACCCTTATTATTTGTTGATATGAATATAATATTGTTACTTTTTAAGCAGAAATTGTTATTCAATATAACCTTAATGAATCACATAAATATAACCTACATCCACATGTAAGAACATTATCATTATATTATCAAAATACACACAAAAAAAAAGTCTTTGTTCCAAAAGCAAAACTACATGTAGATACATAATTACACAATTTCCTAATATCATGTCTTTGAGTAACATACATCTTTGTTCCTTACTCCAAAATACAAACCAAAATATGCCTACATACTTCAATCCTTGTAGGATATGATGAGTTACCGATCCTACCGCACAAGTCTTCAAAAATCCCCAAAACCATACAAAAGCCTGCATTTAAAATATGAATAAATAGTTAAGAACACATTATTGCTATCTTAATCAACCAAACTTTCAACAAATAATTCATCAATAGTTTTATAAGTTTTAATATATACTACCTCCGGTCTAAAATATAAGTCATCCTAGGAGTTTTCACACAGATTAAGGAATTGGTTGAATGTCATTAATTTGAAGGTTAATGTCTAAAATACCCCTTGACTATCATTAATGCAATAGTTGTTAAGTAATGAAAAGTTGTTGAATTCATAATAAATTAAGGTTAAGATAGAGAAAGAGCAATAAATGTTGCATTGGTAATGTAGAATGACTTATATTATGGGACAAGTAGAAAAGTGTAGGATGACATATATTTTGGACCGGAGGTAGTATATATATATATATATATATATATATATATATATATATATATATACATAATATAAGTTGGTTTATTAAGATGTTTTTTTGTGTTGGAATGTGACAGGGTACCATGTATAAAGAAGGGAGGTATTAGATTTGTAATAAATGGACATTCATACTTCAACTTGGTGCTAGTAACAAATATAGGAGGTGTTGGAGATGTCCATTCTGTATCAATAAAAGGATCAGAAACAGGGTGGCATCAAATGTCAAGAAACAATGTTCCTTAAAACTAACACAATTGTTCCTTAAAACAAGCTAAAATGAGTAGATCAAGTCAAAGAAAGCACAATGCATATACCTGAATAAGGGAGCTAAAATCACAATGAATATAGCTGAGCTAAGGTCACCACCACACACTGGTTGTTCAGCTGAAGTTGGTTGATTTCCATTCTCCATTCGGGTCAACCTGCTTTCAAATTCCTCAAAACGTCTCTTAAGGTCATTATTTTCTTCTTCTTTCCCATTTACCTTAGCCTTAAGTTCTTTAATTTGTGCAGCCCGGGGATCGTTAAAATGCTTCTTTTTCATCCCACCTCCAAAACAAAATATATGGCTGTGATTTTGTGGACCAAAGCAAGTTTCAACAACCGCAATATGTGAGAGTGACGCATCAGCTTGAACAGTCTTGGCAATCTCATCCTACAAAGGACGGAAACCATATGTCAAATAAAAATACTTTAATAACGAATGTATGCATAAATGTCAAATACTCAGACTTACATATTTTTCTTGCTCTTTTGTTTCAACAAACTTTCCATTTTTCTGTCTAGTTGCAAGAATGATTTGTGCAATACTAGGTGTGGTATTTGTTGCACCTTCCTAAAAGATTTACAAAAATGACAAGTGAAAAATGTATATAATTTAAAAAACAAAATTAATACAAAACATTGAGAATTATTGAATTTATACCATCTCATATATGATTTGTCTATGCGGCTGGCTTCTGGTTCGATGAGGCATCACTTGTTTGGCCCGATTATCAGAATTTTGAGAATTTTTTTCCTATGTTATTGATAAACAAACATAAAAATATTCAACTTAGAGTGCAATTTCACATATAGTCTTTTGAAGTCTAGTATTAATACAATTAAGAAACAATGCAGGTTCAGTCTAGTATTAATACAATTAATTCAAGGTCGAATTACAAGCTAGTTCAATCAATGTGACAAGGGTTTCAAAACAGAGCAGATCAGGAACTGAGCTGAATATTTTCAGCTGATCTTCAAAGATGGTAATAAGGCTCAAAGGGTGAGATTATCAAGTCTAAAAATCTAATGCTGAATACACTTTTTCAAAGACTCTAAAAAGCTAATTAACAATCTCATTGATTGTGCTTATTACTGAGCTATAGCGAGACCGCACAAGATGAAATACCAAGCGAGATCAACAAAGAGAATGTTGAACACGAAGACCAAAGCATAGCAAATTATACTATACTCAATATGATGGAACAGCACATAAAGATTCAGCGTCAATAAGGTTCAGTACAAAAATATACAAGGATAGGTCAACCTATAGGCTGAACTTTCAGATGAATGTTGAGTTGATAAACTCACCAAACTTGAGAGCTTATCAGAGCAAGACTCAATACTGTAAAAACAAATGTCCAGCAGACCTATTACAAGATATATTCAGGAGATTATTCACAGCGCATTCAAGTCAGCAAATCAGCAAGGTGTCAACCAACAGATTTAGCACAGGATAGCAGGCAGACTTCCAGCAAGTGTAGCTAGTTAATGCTTACAACAGCAAGGTGCAGAAACACAAAACTCGGCAAATTAAAGCACAGGCTATACAGCAAATTAATAGCAATGTTATAAAAGATGGGAAAGGCAGCAGTGTAAATTTTATGTTTATTTTTTTGTTTTTGACTAGTCTTAACATACCTTAAAGTCTTCACATAAAAATTTCTTAGTGACAAGCCACTCCCAATCTTCAACATTCATCCCCGGAGGAACAATTTTCAACACAAGTGTTTTAGTTTTGCATGGTTTCACATACGTAGCATTCAAGGTCGATCTCCATGCACTCCGTAAAGTGCCCATATGCTCTAAAGTATGTTCACTATACTGTTCCATATCAAGATTGGAAAAGTGCTCCTACAAAAAATCATATAAACCATTAATAAATGTACAAAACCAACATTAAAAGGAATCGCATCTAAATGGGTTGACATGTACAAAGAGTTAGAAGTTAGAGCAAATGTGTTTCACATACCTTTACTGTAGCCCACATGTGGTTCTTGTACTTCTCAGTGATTTGCTTCCATGTAAGCACTTGTACAGGGCAATATTTTTGTTTCGCACAATTTTCCCCAAGTGCCTAGACCAATATGTGTGATTTGGTCCTACTCCATAATTGTTGTGAAACTGAATTGCAAGTTTTTCTCCACTTTTCAAAGTGGCAACTTTTTTGTTCTTGTTCGTTCCTCTTACTTTTCTCACTTTTGTTGTTGAATATAAGCAATATATTGAATACTAGAATATTGAATCAACGTTTCAATCAAAACACAACAGGATATACATCTTATTATATATTTTCAAGGAAAAAACTGCCAATTGACCCAATTAGGCCAATTGACCCGCTCCATGACCCGTTTTACATACATGATAAAAAAAATTTGAAAAAAAAGCAAAAACCAAACCGGCAAACTACATCCCACTCCTCTGTTCCCCACGATTGACAAACCGCTGGAAGAAACCTCTCCATGGCAACCGCTGGTAACCTTCCCACCACTCCATGAAGCCTTCGAAGGTATATTTATATCATTTGCAGCCAAATTCTGAGAACTCCCAACCCTAAAAACCTCTCAGTATCCTTTCCGTCTTCCATGGAGTTTTGGCTGAGGTGTTCAATCTATCCCCTGAAAAACCGGCCTCTTTTCTTCTTCGTCCTTAGCTGTCTGTTGCGTATTTGATTCGAAGCTCTCCGATCCTGAGAGAATTACGGTGGCTGGGTTCTTTTCCTCCTATGGGTTCGAATCGCAACATGATTTCATCAAACGTGAAGGCTTGAAACTCTGAGCTACGAAATCGGTGATATCTCAGTATCCTTTCCATCTTCCATGGAGTTTTGGCTGAGGTGTTCAATCTATCCCCTAAAAAACCGGCATATTTTCTTCTTCGTGCTTAGCTGTCTGTTGCGTATTTCATTCGAAGCTCTCTGATTCTGAGAGAATTACGGTGGCTGGCTTCTTTTCCTCCTATGGGTTCGAATCGCAACACGATTTCGTCAAACGTGAAGGCTTGAATCTCTGAGCTACGAAATCGGTGATACCGTTTCTTATCTTTTATTTTCTCTGATTTCTGTTTTTCTGAGTCTCCTTTCCGTCTTCCATGGAGTTTTTCTGAGGTGTTCAATCTATCCTGAAAAACCGGCCTCTTTTCTTCTTCGTGCTTAGGTTTTACGCTCGATTTTTTTCCCGTATGTGGGTGTGGAATTTGATGAAGAGTATTTGGAAAGCCTAGAGAAGCGAAAAATTGCATTTGAATTGATTAGAAAAATCTTGGACAAATCCACAGTTGATTCCAAGCTATTGGAACAAGTTAGGCTTCTTGCAAAGTATCAACTCCGACCGATCTTGGCTTTTCTAAAGGTAACTATCCTCTTATCTCGTAATTTTTTTAATTTGGTTATTTGAGATAATTGGTATTTAAGGGAAAGTTATTGAGGATGATGGTTGTTGAGGATGATCCATGGCATCAAAGCTATTAGTTCTAAAAAACATGAACTATGTGCCGACATATTCGGTAAGCTTGAGCTTGATTTTGTCTTCCTTTGACCAAAGATGTTAAGCTTTTCACTTTGTTGCATTCGACTTTAGTTTCTTTTATGTTTTAGCCTGGTCGGGATCTTCTTGATAAAACGCGGATGGAATGATGATAGCAAATTAGTTTTTTTGTTATTTTCCGTTTCCTTTTTCTAATTTATTTTGGATTTGTCACTTCTTGGTTTGTTATTGATTTTTTCAGGTCTCTTTTCATACGAAGAACGGTGGGGCGGTGATGCAATTATTGTTTTCTTCGATGAACTAGAAAATCAAAATTTTGGGCAAGGAGTTCTTATTACCTTCGATTTATATATGAAAGGAATTCTTGGCGTGTAACTCATTTTCGATATCCGATTCATGCTTCTTAGTTAGATGTGAGACTTTTGGAACTTGCACTATTTATTGTGTATTTTTATTTTTAATTTGGATTTGATATTACAACAATGTTCGGTCTCTTTTCATATTGCACGTCGATGATTTGGTAGACACTATTTCAAATACCAACGACATTTGATCGACACTTCATGGGACCATTAATTTGTTTCTGTTTTAGTAGGATTCTTTGCATTCATGTACTCCTAATGCATAAAAATGCTGAATTCATGGACGAGGTAGACACAATAAAATAGTATGGATCTATATGATTAGTGTGTAGAATCGCACTCAAAAGGCTGCGAATCTGAGCTTTTGCTTTTGTTTTTTTGATTTTGGACATGTGGCAGATGTTGTTGGAGGAATTTCTATTGCTAATTAAGATGTTTTCTTTCTTTATTGCATATTCTGTTTCTCTCTACATCGCGACACACCATCTTTTGTGATTTACACATCATCTTTTGAATCGTGTATCGGGATTTTCAGAATGATGGTGTTTATGTTAGACACGGCGGTCTCGGGCTTAGGCAAAAAGCAGTAGCTGTTGTGCATAGTCAGCTTGATCCAAAAGTTGCTAACTTTATGAAAGTGTTATGCGATCAAACGCTTTTGAACTCATTAAAGATGGAGAAATAGTAAGTTTTTTTTGTTATTTTATTTGCATTTTCTCCCTTTAGTACTATGTTATGTGTTCCAAATAACTTGCATTTTCTGTTTTAGTACTATGTTTACTGGTCCATTTCTGGGTTTTTTTTATTATAGAGTTCTGATTGCCCTTATTGAAAGCATTTTCGAGACGGAAGCAAGCGCGTGTCCATCTTATGACGAGATGAAGAGATTGCCAAATAAAGTGCTGCTCTGGTGTGGTATGTCAGTCGTTTTTTTGTGCAAAAATGCAGTCTTTATTGCGTTCTTTTTTTCGCGATTAAATTCAATCGTGTCATGTTGTAGGAACGCGAAGTTCGAATCTTATGATGCATTTGCATAAAGGGTTCTTTCCAGGGTTCCGACATTCATCAATTTGAAGCAGCTCAAGCGCCATCAAGTCATGGGCTCAAGCACAGTCCGGTACCGGGAAGACCTCTTTAAATTAAGGTTCCTCTTTAATCCTTTTTTTACTAATTTTTTTTTTACAAATTTAATATTTAAATGACCTTTCTTTCTGTCATTCTGTGAAAATCTTCATATATGGCAGCGGTCTCGGTAGTGTCTCCTATCCACTCAACTCCAAAAATTCTCATTCTGCATCAAGTAAATTCTCAATTTCAGCTTTAATTTTCGTTTGACGGAATCTATATTTTATGCTAAGAGAGTTTCCTCTAAACCAATTGCTTTACGGTGAAATCGATATGTATCACTTCACTAATTTGCGATTGATTTGTGCATGAGGCTCGGTTGAATCACCATTAGAGGGCGTTGTTTTAGTCTTTCAGGGGTAGTTCTCATTTTTGCAAAGTGAAGAGTCTTGCATTGTTCAATATGCCTCCTTGAACAGCACATGCCAACCCACCTTGCATACAGAACTACATGGTTTTTTTTTAAAAATCTTTTTGTATCTGATTCACTGATTGTGACTTTACTAAAATAGTGAGATTCACAAGTTTTCAAAATTTACTAATAATAGCTATTACATTTGGATTTCTTACATTTGGATCAAAGATACATATCCATTTGAAGTGCAATTGGTTAGATTAGAAGTCAATCAAATCCTTTAAAAGCCTAAGAAGTCTCATTTGGACAAATCAAAGTGTCTCATTCTCTTACATGTCATTTGTGTAATCGCAACAATGTCTTTCTCTATTTCATTAAAGAGGACTTTTCTGCTCCATTTCCTTTTTTTTTCTTCTCATAATCATATTTTTCTATACCGCAGAGAGTTTAAATCATATTTGTGTCCTCAAATTTTAGTTGTTTGTTTGATTCTCCTGTAAGAGGTTTGTTTGAGTTGATTCCAAGCATTGTGTGATTCGGTGTTTTGTTTTGATCCCCATGTCTGTTGGTTTTGTTGTTGATCATTAGTAGTCTTCACCGATACTTTTAATCAAGTTGAGAACACCCCTTGTGTGTTAAATTTTGTGCCTGCAAGTTTTGCATTTTTGTGTACCAGTGCATCCTGAACTTCTGCTAAACTTGCCTGCTGCCTTTCAAGCCTGCTGATCTGTGAACATCTTTGTAATAAGCTACAAACCTGCTGTGTAACTTATCCGTTGAGTTTGTGTATTAATCCATTGTTTTGCTGGTTTGTTATTATCTCGAGTTTACTGACAATCTGTAATAGTTTTAGCAGCTGAATTAGAGTGTTTTGCTAAACATTTGTTGAACTGTGTATTAGTCTATCAAACCTGTTGTGTAATTTGTAATTTATTAAACAAGTTTGCTGCAAATTGTACTATTGTATTAGCATAAGGTTGCTGCAATTATTTCTGTAACCTCAATCCTTTTTACGTTCGCAGCTATACACTTGATTTGCATTATATCTACCTGCTGATTGTCTATTAGCTTGGTATATTTGATTAATTTATTGTTAGATTTTTTTTTAAAACAATATACAAACCTGCATATGTATAGGTTTATGCGTTGTAATTTGCTGAATTTGTAACTTTGTGCTTTGAATATTGATTGTGATTTCGATCATTATAAAATACATATATATATTTAGTCAAGTGGTTGTTTAAGTTAAAGTGTTATAGCATCTGTTCACTGTGTTAAGTTTTTTTAAGTAGTCACTGCTAGCTTGATCTTGCATTATACATATCTATTTATTCGAATCGAATCTATCGTATACAATAATACACCCTAATCAAGTGTATTCAATCATGCTTATTTGATTTATCAAACTTCTTTTATAACTTGATATAGGTAATAATAATTAACACGTATAACTTAGATTTAAGTCCTGCTTCCAGATTATTTCTAAGTGTGTTAATTATTTGATAACTCTGATTTTATACATCCGTATTGCCCGCAAAATTTGTCGAAGTGCTTAAAATATTTAAAAAGCAAAAATTACCCCACTCTATTCAACCCCCTGCGGTAGAGTGTATCTGCGCATTATCGATACAACAACTTGAATGTTAAATTTATCATCATTTGATTATCATTCATTTTGCCCCACACACAACCCCCCTTGCCATGCCTCGCCTCTTATTAATCATTTTGTAATTTTACCTATTTTAGGAAGGAATATATCACCACTTTGTTAAATTTTGACGTTCTCTACGAAGTGTATGGATTTCATGTGCTTATATGGTATATATGGCAAGTTTGTCTCCATTGATCTTCTCTTTGTTAAAGAGACAAACGATGACAACATGCATTTTGTCAGAAGTGTAGTTTTTATTAGATGAAGGATTTGTCCACTAGGAATTTGCTCTTAAATTACTACACTCCTTAATGATTCAATATGTTCCACATCATAATCAATTGTCTCAAAGTTTGTTATGCACAATGTTGTGGCACTATCATTACTAATGACTTAATGTATCACATATTTTTCCATGCATTACCTACACATGTATTAAAAAAATAAACTGATTTGAAATTCAGAGGCGATTATCTTTTTTATTTACTATTTATTTTCAGTGTTTACGTCCTCCGTGCATCGCACGGGTTTCCTACTAGTAATATTATATATCTTAAGTATAATATACATACCTTCAACATTTTTTTTCTGTATTGTGATGAATCGTTTCACTACCGTTACAATCTTCCATGATCAGGTCTCTCACTTGTGAATCTCTTGGGACTGAAACTGCAAATATGTGACAAAAAATTAAGAAGTGATTAAGAATATTAAACAAAAACCATTTTAAGGAACTCCAAAAAAGGTCTACCAAATGATGGATTGTCCTCGGGTAATTTGAAGAGAAATGGTTGCAAATATTCATCAACATCTAAATAAACTGATACGTTCTCAACATCTTCATGTTCTTTCAACATACCAAGAACATCTTTATCATTTCTCAACGGCCTACCATCCCCATCTGTAATTTTGAAACCAACAGAATAAATGTCAATGAACCTTTTACACATGGTCAAGAGATCCAAAAATGAAATTTCTTCTGCTATGTTTCTCTCTTCCCATTTAGCTTCACCAAAATGGAGAAAAAGATTGTGAACAGTATTTCCACCTAAAGAAAGAAAAAAAATACTTGTTACAATATTATCAATGTACAATAAATTCCAAAGTATACATAAATTTAGCACTGTACCAATTGTTCCATGATTGCAAAAGTCATTAGTATTTTCGTCTACAATTGCTATCCTTTTACTTCCATATGCAATGTTTGAGGTCTTTTTTCCATACCCACGGTCCTTTTCCAGCTGACCGGGTGCTATGAAAGAAACAGGCTTTTGGGTGATGCTATTTTTATTTTTTGCGATCATAGAGTTCATCTTTTAACACAAGATTTAAGACAATTAGAGGGTATTATAACAACAATTGGAGTGATCATACAAAAACAAAAAAGTTTCAGTACATTACATCAACAGAGAAGTTAAAAGGACCACATAGATTATATAAAATTGTTCCTAAAAAGAACAGCCAAGTCATCAAGCTATGTAGGAAAAACACACAGCAAATACGTAGATTATACATGTTAGTATAGCCTTTAATACCTCCATTTGTTTCCTCAAATATAACCAGAAAGACAAATTGCAATTGGACAGAGAAGCTAAAACGCCCATCCAAACAGCTAACTTTATCCCTCCAGAGAGTTTAAAACCAAATATACTCAACTCCGAATTCCATTTTGATATAGCATGAGTTTCTAAACACATACAACTGGTCTAACAGCATAAGAACTTAGGAATGTCACGAATAAGAACTCAGGATACCTTTCATACATATGGGAACAAAACAAAGTTGTTGGTGGAAACTCCTTCAATAATCACACGATATGATCTTTTATTTAGCCTATATTATCTGTGCGCATCCATACTGCATATGCTTACTTATTATCTCTCCTCATTGATCGACAAGCATTAATTGCTTAGTTCCATTGCATATTAAAGATACAAGTGATTTGGTCAGAAAGTAGAAAGCCAATTAAGGGCGTATTTGGTAGGGAGAAAAGAGATGAGAAAAGAAAAGATTTTTTTTCTTTTCTCAATTTAGATACGTGGTTTACTGTCTTTTCTCAAAATGTCATTCTTTTCTCAACTTTTGATTCTCAGCTATTCCTAAAGAAAAGTAGATAGAGAATAGAAAAGTCCCCTTTTTTTTCCCTCCACATTTTTCTCACCCACCTTCCACTTTTTTCTCGCAAGTTTAATTTTTTTATTTTTTTTGTTTGTTTCATTTAACAAACTAAAAAAAAATCCTCATTAAAATTACAACTATAATATATAATAAAAAAATCTCACTCATAAATTCAATTACATTCTTCTCCATGACAACCAAACAGACTGGTGAGAATAGATTTATAATTCTTTTCTTTTGTTCAATTCCGTCTGCCAAACGGAATACTTGAAAATTAATTCTATTCTCAACATTTTTTCTCTGCATACCCAAACAAATGGTGAGAATCTATTCTTTTCTATTCTCAACTTTTCTTTTCTCAGGTCTTTTCTCAACACTTTTCTTTTCTCAGCTTTTCCTTATACCAAACATGCCCTAAAAGCTATATCGCCAAATCAGCAATTTAACAAGCTTCAATTAAACTATCAATCTCCTTAATGTTTTGTTTGACATCAACTATCAAAAAGAGGAAGATGGCCTACTCTGTTTGTTTTTCTGGTGATTGTACATAACACAAAAAAAAAAAAAAAAAAACAATCATAGACAGAAAGAAAATAGATCATGGACAAAAATAAAAGAGGTAGTAAATGCTCCTACTCAATATGATCTAACCACTATTATAATAGCACTTCTTTTTTTGTCCATGAAATAAAAGGCCATTTCTTTCTACTTACAAGATTGTTCAAGTAATTAGACAAGAACTAAGCTCACAACACCCTTTGCCAGTGTTGATGATCAATTAGTACAATAATGTTGACAATCTCGGGAAATAAAAAAATTTATACAATTAAAGAAACATATGAGCAATAGCACCACACAAAAACATTAATGCATGTAAAATGAAAATGCGATTAAACGAATCATATATAGCTCCAAGTAGTTCTATCCTTGGAAGTACTTCAAGTGCTTGACCAACTGATAGATTTAGGTGAATAACAAAACAATTGTCATTAAGGAAACAATGAGTTTACATTAGGCTTATATAGAGAGAGCCACGAAGGCTATAAACGGAAAATACAAATAATATAAATCTATCGTCTAATACGCTCCCTCAAGCGGACGGAGCTGAGCGAAGGCCAAACTTGCAAACGAAAGTAGAAAATGATAACCGCGGCAATGGCTTGGTAAGAACATCAGCCAACTGGTCTGCAGTAGCTACACGAGCAACACGAACAAGACATCGCTCAACATGCTCACGAATAAAGTGATAGTCAATAGCCACGTGTTTCATTCGTGAGTGGAAAACTGGATTGGCACTTAGACGAAGAGCACCCAAATTGTCACGAAAGATCACCGGTGTGGAGCGAACCGAAATCGAGATCTGCAGCGGGTATAGGTCGGCCAGGCTATCTCTGCGCGCCAGTATCTCCAACCTTTTGTATTCAATTGCGGTGGAAGAACGAGAAACTGAGTGTTGCTTCTTGGAACTCCAAGAAATAGCATTTCTGCCCAAGAAGACAATGTAAGCAGAAGTAGAAGTGTAGCCAGGCACATACTCAGAGGACGCTGGATCACGGTAGCCATCTTCCTTGTTACCCGCCCAATCAGAATCTTAAAACGCATGTAAGGCCAGAGGCGAATCCCGATATAACTGCAAACCTATAGTAGAAGTGCCAAACAAATAACGCAAAAGGCGTTTGACAAGCATCCAATGATACTCTGTCGGTGCATGCATAAACTGCGAGAGCTTATTAACAAAAAACTGAATATCAACTCTCGTAAAGCATAAGTACTGCAGGGCACCCAAAATCTGACGATACTGAGTTGGATCTGAATAAGCAGAAGAAACAATGGGATCACCTGAAAAAGCATCGGCTGACATAGGCGTGGAAACTGCCTTAGATTCCTCCATGTGAACCTGAGACAGCAACTCACGTGTGTACTTGGTCTGCGTAAGTAACATACCCATGGTAGAATGAGTAACATCAACTCCCAAAAAATACGACAGAGGACCTAGGTCCTTAATAGAGAACCGGGAGCCCAACTGATCAATAATACTCTGAACCTGCTCACTGGAGCTACCTGTAACAATTATGTCATCGACATATACCAAGATAATAGTAATGCTGGTAGGCGTGTGACAAACAAATAGAGACGGATCAGCCACAGAGTTAACAAAACCCATAGTAAGAACAAAGGACTTAAGCTCATGGTACCAGGCCCGAGGTGCCTGCTTAAGACCATAAATTGCCTTGCGAAGTTTACACACAAATGTAGGTTTTGTTGCATCCTCAAACCCGGGTGGTTGAGACATATATACGTCTTCAGCTAGTGTTCCCTGTAGAAAGGCATTATTGACATCGAGTTGGCGAAAATACCAACCTAAGGAAACCGAAATACTGAGAACGAGACGGATCGTAGCAGGTTTAACAACATGACTAAAAGTTTCGAAGTAATCCAAACCAGGACGTTGTGTAAACCCTTTTGCAACCAACCAAGCTTTGTATTTATCAATCGAGCCATCCGGTTTCCTCTTAATTCTGAACACCCACTTATAACCAACTATATTCAAACCATCAACAAGGGGAACTAAGGACCACGTGTCATTGCGAAGAAGTGCACTATACTCATCAGACATTGCAACACACCACTGCGGGCACTGCAAGGCCTACTTAAGAGTTGAGGGTTCTGTGTCAAGGTAGCGATTGTGAAGTTGAGCTTGAAGGTTAAATAGTTGACGACGTTTGTAGATTTGGTTTTGAGAGCGAGTGGTCATAGGATGTTGAGTTGGCGGTGGAGGAGGTGGTGGTGGAGGAGGTGGCGGTGGAGGAGGTGGTGATGAGCTGAAAGTAGATGAGGTGGAAGTGGGGGGAAGAAGTAGAATCACTGCTAGAGCTAAAGTTGTGAGAAACAGAAGAAGGAGAGGAGAGAGAGCTCTCGGGTGGCTCATAAATGCCCTCGGGTGGGGTGTGTGTTGAGGGGGGTGGGTGATGAATAGGAACAGCCATGGGTTCATAGTAAGCAGGGGTAGAAGAGCAGTTAACGGAGGTAAGGAAGAATCAGAGGTGATGCTAGCAAAGGGAAAAATATCCTCCACAAACCGAACATCACACGAAATACACATTCGAGACTCGGAGATGTCATAACAGAGGTAAGCACTTTGTGTGAGGGCGTAACCAAGGAAGACACAAGGTTTGGATGTAGGCACAAGCTTGTGCGGTGTATATGGTTTAAGCCACGGCTAGCAAAGGGAACCAAAGACTCGAAGCTCAGAATAGTTAGGGGGCTTAGAGAGAAGTTTGAGATGTGGTGAAAGCATATCAAGATTTTTTGTTGGCATTCGATTAATGAGGTAAACCGCGGCACTAATGGAATAAGACCAATAGGTAATCGGCATTTTGGCATGTGCAAGAAGAGTTAGGGCTGTTTCAGCTATATGCAAGTGTCGGCGTTCAGAGATGCCGTTGTGCTGCGGCGTGTAAGTGGGAGAAGTGAAATGAGAAATGCCATGATCAGAGAGAAAATGACGTAACTTGATGTACTCGGTGCCATTATCAGAATAGAGAGTTTTGATAGAGGCATCTAACAGCTTTTCGACATATTGCTTGAATTTTATGAAAATATTATATACACCAGATTTACATGCTAACGGGTATATCCACATGTATCGAGTAAAATGATCGACAAAAAGAACGTAATATTTAAAATTGTCAACTGAATAAATGGGTGACGACCAAATGTCGAAATAAATAACCTCCAAGGGTTGAGAAGTACATAATGTAGAATCCGAAAAAGGGAGCCTATGGCTCTTATTACAAAGACAAGAATCACAATAAGAATGCGAAACAGTAGATAATTCTAAAAAATTGTTTTTTGCAAGATTTGGAATAGCAGGAAAAGCTGGATGGCCGCAGCGGAGATGCCAAGTAGCTGCAGAAGCTTTGGATGCAGAGAAAGCAAAGAGAGCTTTGGAAGACCACAGATAGGCCCCATCACTGACTTGTCCTTGGTGCAGGCATTTGCTCGTCTTCAAGTCCTTCACCAAAAATGAATCAGGTAAGAATTCAATAGATACAGAATTGTCCTGACAAAACTTTTGGACAGACAGTAAATTACGAGAAAGGGAAGGTACACAAAGCACTTGATTTAATTTGAAAGAGGAAAGAGAAGTAGAGCCAATGTGAGTGATAGCCAAAGAGCTACCATCACCAATGACTATACGGTCCGTACCTTGGTAAGGGGAGTGAAGAGAGCAAAGGCGAGCTCTGTGTCATGTGGTGAGAGGCACCACTATCAAGCATCCATGGAGCAGAAGGATCAGAGTACTGCACAGGATAACTGGAAGTAGCATTCTGAGCAACATGAGCATGGGGAAGCTGTGGAGGCCGAGAGCTGCCTTGGTTGCGGGTTGGGCGGGGAAGATTGTTGTAGAGTGGATAAGTGATGACGTGGTCAATCAGGTTATAATATACTTGACCACCAGAAACCAATACTAGCAAGAGGACTAGGCCCATCGTAGTATAGCTATAGTGAATCAAGGTCGATCCCACAGGGAACCAATTGTGGATCATCTTATATACAAACAATTAATTAAACATGTCAAGGACATAGAGGCGGTCTACGACCAACATAAAACAAGAAAAGTAAAGACACGACTTGACACAACGTAATTAACCTCCCCAATTATAGTCTTTATCGTTTGGACCTAGATAATTTATATAATAAACTGAACTTATTAACTGTCAATCCGTTTGTATCTATCTTAGATTGGCTACGGGAGTCATCCTCTTTAACTTGACGTAGCACCGGTAGGTCACTAGATCACTGTGGTATTGTTACGTGACTTCGCCTTTTGGTGCCTCCATCTCATATAACTCACACGCTTACGACTCTAAGGATGCCGATATTAACCGTACACCTCGTCCAGGCAACATTCCTATGGTTAGGCGTACTTCCTAAACGATCGCTCAAGCCCTCGTCCAACTAACAATTACCTTTTAGGTCTCATGCTAGTTTACGAACTACGTATAACTAGGTGACGTCAATTCCCTAATACAAAACCTACCTAGATCTCGCTGAAAGTCCCGAAAGATCGTTCGTGAGCCGAACTAGGAGCCCTATATTGGTATTTCCTAATCGTACGCTAATTAAAACTGACGAGCAACGTAGCCGTGGCCATACCTACTGAGATAATAAATCCTACTAAGCTAAACCTACCATAAAGACGTGGCGGACTAACTAACAGACAAATAGGGGCTCGGTCGACCGAGCATAGACACTCGGTCGACCGAATGATTCCATTCGGTCACCCAAACGATTTCATCCCCAGATTACATCCTAGAATATATCTCTCAGTGTTTCATCATACAGAACAGATTAAACAGTAACTCGTAAAGAAATCATATAAACTACTTAGATACACATTAATTAAACCAAGCAGATTCATGAATAGACGTTAAACATATGACGTAGGTTATGGGATCCTCATAGACAAGGCTTCGCCACATCCCTAACGTCATAGCCTAGATCTACATCATCTAGCTATGAATTAACTAACTCAAACAATAAAGCATAATTGGGAGGGATTAATTACTTAAAATAAAAGAAACAGAAAATAATGGCTTACATAATTTGCAGCCCTTAAACTCTGGAAACCCTCAAATTATTCTACATTGTATCAAGATATGAATAGAGTGATTTTATTGAATGATATTCTAAGGTATTCAAGGTGTGTATTACAATTCTCGTAGCTGCTTGCTTATATAGAGGTTTTTGCCGACTTAGGGTGGTTCTAGAAGATAGGCACGACAAAAGCCCTAAACCGCCCCAAAGCTGACACTCGGTCAACCGAGAGCTGACACTCGGTCGACCGAAGCACTAGGCTCGGTCGACCGAACCTAACATTTGCACACGTTAATCGTTTTTCTCGTCTATCTTGCTCCCCACTCCACGCTTGCGTGTTGATCTGATTAATCTTTCATTTAATGCTCCGATTTTCTTCCTTCCTTATCTTGAGATAATTGATTGAATGATATTAATCCTCTCGATTTGTTGTGATCTGCAAAATCAATAATTATCGCACAATAAATCGGCTTTTAATAATGAAAACGGCTAAATACCAAATATCATATTAATAATCACTTAACATTAAATAATAAATATAAACATGTGATTTAATATGAAATATATATTATTAGTCTCGATTTAAGGTCAACGTTGATGACTTTTACGGGTATAATTTGACCGTCATCAATAAGTGGTGCAACGAGTAGCAACATGACCTTGGACACCACAAAGTTGGCAGAAGCCCTGATAGCCTTTGGAATTACGAGCAGTGTTATTCTTGGATGAGTGGTTGGGGGGAGGAGAGGGTTGTTGGGGTCTCGGGTAGGAGGGTGGACCTTTTGGCATGATGGGTGGTGGAGGCCGAGGTGTTTGGGGATAGGGGTAATAGGATGTATTGGGTGAGACATGCATAGGGCGGGGTTGATGATAGGCAGGGAAAGCAGTGTACGCAGGGGGTGCAACAGACTGACTTTGTACAAGCAACGCTTCATGCATTAGCAATTTCTCATGTAATAATGGCATAGAGATAGTATCATCACGAGCCTGAATGACACTCACAAGATCCTTATATTCACTACCAAGATTTTTTAAAACTATCTCAACTAATTCATCATCAGGCACTTTAGCATCTAGAGACGCTAGATCATCCGCAACAGTTTTAATGGCAGTGAAGTATTGAGAGATTGACATCGTACCTTTAGCAATAGAGTGTAAACACAGCCTGAGATGTCTAACACGGCCCTTACTCTGTTTCCTATACGTATCAAGAAGGGTGTCCCAAGCTTGTTTCGAATTGTCCATGGGTTGAATCGTAGCCATATAGTCCTTGTCAACCGAACCAAGAAGCAAATTATGTATCAAAGCATCTTGTTGTATCTAGTGCAAATAAGCCGGATTTGGTGTGACATCACCGGCCGCAGATGTAAGCGTGGGTGGCGGCTTGGGTGTATCACCTGTCACATAACCAATGAGACCATGACCTATGAGCAAGGTGGTCAATTGAAGCTTCCAAGCCGTAAAGTTTTTGTCATCGAGCTTGGTTGGAGCATTGACGGCAGGGTTAAGGGAGATAACAGCGGACGGGACTGGAAGAGAGGCAGACGCAGCAGCGCCTGAGGTTGCGGAGGAGGAAGATTGCGTGGTGGAAGCAGCAGAAGTAGCCATAGCGGCTGTGTGGTGGCCGGCGGTGGCAAAGCCCTAACGGCGGCAATGAAGAGGACGAGCAGAAAAAAAAAATTTAGGGATCGGATTGCTCTGATACCATGATAGATTTAGTTGAATAACAAAACAATTGTCATTAAGAAAACAATGAGTTTACAATAGGCTTATATAGAGAGCCACGAAGGCTATAAACGGAAAATACAAATAATATAAATCTATCGTCTAATACCAACCAATTGAACATGTATTCTTTCCTACAAGAAAGAAGTTCAACAAATATTTGAACACCGTAATAACCATCTGTTAAATTTTTTTAAGGGTAGGGGAAGAGGTGTGGGTAATGTTTTCAGTGCTACCGAATAACAAGGCTTATAACAATTGGATGAATGGAGCTTAATTAGTCACACTGCAAATATCACAATCCCAACAGGACACTGCATAAGCATTCAGCATCACAGTAACACACAAGTCCAGGAGCTAATAATGATGACCACTACAACAACACGCAAAGGCAACAACAGTAAAATCTTCATATCAGAACACTCGAACATAATCTGAAGATACTTTATATATCTATATTAAACCATGTTATTTCATTCAGCAAATGGGATATTTTATATATTAATGTGAAACCACCAACTATGACCACACAAACCAAACATGATGTACCTTTTTAGTCAAAGCAAAAGAATTATGTGTTCACAATGAAAATTTTCAAGTAGGATCTTCTCTTTTATGTGAAATTAGTCAGTTCTAAACGTAAAGCGTCCAAATGCATTTCTTCTTCTTCCATTTTTTTCTAGGTCGAACCAACACTCATGTCATCGATACATATGAATTTGTGTAACATGAAATAGTGATTAGTGTGGAAAACATGATTTAAGAAAACCAAAACAACAAATTTACATAAATGAAAAGGCCAAACTAATGCTCTAAACAGAAAAAACATTACAAATTGTGTTATTAAGGAAATCAAACCACCAATTCAAGCAATTTAACAAGCTTCAATTAAGCTGATGTACATGTATCTCTTCAAATACATCCATCTTGTAGCTCATAACAACAAAGCAGATTGATTAACTAAAAAAATGAACACTTAACCATCTAGCCGATGCAAAACTCTGTTAATCGAGAGACACATGTTCAAAGACAAGGCATCATAACATTTTGCTGCCCAGGTCCTAAATCGGATTCTGAGACACATTCAAAGACTCAAACTGCAAATGAAAGCTTCTACTGAATGAGGAATACATGTCAATAACGTCAATTAGAAATCAACCGTAAAAAGAGTATCAAACCACCTCTAAACTAGAAGACAACATTCCACATACTTCAACAACAAAAACAACATGATGGAGGTCGAACATGATACGATAAAGATGAACGGAAAGTGCAAGTGCAAGTATCCATTGGTCCTTCTGCTATTATTCGCAAGTGTAACTATCCATTGGTACATCCAACAAAAGGGACTAAGATTTAAATTTTAGGATATAAAAAATGAGAATTTCTTATTTGCAAATCCTTCTACGATTGCAGCAACTAATACATAAAAGCAGAAATTTACCGGCAAATATTGAATAAGAAGGTTCCCAATTATACCCGCAGATTATCCAGCAAGAGGCAAAGAAATAGCATTCACTAGCACAAATAAATGCAAGCAAGCATGCATTTTAAAATCGGAATTCAAACAACAAATCTAAAACGATTTCAACAAAACCCCCAAAACATCAAGCATATCAATACCTAAATTCAAACAATCTCGTCAGATTATTCAAATCGTAAAATTAAACCATCAAAACATCAAGCAACAAGAGCTGAGCAGAGAATTTTTCCGATCAAAATCCAACAGAAAAATCAGAAAAAAATGCGAACTAAAAAAAACATAGGCAGGATCGCGATTGAATGGTTCGTTTCTAGGAATTGATTTTGATTCAAAACTCTGTTACAACCAAACTCAGCAGACCAATGAAATTACAACAGGCTGATACGAAACAGCAAAATACAAAGCATTGAGTCGATTCATACAACGAGAAGAACAGAAGAGAACTAGGGGAGAAGAGAATAGCAAGAAATCGAGAAGAGGGAAGGGAAGTTACCGCCTCAAATCACCAAGAGCAAGCTCACCGTGACTGCAAACATGCCCTGAGGTGTCAGTTAAGCGTACAGAGAGTGAGAGAGATAAGATATATGTGGTGAAACAAAATTAGGGGTTCTTTTAGATGAAAAAATTGTGAACTCGTGGAAAAATAAGGTGAATTTGGGATTAACTTCGGTGGGAGTTTTTTTTTTTTTGGTGGGAGATTACCCGCGAAAATTTGGCAATTTTTTATGTTCATTAAGATTTTTATTAAATTGAAAGTTCATATTGATAATAATCTATAATTATATGGGAACAATTGTTATGTCACAACGTGTTACACAAACGTCATTTGCACGGTTGATTATGATGAGGTTATATTATTATTTATTTAGACTCATTACAATCAAGGATACAGATAACCGTTGTGTCACTTATTGTAACACACCTGTTGTGCCCCTATCATTATTTCTATTTATTTATGTCTACAAATTAAATTATTGGGACGGGTTTTCGGCGCGTAAAATATTGGTATTTTATCATTAAAAAAATTTGGGTATTTTTTTCCCAGGAAAGTTTGTATTTCTAAATAATTCTGAAATTGGTTTTTTTGGGCAAAACATAAGTTTTTTAATGTTTTTGCTTTATATTATTTCAAAATAATATTTTATTGATTTTTTTGGTACGTATTAATAAGGGGAATATTTTAGGTGTATTATAATAAGGGGATAAGTGATTAACAATAACGGGAATTAAGGATTCCTCATCAAATTTGCATCATTTTCCATAAGATTGTTTTAACCCTTGTTAAAAAGTACTTTTAATAACTAGATTTTGACCCCTTATTAAATTCCCCTTATAATAAACAGATTTTCTTGTAGTGACACTTCTCACTCATTTCAGAATAATGCCAACGTGAAAGTGATTCGGACCGCGCCTCTTAGCGATCCTTAACGAACCCATCAAACCCTATCTTGAAACAATTAAAAGTATGCAATCACTTCAGGATTAAGGTTAATCCATACACGATCATCTTGTGATTTAATAAGATTTCTCAATAACGGAATTATATGAGAAATACAGATTAAATTCGTTCAGTCCTATATGACTACATCATATGTAAATGCCCCACTTAGACATCCAATGTCAATGGTTTGGATAAGACGGTCACACCATAAAGTGTTCTGGGCGCATTAGTGGTGGTTTATTCAATAGACCCCATACTTCGATTAAGTTCACCACGGACTAACAGTTCAAGTGTATCACTATAAACTTAATCCTCATGTGTGTCACACACTAAGTTATATGGCTACATATGATACGACTTGGGGTTTTCAGCAGTGTATTACTTACAAGCACAAAGCAAGTAATAAGATGAGAATAAATCTGTCGTTTATTAATTATAAAAAAAATTACATAAATTGTCTTTCGGGCGCTACTTCCAACAATCTCCCACTTGCCTGTATAGACAAGCAACAATTGTATTTCGGGCACTAGATCCAACAATCTCCCACTTGCCCGTAAATACAATCAACAATTGTTTTTAGAGCACCACAGCACCCTTATTCTATCTATGCACAACAGAATTAACCACGGCACTTTTTAGGACCGATGATTTGTAGTAATCTGCAGTTTTCGGCAATATTTACGTCAAATCTGGATTAGGTGTAATGAGAAAAATTGTAGAAAAAGATGTGTTTGAGATGTGGTAAAAATTTCTGAAGTTTTGGAGGGGTTTAAGATACAGAACGAACAGTTATAAAAACGTGTGTCAAATGAAAAAAAGATTAAGGTTAGGGTTCTTGGAGTCAAGAATTAGATTCTTGATTTCAGGATTGATGTTATTTGATTACAAGAATCGATTTCTTGATGGGGGATCGGTTTTGGTTTCTTGAGAGGGGGGGGGGGGAGGGGGGGGGTCGATTTTCGAAAAAGGAAATTAGTGTTCTTAGAAAAGGTTTGAAGATATAAAGATTTTTTCGGGTAGGTGGGATGAAGATTTAAAGACGTATATGGCTGTGGCAGGGAACGAATTTAAAAATAATAAGAACGATTTTTTTATTATAATAATCGAAATAAAAAAGAAAAGAAACAACGGGGATATTTGATACATTAGTTGTTGTGCTTTGATACCAACTGATGTGATTTCGGGTCAGAAACACGATCGGACGTTGCCCGGGAACCTCCTAACGGATCAATCGGAGATGTGATTCCGGGTCGAAACACGATCGGACGTTGCCCAAGAACCTCCTAAGGGATCAATCGAAGCGAAAGACGAAGTTCTCGGGAATGCCACAATGCAGGCGCTGATAAGTTCTTAAGGGGTGGAACTCTACAACGACGATATCCTCACTCGCAAGTGATAAAAGAAGTCAAAGACTTTATAAAATTTCACTGAAGATTGAACTTTTTGTGTAAGACCACATAAATGCCTTGTGTACTGTACAATCTTCAAGAAACTAAATCAAACTTAGCAATGTGGGATAATTAAAAGCTAATTTTCGCCATTTTCCTTCCTCGTGGCTTAACTTTACTCTAGTAAGCCCTAATGACTTTTAGTTGCAGAATATAAAGATTTAACCCAATATATTATAATACAGGCACATCCCCTAATGGGCTTTTGGACTTTTACTACTAATAAAACATCATAAAAGAATATAAATAAATTAAATCAGGCCCAATAGATCTAATCGGAAACAAAACGGCGCCTTAGGCTTTTCACTTGGACTGATTTTCTTGCTTTTCGGATAAATGATGCATCATGTTTCTTCTTAAACTAGATCACATCATTTTGGCTGCTTAAAATGACACTTCTTCTATCCGTATTGGTTAAGCCACATTAATAACTACACAGTTTCCTTTCTCTATTCTAGTTATCCCCATAAATATTGCTAAGATTCATGTTTACGTATACTACTTAAGTGATGTTGTATTTATCATTAAACAATATATTTGACGTGATATTTGAAGTTCTCAATAAAATATGCGTGTGGGAGGAGTAATTGTTAGCTAGTGGGCTATATATTCTCCGGTACGTGGTTATGTGAGGTGTAATGTGTTCGTGTTGAGATATTGATTTGTTTTTGTTTTTTTCCTGCGGTATAAATAATTACAATAAATGTTTATAGTTATTTTCATTTGGAAAATAAAATGAAAAAAGTATGTTTTCTAAAACCATGCAGGCCCATACAAACCCAAACTGAAACCTGTCAAGACAAACCATTGTTATATATTCATAATGTTTTGATTTGGGTTGGATATAAAAATTTCAGACAAAACCAAACCAACCCCACCCATGTTCATTATAGATTTTTAAAATGATATGTAATGTTTTTCAATGTCATTTGGTTGTACTGGTAATATTTTGTTCTGGAAAAAAAAAAAAAACAAGAACCAAACGAAATAAAAAGCTAATAAATAAAACCATGCCTTTCCGAGGTGCATAGAGTTAACGTTGATAAAATATATCACAAAGATAAAACGTATTTAAGTGAACAACTATTTCATTATAAAACGTAATTATTGTTTGTTCTGGAGTATATTTTATTACATCATATACACATATACAATATCCCAACTATTGCTTTCGGGTATTATATTATGTGTTTGAAACATTGACCGAATTCTTATTGTTGGTGTTGCGCGTTCAACCGATCGAACCCTTCCTCTTTGTTAATCTTCGCACCGTACGCCATCTAAAAGTGCATCGTCTTCCTTATCAAAATCTTCTGGACACTCACTGCAGCCATCTGGGCATTCATAATTATTTTCAGGGAGGCAGAAATGACTTGAGCAAGAATCAGGTGAATTTGGATCATCACGAAACATTTTCATACTTTTGAGGTTGGTTTCATCACCTCCAATACTGGGTTTCTTCTCTTCCACTGCATATTAACATTCAACAATGTTGTTATATTATATACATAGCAAGGCAAGATTGTAACTCGACATAAATAGGGTTTTAGGCCATTTTTGTTTATGTTGCAATTTAGTTCTTTTACACATTCAGTCATAATGTGCCGTAGGTGTTTGGATTTGGCAGATAGAACGCAAAAAAATAATATAAAAAAATAAGGGGTTAAATTAATTGCAAAATACGTAATTTAATTTGTTCTAATTCAGATTTTACGTCTTTTTCCCCTAAAATCAAAGGAAAATTTGTGTAATTTTCTAGGAAAAATTGAATATTTATCTCCGTGCAGTCTCAAACACACGTCAACAAAATATATCTTAAGTTGTAACGGTAACCCTCTCCGACACCAACGAACTGAAATTGCACAAACAATATATGTGTCAGTTAAGTGACTTGATCTCTAAAACTGATAAATAACCTGATGGAACAAATCTGAGAAACTGAGCTGAGATTGATGGTCAGCTAAGTAAGTGTATTTAGTTATGTGAATGTCAGTTGATGGAATTGCAATTGAGTTCTTCTGAAGTCAGCAGTCAGTTTTGTTTGCTGAGGTTTTGCTGAATACAACTGAGTTCTACATCTGAGTTGGTTACAAGTTTGGGAAAGTCGGTTTTGAGTTGTGTTTCATCTGGTGGATAATAGCTGAAGCTGGGATCCACATCTGGGGCATTTATGGCAATCCGAGAAAGATCCTATGGCGGTTAGGGTTTAGGGATGTGTGTCTATATATACCATCTGTTGTAATCAATGTTGTGTAGGAAAATCCTTATACCTTTTTAAACCACGTTAAATCACTGTGTTCTCTTTGTTTCCGTGTTTTATCAATTTCCGCCATACTTTATGTTTGCATTGCTTCTATTTTATCTTTCTTATATTGCAAGTTTCTCATCTGTGTTTTAAAAAACTGGTATCAGAGCATTGGTTCATAGATTTAGAGTGATTTTGCAGGTTGAACAGAGTTGATCTTCACCATGACCAGTAACCGGTGCTAGGATTTTGTGATCAAAGGTCTGTTCTTTAACAAGAAGGATGTCAGCAATGAATGTAAAGATCGATAAATTTACAGGGTGGAACGGTTTCAGTTTGTGCCAAATAAAGATGCGGGACTTGTTAAAAAAACAAGGATTTTGGACTCCTTTATCTGATAAAAGGGATGCCAGTGCAGCAGATTATGCCAGTCCGGAGGAGAAAGCACATTCAACCATCATGTTGTGCTTGTCTGAATATGTTATCGCAGAAGTTGCTGAGGAAGACACCGCTGCCAATTTATAGTCAAATCTTGAAAGCTTGTATATGACTAAGTCATTGGCCAACAAGTTGTTGTTGAAGCAAAGGCTGTTCAGCCTAAGGATGCATGAGGGGGCTTAGTTGATGGATCATCTTGATCAGTTGAACACAATATTACTTAATCTCAGGAATATTGATGTGAAGATTGAGGATGAAGATGTTGCGCTAATTTTGCTTGTTTCATTACCAGCTTCATATAAGAACTTTGTGCAATCCTTCATAGTTGGGAGGGATAGAGTGGCTTTGGAGGATGTGAGGTCAGCCTTGCATGCTAGGGAGCTGAGACATAAGGCAGCAGGGGCAGAAAATCAGGCTGCTGGACTAGTAGTGGAAAAAGGCATGGTCAGTCTAAGAAGAATAATTCCAAGAAGACAGGGTCCAAAGGTCTTAAGTCCACAGATGTTTGAAATTATTGTATGGAGTGGGGACATTGAAAGTCCAATTGTCCAAAGAGGAAGAAACAACAGGAGAACAGTTCTGGTACAACTATTGTGGGAGCTGAGCATGACTTTGAAGAGGACATGGTTCTAGTAGCGGGAGAATCAACACATTAGACTGATGTGTGGATTCTGGACTCTAGGGCATCCTTTCATATTTGCACTCATAAACAGTGGTTCTCAGGTTATCAACAGATAGATGGTGGTTATATATCTATAGCAAACAACAAAGGTAGTTGGGATTGGCTCAGTTCAGTTGTGGACAGAGGATTGAAGGTTCTATAAACTGAGTGATGTTAGACATGATGCAAAGATGACCAAGAATTTGGTATCTCTCTGTTCTTTGGACAACAAAGGGTTCAATTTCAAGGGTGAATCTAGAATGCTGATTGTCTATAAAATAACATTTTTGGTTCTCAGAGGAGTCAAGAAAGAGACCTTGTATATACTGCAAGGGTCAGCTGTAGAATCTGCTGAGATTCATCAGTAATAGCTGACAAAACTGTGGCAGGTGAGACTGGGTGATAGGAACCAACTTTACTGTACATTTCTGTACAGTTTAACCCACGGTTATCATGTTTCTAGCTTGGTTTCGGGTGAGTTTGGACCCTATAATGAGTGTTAATGAGGTTTCCTTTGCACGGTGAGTAACTGTCGATTTTTTCCGTAAGCTCGGCCTACTTTTAGCACTTTATACTCATTTCCCGAGCACCTATAGTTTGCAGGGTTATGTGTTTGCTTGTTGTTTCCATGTTTATGCAGGATTTAGGTGAGTCGGGAGCCCGAAAAGCGATTATCTATGAGTTTAGACGTTTCCAAGGCGAGAAACGAAAGCTAAGTATGGAAAAAAGTGAAGTTTTGAAGTGAAGGCATCTATCCGTACGGACAACCCTCAGCCAGAATCAAGATTTCATACAGAGATATATCCGTACGGATACTCAATTTATCCGTGCGGATAAACTGAAGCAGCAGAGACTTATCCGTACGGATAACTTTTTATCCGTACGGATAACCTGGAGAATCAAGAACTATCCATACGGATAGCCTGTTTTCTGTACGGATAAGCTGCATTTTGCCCTAGGACTATAAAAGGGCACCTCAAACGTTTTATTCAGCAGATTTTTACGAACTTAGATAGTTGTAGCCTCTTTTGGGCCATTTCCTTCGTCCGGAAGCGTAGAATTAAGTACCATATATCATTGTTCTCATCTTTCGATCCTCCATTACATTAGATACATTACAACAGCAATCCGTTACGTTTCGATTGTCAAGATTTGATCTTTGTGAGCACAACTTTGTCACTTCATCAATTTTCAATAAAGTGGGTATGGTTTATTGTTCTTTTATCGTTTCTACCAGGAATTACTTTACTGTTTATTGTTTCAATTCGATAATGAGTAGCTAAATCTTTCGTACGGCCGAATTATGTGAAAGTGGATGAAACGCCATTAGGGAGATGAACCGGGAGGTAGTGTAGCACGTAATGAAATGTTCTAATCGATAATTCATAATACGAAACCTGTTTTAATCGTAATCGATGCTAGCTTGATCACCTAGTCATTCATCATCACACAATTTGAAGATTGAAATAATTCTTTCAAACTGGGGGATGAATGAAACTGAATGTAAAGAAATTGCTAAAGGTAATACAAAGGTATTTATATATGGTATATTTGGTAGTTAGAAAATCCGAGTAGGATTCAAAATGTCTTGTCATAAATCACATCAGGTGTTGAGATGCAAAAAAGATGGTGAGTGGAGAAGATGGACGATTGAGATCTGTTTAGAAGGACTTTTCTACCAAGTGTAGCTTGTACCAGTAAATGCAATTGATGCGCTGTATCTCCAGCTGTAAAGTTTCAGCTTTGATATTATCCACAACATGATCAAACTGGAAATCAGTGTTGTTTTTCCTTGTCAGTTATTGACATCTCAGTTTTGACGATGTCAGCTTTTCGTAAATCCTCAGTAGTCAGTTTTCATCTGCAAAACAAATTAATAGGTTTTTGGTACCCATATTTGTTTGGGTCCTTTTTTATTAGCTTTTGAGTTAATTCTTGTAAATGACTTCTTTTCTTTAGAATTAATCTCCATTTTGAGATCATTCAATTTTCTCCAAATTTATTTTATTTCTCTCACATATCTTTCTTGACCTTTTGACTTGGTAAAGTCGGTTTTCATAAAATTTTGATGTTTCGACTCGATTGTCTTTTTCTTGAAAATTTTGTAAGACTGAGTGATCATGGGTTCATTCCAGTCTTTATCAGTAGGAAAGAGTCTCTCTTTCCCCTGAATATATTATTCCTTGAATGAGTGTCATTCTTTGGTGAATATGACTTGAATGTTCTTTTAACTGACTTTGCATCAGTTTTGCCTTTTTCGACCTTCTCCGAGTTTTTTCTCAGAGAATCATTAGTTTGTGAGTTGCCACCAACTGATTTTACTGATTTTGTCGATTTTGATTGAGGTCATGCTATGTTTTTGTCGGGCCTAACAATTTTATCGCTTTTTACGAGTTCTCGACTTTTGTGCAGCTTCAAACTTAGGTGCCACTAAACTAGGTCTGAACATAGAATTTTGTTGACTATCAAACTCTAAACCCGTTCTGTCTCGAAATGGTTTTCCTGGTTTGAACTGAACACTAGGAATTGGATCAACTGATGATTCTGTGATATTTATTACTTCTGTTACTTCATCAGTTTAGCAAGTCACCTTAGTTCCATTGTTAGCCTTGATGAAATTAATCTCTGCATTTAATCATAGAACTTCAGCTTTCAACAATTATTTTTCCTTTTTGACATTCTCATAATTCTTTTGAATTTTCTCTAATTCCTTTATGAGTATGTCCAAGGTTTCATTGAAATATGCATTTCTATGATTGTCCATGACCGTGTGACAGTTGGATATAAAAGCATGTACCTCATGATGTTTGATTGATAAGTTCTCAGTTTTGGCCTCTTCATCTTGTACCATTTGTTTTCCTTTACATGATGTAGCATTGTCCTTTGATGGTTGATGTATTACTTTTATATGATTAAAATTACGTTATATTATTATGTTTTATCAACGAATTCTATATAAAATATATGAAATTATGATATAAATGATATGAAATGTTAATCTTTATAGTTTAAAGTAGTTAGTAGTAAAACTTAGTAATAATAGTTAAAAGTTATCATTTTGTACCGATTTTAGTAAATCGGAGTGTCGTGTCAGATTTACGTGGGTATTTGTGGTATTTTATTGCAGATTTATAAACCAAGACCCCGAGAATCGACATTGTGAAGTATAATCATATCTTTGAAAGGATTTAGAGAGTGTCACAAGCTTAAGTGGTCAAGTGGTCAATCGAAGTGGTCAAGTGGCTAATCGATTTGATTAAGTGGTAATCGAAAAATATCTTCGACAAACGAATGGCTCATTAAAAAGACATTTTCTGAAGAAGAGTCCTTCATGGAAGTTGTAGATCATTCAACGAGCTTTCCAATGCATCTTGAATCATGTTGTTTGGAGATCGGGAACTCGAGATATGAATTTTAGAAGTTTAATATATATATATATATATATATATATATATATATATATATATATATATAATTATACGTCGCATTATGCTGATTAATTAAGGGAAATGGATCTAATCATTACACCGGACCGGTCCGCCCTAAACCCGGCCCTGGCCGGCTTGGAGATGATTTTCTATATAAAGGGCCTCAGTTCAGCAGCAGGGAGGATGTACCAATATATATATATATACAATATCCTATATATATATTATCTATATCTTTTATTTTATTTTTGTAGTTTGTAAATAGGCCTTATGCCAAAAATAATAATACCGTAGTAGTGTTGTAATGCTCGGGAAATTATCGGAAATTCGGTGTTGTTGAAGTCGTTGTAATATCCGGAAGATTACGACTCTGATTCAGCATTTGTAATCGGGTAAAATTTATTAAGTATTTATGTTTGTTATGTTTGTTTTTATCTTTTTAGTTGTTATAATGTTTTTAAGCTAAGTCTAAATAACTAGCCAAAGTTATGTAATCATTTTATTTCGATCTTTTTGGTAAAGGAATGCTGTCTAAGTAACATCTGACTAAAATTGAGTTAATTGAATCTTTTTCTATTTTGCAACGTATTGATAATATTCGGATTGACGTAATTAACCAAGATGAATCGCAACATATAACCTAACGATGAACTGACCAGAGAAGTTAGGATATGAGAAAAAAGATAGAAAAACCGGAGGGTAAAATTGGCCGAGCGAAAGCGTGACAACGGAATCCTATTTCCTACCCGGGGGCAGATTTGTCTTGGGAAAGATGAATCTTATTAAAATTGTGCTCAAGATCGTAATAATGTTAAAATCAACGGTTTAATTGAAACTAACACCGGAAAGTTAAATCGATCCGTCTGACAACCGGAGCCTTTTGAATAACATCGGCCGTCTGACAAACGCAGTTGTGGAGATTAAACTGATGACAATTTGACATATGACAATTTCATACGCTCGTGTGAGGAGGAATTGTTAACCTGAGGAGTGCACCGTTTCATTTACTCAATTGGATCTAATATAAAAGGAAAGATCGAGCACATTCCGTGTACTGAAAAAGATCGTATAAATCAATTATATAAACTTTGGCTAGTTCTATTTGTCTATTATTATAAACTATATATTGGTATCTATATATTTATATCTATATATATATTTTGCATTCCATGTACATCTATATATATTTATATATCTATATATATTATATTAGAATAACTTTTAAATTACGTATTTACTTTATGTTAAGTAGAATAGTAGTAATCTGTGTGATAAAATTGCGGTTTAGATCGAGTTAATAACAGCTCTTTGGTGTTTAACCACACTTAAAATAATTACCACGTTTTCCCTGAGGATTCGACACTCTGACTCACCACACTAGCACTATGATTTGACCCGGTACACTGCCGGTAAGGATTGTATAGCACTAGAAAACGTCCGTCAGCTTTCTGGCGCCGTTGCCGGGGAAGAACGTCGCTAATTTCTTTCTTTGTGTCTATGGTTACTACTTGTATTAGCTCAAAATTCTCGAGAATAAATCAACACTTTTTCTTATCTCATTTCTATTTTATTTTTCGTTGGTATCTACTTTCTTTTAGTACCAATTATCTTCTTCTATAAAACTCGAGCATTTTTCTATTTTCGTTAGTTGATGACCGTAAGCGGTAAAGCCTCACTTACTCCTTATAAGCCCGACATAAACGCTACGAAAAGGCGATTCTGAATAGAGAGTAAACGTGGTCAAACCAACTTAGGACTCCTTGGAAAATCTCCAACGGAATCATCTTCTAATCAAAATAAAGAAATGGCTGAACTAAGTGATGAAACAAATGAACAGAGGCTAGATCATGCTCCAGGGCATGGACAAAACCCTGTTAACCCCAATAATAATCATAATAATAGAAATAATCCAGATCGGAACCAGAATAATTGTAATAACCCACCAAACCCGAGACCTATCTGTGATCAAACCATAAGAAGAAACCAGACTAATAATCCCATACTTTTACCCAATGAAGGAGCGAATAATTTCGAAATTAAATCTCATCTTTTTGGTTTAATTGACGCAAGAGCCCAATTCCTAGGAGAGGATGATGAAGATCCACATCATCATCTCTATCTTTTGAAGAACTCATGCAATCAACCAAAAGTCAAGGTGCTCATAAGGAATTAACGAGGATGACTATGTTTCCTTTTTTCTTTAAAAGGACGAGCCCGAGATTGGTTTATGTCTCTTCCACATCATTCACTTACTAGTTGGGAGGATATTCAAAACTGAATTTACAAACAATATTTCACTCTGGACGACGAAATTTGGAATTAAAAGTCGAGGTTGCTAACTTTAGACAAGGATCTCAAAAGAAACGCCGGGAATGCCTGGGAAAGATTTAAAAAATTGTTAAGAGCCTGTCCCGACCATGGTTATTCCTTAGATATGCAAATTCAGCTTTTACATAAGTAAATTAAGAAAAGATTCACGTCTGTGATGTAGATCATGCATGTGGTGGTTCTTTAATGATGAGTGAAGCTCAAATAGTTTACGATGCTATAGAAAAGATTTCCAAAAATAATAGAATGTGGGAAACCGGTTCTAGCACCGAAAAGTAGCTTTTGCAGAGAATGTACATCTAATACGGAAGTTCTAGCACATTTAGAAAATTTGAGTAGGAAATTTGATGGCCTACAATCGAACAAAAACCATCAGAAAATAGTACACCAACTGAATACTCAAATCAGGATAATATGCCAATAGGGATCGAAGAACCAACATGATATTCAAGAGATGAGGTGAGTTTTCTTCAAAGAAAGATAGAATTTGAACAATGCATATTCAAACTCGTTTAATGCTATTAGAAGAGATCACCCTACTTTTCGATGGTCCGAAAACCCAAGTAAGCAAGGACAACCGCCATATCCATTCGAGATAGGAATATGAATAATAATCAAGTTTATCAAGAAAATACATCTAATCGAAATTTACAATCATTACCTAGATCCTATCCTCAACATACCACTCAAAGTATACCAAGAACTCAAAGTTCAACTCAACTGCGAGAAGGAGTTGAAAAATGGGAAAAACTAATGGAAAATATGATGGGTGTAGTATCTACTCAAGCTAAGAATATGGAAGCAATGATGACTTCTATAGGTACAGTCACTAAAGATATGAGTTCAATGAAAACATCTATGAGTGGACATGATACCAGAATGAGAACGATAGAAGCCTCATTAAGGAATATGGAAGATCATTTGAGTAGGGAAGGTGAACGTAATAACAGTAGACCTCCTGGAGGATTACCAAGCAATACTGAAAGAAACCCAAGAGAGGTAAATGTTGTAGTTACGAGAAGTAGAAAACTCTATGGTAGTAATGGAATAGAAAACTTCGGAAATAATGAAGTAGAAGATGATTTAGATAGAAAAAATGATGAAACTAAAGATGAACTTGAATTCACTGATGAGGAAGAAGAAATTATAGAAAATTTCTTGAAAAGGAATAGAAGTTTGGAACCTGAGAATGAAGGTGAAAAATGGGTAAAAATCCCAAGGATTTTGAAAGATCCCATGGATAAAGATTTAAGGACTTTATTCAAGGAACATGTTAGAATGAATGATAATGAAACTAAGGATGAAAAACAAGAAGAAGTGAAGGAATCTGAAGTAGAGATTGATTCAGGGAATATTTTAAAAGAAAAAACTCAAGAACATGATACTTGGCAATCAAGTAATACTCAAAAGTTTAAGGAAAAAGGAAAAGAGAAAATGACTTTCGGATCAAAGGTTATAGATTTGGAATCTTTACCTTACCCACCTAAAGATCAAATCAAAAAGATTAAAACTGATCAGAAGTATGCTCGTTTCCTTGATACTTTTCGTCATATTCATGTTAATCCCTGTTATCGAAGCTCTAATTAGTATGCCTGCTTATGGAAAGTTTCAAAGATATTCTCACAAACAAGAAAATTAGAGGAATATGAGAATATATGCCTAAATGAAGAATGTTCTCAGGTTTTGCGAAGATAAGTTACCACCTAAACTGAAAGACCCTGGAAGTTTTACCATCCCATGTGAAATTGGAGGATTTCTGTTTAAGAAGGTCTTATGTGATCTCGGAGCTAGTATAAATCTCATGTCTTATGAGGATTATAAGAAACTAGGCATAGGAAAGCTTATGAAGACTGAAATGACTCTGCAAATGACAGACAAATCGATTAAATACCCTAAAGGAATTATTGAAGACGTATTGGTTAAAGTAGACAAGTTCTATTTTCCAGTAGACTTTGTAGTTATGGAAATGGAAGAAGGATATTCAGCGCCACTTATCTTAGGTCGACCATTTCTAGCTACAGGAAGAACTTTAATAGATGTCCAGAAAGGAGAGTTAATTCTGAGAGTCAATGAAGATGAAGTTGCTTTCAATATTTTCAAAGCTATGAACCATCCATACAGATCACCAGAATCATGTTCTTTAATAGAAGATATTCATTCTGTCTATGATATTCAGTTACCAACTTTTGAAGACAGATTAGAAGATTGCTTAACTCTGTCTATCTATAAGGAAGATGGAAAGACACCGAAATGAAAGAGATAATTTTTTCTCTAGATAAAGGAAGTTTTATTTTTAAACCATCATGGAATAAGTATTTGGAATTAGAACTAGAAGGACCAGTTCTTAAACCATCACTGGAAGATCCACCTAAGAATCTGGAATTGAAACCGTTACCTTTAAATCTGAAGTATGCTTTTCTTGAAACTAATAATCTATTACCGGTTATTATTTCATCATCTTTAACTGAGCAACAAGAAGATCAATTACTTAGAATGTTGAAAAAGCATAAGAAAGCTTTTGGATGGACAGTTGCCGATATTCGAGGTATTAGCCCCGAGATTTGCGTTCATAAGATAATTCTGAAGGAAGATGCTAAACCTTGTATTCAACCGCAACGCCGCCTCAACCCAAATTTGCAGTTAATTGTTAAGAAAGAGGTCATTAAGCTATTAGAAATGGGGATAATTTTTCCCATATCAGATAGTGAATGGGTAAGTCCAACTCAAGTGGTACCAAAGAAAGGAGGTTTCACAGTGAAAGAGAATGAAAAGAATGAATGGATTCCGACAAGAGAGATTACAGGTTATCGAATGTGCATTGATTTTAGAAAACTAAATGATCATACTAAGAAAGATCATCATCCACTTCCATTCATAGTTCAGATGTTGGAACGTTTAAGTGGACATAAGTATTACTGTTTCTTAGATGGTTATTCAGGATATTTACAGATATTCATTGCAGCAGGAGATAGAGAAAAAACTACTTTCACTTGTCCTTATGGAACTTTTGCTTATAAAAGAATGCCGTTTGGTTTATGTAATGCACCAGCTACGTTTCAAAGGTGTATGATGGCTATATTTGCTGATATGGTTGAGAAATTCTTAGAAATTTTTATGGATGACTTTAGTGTTTACGGAGATTCATTTGAGGAATGTTTATTACACTTAGAACGAGTGTTACAACGCTGTGAAGATACCAATCTAGTACTAAACTGGGAAAAATGTCATATAATGGTATCAGAAGGAATTGTTCTAGGTCATAGAATCTCTGAAGTAGGTATTGAAGTTGATAAAGCTAAAGTCGAGGTAATCGAAAAGTTACCTCCACCAGTTAATTTAAGAACCCTAAGAGGATTTCTTGGACATGCAGGATTTTATAGAAGATTCATTGCAGATTTTTCAAAAATAGCAAAGCCTTTAAGTCATTTGCTTGAAAAAGAAGTACCTTTTAACTTTGACAGTAAATGTATGGAAGCCTTTCAGACCCTAAAAGTGAGGTTAACTACTGTACCGGTTTTAATAGCACTAAACTGGAGTTTGCCGTTTGAAATTATGTGTGATGCAAGTGATTTAGTTGTAGGAGCTTTTTTAGGTCAAAGATATAACAAAATTCTCAAAGCTATTTACTATGCATCTCACACATTAAACACTGCTCAACTAAATTATGCAACTACAGAAAAAGAACTGTTGGCTGTAATTTTTGCCTTAGATAAGTTTAGATCGTATATTGTTGGTTCTAAGGTAATAATTTATACAGACCATTCAGCACTGAAGTATTTACTGAGTAAGATAGATGCTAAACCTCGTCTTCTTAGATGGATTCTCTTACTTCAAGAATTCGATATTGAAATTAAAGATAAAAAAGGAAGTGAGAATGTAGTAGCAGATCATCTAAGTAGAATGGAAAATAATGAAAAATAGGAAAAGAAATTAAAGATTCATTTCCTGATGAACAACTATTTAGAATAGATAATCCTTCAACCATGCAGTTATTAAAGACTAGAATTCCTTCTAAGGAAATGTCACCTTGGTTTGGAGATATCATTAATTACTTAACCTGTGATTATATTCCGTCTCATTGCACTTGGCAGCAGAAAAAGAAGTTCTTTTATGACTTAAAATTTTATTACTGGGAGGAACCATACCTTTTCCGTAAATGTTCGGATGGGATAATCAGAAAATGTGTGCCTGATAATGAAATTTTAAGTGTTTTATCATTTTGTCATGATCGTGAGGCAGGAGGTCATCATGGAGGTTGGAAAACTGCTTTTAAAGTTTTACAATGTGGTTTTTATTGGCCTACACTATATAGAGATGCTTATAAGTATGTTAAATCTTGTGAGTCTTGTCAAAAATGGGGAAATATATCTAAAAAACATGAAATGCCTATGCAACCTATTTTAGAATGTGAGTTATTTGATTTTTGGGGTATAGATTTCATGGGACCTTTCCCAGTATCTTTTGGAAAAAGATTTATTCTTGTAATGGTAGATTATGTCTCGAAATGGGTAGAAGCTGAAGCTCTTCCCACTAATGATAGCAAAGTTGTCATACGATTCCTTAAAAAGAATATATTTACCAGATATGGCATTCCGAGGGCTATCATTAGTGATAGAGGGTCACACTTTTGTAATAGGCCATTTACTAAGATAGTTGAAAAATATGGTGTAACGATAAGTTAGAGAACATACTGTCATCCGCAAACCAAAGGGACGGTGTAGAGGTGTCAAATAGAGAAATCAAAAGAATCGTGGAGAAAACAGTAAATTCAAATCGAAAAGACTGGGCAGTTAAACTAGATGATGCATTATGGGCGTATAGAACAGCTTTTAAAACACCAATTGGTTGTTCTCCCTATAAGCTAGTCTTTCGTAAGTCTTGTCATCTCCCAGTTGAGTTAGAACACCGAGCCTTCTGGGATATTAGATTTCTGAATTTCGATCCTAAGGCTGTCGGTGATCATAGATTGCTTCAATTAACAGAACTAGAAGAATTTCGTCTCAATTCTTTTGAAAATGCTCGAATCTACAAGGAACGCACGAAATCTTTCCATGATAAGAGAATCTTTAAACGTGAGTTCCATGTAGGTGATAGAGTGCTCTTGTACAATTCACGTTTAAAGTTGTTTCCAGGTAAGCTTAAATCAAGATGGACAGGTCCATTTAAAATAACACGGGTTTACAAATCTGGAGCTGTTGAACTGACCGATGGAAATACGACTTTTATAGCCAATGGCCACAGAGTGAAGTTATTTGTGGAGGGAGAAGGAATCACACTGAAAGAAGAAGTAATGCTACTGATTGATCCCCCGACAAATTGAAAAAGCAGAAAAACTGAAAAAACTGAAAAGCAGAGAAATCAAATCACCGAATACCAAAGCTATCTATCTTTACTCTACTTTTCTGTTTATTTTTATGTTTAAACTCTTTTCGTCTTTTACCGGATAGACGTAAAAGAACTGGATGTCTTTTTTAGATAGATTAGGAGTTTTTGTTTTACTTTTGAAATTAGGCCTTGATAAAGATGTCGCGTTTACTATAGAAGCTTTAGTTTTTGAACAAAACAAGAAATTGTTGAGAGAGATTAGATTGAGAGAAGTTTGTAATGGAACATCAAGAAGTGCAATGAAAAGAAGGGCAAAATTTCTAATGAGATGCAGAATCTGTGGAAAAAGTGAACATGTTGGACGCTGTGGAAAAAACACAACCAAATCCCAGGATGAGTGTTTGAATATTGTTAGGAAGGGAACGATTAGGTGGTTATCCGAAAATCCCGATGGAATTCGGAGAGATAATTCAAATGCTTCGTTTTTAGGAGTTAGGTTGATTGAACGTTATATCAGAACTCTGGAAGATTTAGAAATCGAAGAATCAGGAACCCCTTAAGTTTCGAGTCTTTTCTTATGTTTTATTACAACTTTATAAAATTTTCGCATAACTTCTGAAAATTTTATAAAATTGGATCTTATTTGAGGAGTTTTATAAAAGTTTTTTTAAGTTTTAATTTAGATGTTTTATAAGAGTTAATATAAATTTATTAAATTTTTATAAGCTTTTTATTAAGTGTTATAAAGATTTAATTAAATTTTTAGAAATTTTTATAAAATTATAAGATTTCCTTCAAATTTTATTTTTAAGATTTTAATTAAGTTTTAATCAAGTTTAATTAAGTTTTATTAGATTTTTTTTATAAGTTTTTAAATAAAAATCATAAAAAGTAAAAAAATCGGAAATAGTAAAAAAATTGTACACGGACCGATCCGGCCCTTAATCCGGACCGATCCGGGGTTTAAATGGATAAAAAACGGGGACTCCCTTTTCTTCTTCTTCTTCCCTAATTTTCTACACAACAGCCGCCCCACACCCAAACCCCACCACTCGAATTTTTTTTAATTCCTTCCACAAAAATTCACCTCTCACACTAATACACTACTTGATTTCTTCATCATTTTATCTCCTCGATCTCTTCCACAAAAGTTACAAAAATTAAAAAAGATCAAAAACAAGCTTCATTCTTTTCCGGCGACTTTACCACTTTTCCGGCCTACTTTTCAACGTTTTCGTCATTATAAGGTATTATCTAGTTTATTTAGTTATCAATTTCGTATTTTTCATAATTTTTTAGATTAATTTCAACTGTTTTGATTTTTGAGTGTGTTGTGACATTTTTATTTTTTGTTGTTTATTTTTTGTTGTTGTGTTGTTGATTGGCTTTACCAATATCGTAGAATGACTGAGTCGAGTAGAAAAGCCTCTAAGAAGCGGAAATCAAACATTCCTATATCAACTCCGGTAGTAGGCACGATAATTTTATCACCTGAAGAAGAAGCCGTAAGCTTCAATAAAACAGCATCATAAGAAGCTAAGAATGCGTATCAAAGGATTTATAGTAAATGTGATGTTTTGATTGAAAGAGGATTAGATTTTGATGATTTAGGTGATGAAATTAAGGATATTTTTACGAGACGTCAGTGGTTGGAATTAGCAGCCAGAAGAGAAGGGGAGATAAATACGACTTTAGTAGCTGAAGTTTATTCGGTTTTGTCTACTATGTCACAAGATGAGCTTACTAAGTTGCAAACTGTATCCCTAAGAGCTAGAAATATTCCCTTTAACCCTGCCATTATAAATGCGATTTTGGGAGTTGAAGTTTTTCCGGATGATGAAGATTACAGGGTAGTTTGGAATTTAGATGATCCTGCCATATTTGAGCAGACTGCCCTGAGAGCTCAGCACGCTTTTGATTCAACCGCTGTGTGGGTTGAAAATAGGTTTAATTACGGGAAATGTATTAGAGGTTTAAGGGCAATTAAAAGGTTTATTAGCCATAATCTCTATCCTTCGAGTAAGCATACGGCTTATGGAAAAGAAGATGTTTGTATCGCTTGGGCGATGGTCAATGATGTAAAGGTGGATGTTGGGAAGGTAATATTTAAAAGAGTTTTCGAGAGCATTGTCATCGCCGGACTGTGGTGTCATCTGTACTTCCCTTGTTTTATTTCGGATTTATGTCGTAGGTCGGGAGTACCATTCTGCTAATGACAAGTTAGCTCATGGATGCACCTCTGATTGGACCAAGTTTGACTAGGCTTCCGGATGGTAGAATAAGCTCTTTGATCGAGAAGACGTCAAACTCAACCACCTCCACCGCTCGTGATTCTTCTTCTTTTTTCCATCTTTTTCTAGTCACCTCAACAAACTCCTTTCTCCAACACTATCACTTATGATATGTTTCAATCTTTAGTTTCGGACGTTGCACGTGGTCAAGCCAACATGGCTTTGTATGCTGAAAGTAATAGGCAGTGGTGTGACGATATTCGTAGAGGTTTAAGGAGGAACGAGCAGTTGCTTCGTATTCCTACTTTTGATGATCCTGCCTATCCATCTTGTCAGTCCGATCCATATACCTTACCAGATTGGGTAGCACCTATTCCACCACCTTCGAGCTTTCATCCAATGTCATATCCCTTTGGAGGCCAATCGAGTGGTACAGTGTATTTTAAGATGGTATTCGAGACCCGAGATGTCTAGTTTGGGGAGGATTCACTGAGTTTGCACATATCACTACTGGCATGAGTTTGATGGATCTTGATAGTTCAGTCAGGACAACGACTACAGTTCAGCCGCCAGCTTCTCAGTCGTTTCCGAGTTCAAGCTTTTATGTTGATCCTGAGGAAGATTTTGAAGAAGATTGAATTTCATGACTATGTTTAATTAACATTTTTACTGCACGTTTTATTTTTTTCGACATTTTCATTTAGATATTGGTTTGTTTTCATTTTCGTTTATTTTCATTTTATAATCGATTTATCGAAATATGGTTTTCATTCTAAATCGTTTTAATTTTTATAAACTATAAAAACCCAAAAAAAATTTTGTATCATTACTAAGTCGTTTTCAAAATATAATGTGTCGTTTTATCAGTCCGTATCAAGTTAGATGAATTCAATTCAAGCTGTCTAAATATCTTCAAAGCAAGTGTATGTATTGTTACACATGTGAGAAGTAAAAACAAAACACAACTTGACTTTTACCTCTGTACTCGGTGAAATGATATTGAGGCCGGACCGATCCGGCCTATTCTCGGCCCGAGCCGTGAAGAAAAGAGGGATGAGTCATTCTAGAGTTCGTCTAATGCAGCCACGTATGTTTTATTTACTTCTATTAAAGGAAAGGCAGCCAAGAAGTAAAATTTGCCATTCCTTTCACTTTCTATCTTGTTACTCTTATTTATATTTTTACTTTCATCTGTTTTAATTTTTTTTTATCTGTTTTAAAATGTCAAACCAATCCTCGCCCTCTGTTAATTCATATGAGCCAAATACACCGGAAGCTATGGCTCCAGAATCACGAGCTTCAAACGATAATATACTTTTACACCATCGTTTTGCTAATTCTCCAATCCAGTTGGAAAAAGGTTTGAATTTCGATAAGCTAGATCGATGGGGTAAAACTGTTATTAGAGGATTCGGTTGGAAGAAGTTTGTAAGTGCGCCAAGAGGAAGAATAAATATCTCGATTGTTCGAGAATTTTATTCTGCCTTAATGACGACACCTATGATTGAAATAAATCAAATTGTCTCAGTAAGAGGAGTGGCTGTTCCCTTCTCTTCGTCTATTATAAACCAACTTTTTGAAATTCCGCCTGTTACGCTGCAACATTTCGAGATGAAATGGGGACTACACAATCCATATAATCATTTGAATAAAGTGCATGAGTCTTTCCAATGTCTGTTTCCAATTTTCGACACAAATCATGATATGTCTACACGTGCTTTACTTCCACATCTAAAGGCGTGGAAGCATTTTATTAATTCTAGAGTATATCCCACCTGGGATTTTGCAAGCCTTGCCGAGAATGAAATGCTTCTGCTATATGCTTTGACATTTGGTGAATTTGTGGATTGGGGTATTTTAATTAAGAGGACAGTGTTGGAATTTGCAATAACGAGGGGCAGTAGGGGGAAGCCTATGCCTTCTTCGTCGATGATTTCAAGATTGTGTGTTCAAATGAATGGAGTTGGTGAGCTTGAGACTGATGAAATCTTTCCTTCGAGAGATAATAGAGTTGGCTTGTTACCGGTTGATACACCGGGTTGTTCGTCAACAATTTAGATGGTTTGTTGGTTGTTAGTTTATGTTGGTTTAAGTTTTTAATAAGTTAAGTTAAGTTAGTAGTAATAAGTTTATGTTTTTTTTTAGTTTGTAATAGTTTTTATCATATTTAATCTATATGTTTGAGTTGTTATAATATATTAGTATACGTTAAGTAAAAAATCAAAATAATAACGTTAATATATAATTTTAATTTTATTTTCAAACCTACTTTTTACTACTCATTGAACATCGGGACGATGGAAGAAGATCTCTCCTTTCTATCCCCTATTGCTAGCCAATGTCGGCAAGAGTCTTCCTAAGACCCCCATGGGCACATCACCCTATCAGATGGTGTATGGAAAATCATGTCACTTACCAATCGAATTAGTGCATAGAGCGTATTGGGCCATTAAGTTTTTAAACATCGATTCCCAATCTTGTGGAAAACATCGATTGCAACAGTTACATGAGCTAGACGAATTTAGACTTCAGGCCTACGAAAGCGCCAGGATAAGTAAGGAAAAGACAAAACTCCTTGACGATGCCAAAATCAAGAAGCGAGAATTTCAAATAGGGGAACAAGTTTTATTGTACAATTCCAGGTTACATCTGTTCCCTGGTAAGCTGAGGACACGATGGTCCGGTCCCTTTGAAATTCTCCAAATCATTCCTGGAGGTGTTTTAGAACTACGAGGTCATGGTGACCAGCCGTTCAGAGTGAATGGTCAAAGGTGTAAGCATTATACCGGTCAACCCAAAGAGAAGCCTTTGATTGTTCACTTCCTCGACAACCTCGGGTGTGGTACTCCTGAAGTCAATGAGTTTGACGAGTTTTCACCTGATTTTTTTTCTGAGAATGACGGCAGTGGTCCAGTAGAGGAAGTTCTGGCTGGTAGTTGGGATATGGAAGAGTTTAAACGGAAGGCACAGTTAAAGAGAAGATTGAAGAAGAAGAAGTCTACAATGGGGAAAATTAAAAATGTTTGGAAACCGGTAAAGAACCCGACCCCATGTGTGAGATGCTGTCTCTGTAGCCACACTAATGACCAGAGCTTACACGAAGTAGTGGCCGGAAGGAAGATTAAGTGGCCTGATCCAGGCTGAATAGTACGTGTGTCTAGCCAAGGACACTAAAGAAAGGCGTTTGTTGGGAGGCAACCCAATAATAAGAATAGTTTTTTATTATTATTATGGTCTATTTTGTTTTTTGTTGGATAAGAGGGGCGAGTTTTGTCTTGTGTCGTCTAGGTTTTTCGTGTCGGTTTTTGTGGCCAGGTTACTTGCATGAGCTAAATTTGAAAAATCCATGTGATTCCTTCCTTCCTGCCGATGTTACAATTGTGCACTACTTTTCACATAGATTCGGTTTTTGTCAATTTTTGCATTGTTTATGCTTTGTTCCATGATAATGCCTTGTCTGTCATCTTTTGTGCCCCTACCCCCGAGGTCCGTTTTGTTTTGTTTTTCATGTGTGCAGGGTATTTGCGACAGCGATGGTGCGCTTTTAGGTGAAGCCGCCCGTGGATGGTCCATAGTCATCGATTTCTTCAAGCATTTCTGGATCTGGATCTAGACCACCTTCAGAATTGCCACCTTCGAACTGCAGTCAGCTAAGTTTTTTCTTATTCTGCACAACATGAGGACATGTTGTTATTTAAGTGTGGGGGAGGGATTGGTTGTACCTACAATGTGCTTAATTTATTATGCTGATTATGCTTACCACCATTCTTCAAAAAATCAAAAAAAAATAATAATAATAATAATTTAAAATTTTTTGGAAAAAAAAAACCTCCGTCCCGAGCATGAGTTTATTTTGGCATACTTACTTATTATATTCCTATACTTGTGCTGAATTGACTAGTATTTTTGCATAGTCCTTTGATAAATAAGCCTTTACTCGAATTCTTTTCACGTAAGCCTCTTCGGTGATGAGCTGAACTTAGGAAACTATACCTTTTAAACCGTTGATGTTTGATTCTGGTTATCAGACCGTTCGCTTAGTGCTAATGTCATGGAAATTGTAATATGTGCGTAGTTGGAATCGAAGTAGGAAGTATCGTGAATATACCGAAGCCTGAATGTGATAAGTGAATCGTAACTATTGTGCTTTTGGAAAAGTTGTTTTAAAATGAAATAATTGGGTGTGTCGAAAGCTGGTCGATGATTTGAGTGAGGTAGGTCATATCTCGAATGTCCTATACCACCATGATGACCAAAAGCTCACGACAGTCAGAAGAAGCTGCCTTATGATTTGAGTAAGGTAGGGCATATCACGAATGTCCTATTCTGCTATGACGGGCAAGAGCTCATTCTGATGTGTGTTTTAAATGTGAAGGATAAATTAAATCAACTTACATAAGGAAAGTGGTATGAATAAGTGAAAGACTTAGTTATCTCCTACCTTATCCCCAGTATAGGCTAAGGTATATGTTGTAGGGAATATCCTCTGCAGGTACAATCGAAAAGATTTCAAAACACATGTATTACTCTAGTCATGACGTGAGTAGTTTTGCAGGCGTATGTATAGTCGTGGTGATTCATTATCTGCCTTAAATGGGTATTTGTTGGTTAGCTTGAATTTAATTGTCAAGTGTGGAATCGGTGGAAGTTGAAGAAGGCTTTGCACACACTACACATTCGAGTAATCGCTTATTTCATTGGGGTGTATGTTTTTGATGCTAGTCGACCGATTGTGATTTGATATATGGGAGTGTTTGTGATTCAATGTTTGAGTAAGCCTTGGTTTTCTTGTTTTGTTTTGCTCGGGACCAAAGAAAAGCTAAGTGTGGGGGAGTTGTTAACGGTGATTTTTACAATATATATGATATTATTTCGTAGCAATTTCCTTCGTGTTTTATTACTTTTTATAGAAAAGTAAGTGTTTAAATGAAATATTGAAAGAATGGGTGTGGAAATCATTAAAATGCAAAATCGAGCTATTTACGTGATTTTATTAGTGATTTTTCATCAATATATATGGTTCTACATTTTGCACGCTTTATTACCTTGTAGTAGTGCGTTTGCATGGCAAGGAATGAGCTGAAAAGATGTTTGATTGAAGATTAAATGGAAGGAAGGAGATGCAAGTCGAAGGTAGAATGAAGCTTTACAAGTTTGGACGCACGTTTGAGGTCCCGTCCAGTGGACTGGCGTCCAGAAAGAGTGGACTGGCGTCCAAGAGGAGCTTTTGATTCAGGATGTTCAGATTTTCAGTGGACGAGCGTCCAAAATTACATAGGACGGACGTCTGATCCAGCTCGGCCCGACTCAAAGATTTTATGAAGGCTGGACTGGCGTCCAGAGGCACTGGACTGGCGTCCAGAGGCACTGGACGGGCGTCCAGCCGCCGCCATTGCCAAAACCGACTTTGAAATCTATATATAGACGCGTTTTTCCAAACCTAAAGACACACAATTCAATCCCTGGCCGCCCAGGCCCCTTGGGGGCGCCCTAGCCGCGTTTTCCCACCATCATAAACATCTTTTTATCTTCCTTTTTATTTATATGATTTGTATTCCAACGATGGATAGAGGCTAAGCGTTTTGAACAAGCTTGTGAAGCCGATCGAGCATCAACTTGATTTCTTCTTTGGATTTGTTTTGTGAGTTTTATTAAAGCTTGTATCTTTATTATGCTTTTATATTGTTATGCAATTATATCGATGGATTGTTGCTCTGTGATGTTTAACGTTTGATGAAAATCGTTGTTAGACCTAGATCACCGTAGTAAAGATTGGACTTTTAACCTAAAAATAACGAGAGTTGATTAGGTTGAATTTCTAGGTTGCTAGATTGAGAAATCTTACACCTTTTTATGGAAGCGTTAATCTTTAAGATCAAAAGATAGAAGATTAATAGGCGAATTATCTACGAGAGTAGAAATTCATACCTTTGATAGGTGAACCACATCTTTATTAAATCTTCACTAAACGATCTAGGGTAGAAATTGAGAGTTGCGAGATAGGTGGATCATTGATTGTTCCTCGTTAAAATTAATTGAAATTATCTTTGTGCCTTGTTCTTCGTTGTTTTCTTAGAAGTTTGCTTTCTTTTTAGTTAATAGAATTAGTTATTTTAGATTTAAGTTCGCAATTATCGTTTCCTGGCTTTGGACTGACAATCCTCTGTCCAGTTTATCTTTTCGTTCTATTATATTAGGTTTAATAATAATAGTATCAATCTTAGGAAAATTAATGAACTAGATACCCCGATTCCCTGTGATCGACTCCGGTATTAATCGCTATACTACGATCCCTACACTTGGGGAATACCGGATTTATAAATTTATTACTTGTTTTTTTCATTAGATAAAATCCGTGACAGTGTCCCCATCATGGCTTGCCATTACAAAGGCAAGTCAATACTTTTTTTCAGTGGATTGACCGAGCTCACGAATGGCATGGTTAATAGTTGTTCTGGTGGGGCATTTTTAAGGAAAACACCTGAAGAGGGGTGGGCATTATTCGAGGATATTGCCAAATACAATTATGCCCCCTCATATCAAGCTATCCAAGCACCTCCTCTTCCTAAGATCGAGGAGGTGAACATGCAAAGTCTGATCGCCCTGCTGCAAAAGCATATGGCAGCTTCTCAAATTTCTCCTAATCCGATCAATCAGAATTCTTCCTTTCAACAAAACTCTCAAGTTCTGTATTGTGAAAATTGCTGCAAGACTAGCCATATGGTTGGCCAGTGTCAATTCATTTCCCCTTCTGCATATCAAGTTAATACTGTTCATGACAATGGACAGTACAATCCAGTCACATGTCAGAACTGTGACAATGTGGGACATACATCTCGTTTCTGTCCTATGAACGGACAGAATGCTGAAGTAAACGCTTTCTCTGGCCAGTCCAATCAGATGTTTAATAATCAATTCTCTGGCCAGAGTAATCTTCAAAACCAGGGTTTTCGTCATAATCAAAATTTCAGTCCGAATTCGAATTTTAATCAAAATCAAAACTTAAATCGAAACCCTACTTACAACCAACACCAGAACTCCAATTTTTCCAATCAGAATCCAAGGTTCAGTCAGAATTGGCCTAACAATTCTAAATCTACGTTTCAGAATCGGTCCAGCCAGCCTTATCCACAGAACTTCCCAAACTCTCAAGGCCCCTCGCACTCGAATGATATCCAAGCTGAATGGAGCTCCTTTCGTCAAGAGAAAAACAAAAACATCCAACTCCTGATGAGCACAAACAAGAATCTTGAGAGGAAAATAGGGCAATTGGCTGAACAGTTAGCTTCTAGACCCCCAGGGCAGTTTCCCAGCTTCACAAAAAAGAATCCAAGGGTGGTCAAGTTGCTCAGGCCGAATTGAATAGTAGCCAATCACTGACCTGATACCTTCAATTCCATACGGTAGAGAAGAGGCCAGTGCAATGAACTTAAGGTCAGGTACTCAACTAAGTGGTCCCCCTCACCAGGGAAACCACTAACCCCTCCTGCCAGCGATAAGGCAGGAGGGGAAGTCGAGCACCTACATTCCCCTTGGCTACAAGAGAATACTCAAGTGGCTGATCCCCTAAGAGGTGAAAGAGTTGGAAGTCCTCAGGTGGCTGAACCCCTAAGGAATGAAGAATCAAGAGAGAGTCAGGAGGCTGAACCCCTGACTAGTAAGAAGAATGAAAAAGTGGTGAGGTGGAAGGACTTGGAAGACAAAGCTGTCAGTTCATCCTCGAAGAAAGTCTTTTCTGAGAGTGACTTAAACAAGCTTACATTTCCACCTAGAAAAAGCAACATCTCCTTGAATGAGGATAAAAAGTATGAAAAAGTGCTAAACCTTCCAAAAAATATTCAGGTTAATCTTCCATTATCCGAGGTTTTGGTTGAGATGCCTAAGTATACCAAATTCATCAAGGAAGTTGTTTCTTCTAAGATGAAGTTAGCAGACATGGATTGGTTGATTGGTGAGGATTGCTCTATGATCAATTATGAAGATCTACCAATCAAGAGGGGTGACCCTGGGAAATTTGTTCTCACATTGCTAATGGGAGGCCTAGTCTTCCCAAACTCTTTATGTGACCTGGGTGCATCCATAAGCCTGATGCCATTGTCTGTCTGCAAACAGCTTGGGTTAGACAATCTTCTAGAACCCACCACCATCAATCTTCAATTCGTGGATAGATCTTCTAAGAAAGCTGCGGGAATACTAAAGGACGTGTTAGTTCAAATTGATAGATTTACCTTCCCGGTTGACTGGTACGTTCTGGACATAGAGAAGGGTGAGAATGTCCCCCTAATTCTTGGAAGACCTTTTCTGTCTACATCCAGAGCCCTCATTGACTATGATGGAGGGCAAGTGACGATATGATTTGGTGATCAAGAGGTGAGTTACAATGTTTCCAAGGCTATCCAGAAACCCTCTGAAATACCAACCGGCATCTCCATTGACGATATGTCTGATGACTTCAATGATTTCATGGAAAAGCAAGTCATGGCTGTTGCAACTGAATACGAGCGACTAGTTGAAAAGCTGAATATTCATGGTGTGGTGAATCTAGAATAGTTAGAAGCTGAATTTGAGGATGAGTCATTGAAAGGAGAAGCTTTGGCGATGGGGACCACTAAGTAAACTCAAGCGATGTTGAGTTGAAAAGTGAAGATCTTAAATCATGTTTGGAAGACCCCTGCGGATCTGCATCAAGCTGCTGTTGCAAACATCTAAAGTATGTTTTTTAAGAGAAGGTGACAAGCTTCCATTAATTATATCTCAGTAAGTCGTCTCGATTAGAAGAAATGAAGTTGGTAAACGCCTTAAGGAAAAATGAGAAAGCCTTTGGTTGGCAAGTAGGAGACATCGAGGATACTCCCGACATCCAGTATGCATAAAATCAAGACTCAAGAGGGTGCGAATGTGTTAGATGAAATTTCCCAGGAGGAGGCTCAACCTCATATGCAAGAGGTGGTCAAGAAGGAAATTATCAAGCTTTTAGATATGGGTATCATATACGCAATCGCCGACAAAGGAATGGGTATCCCCTACTCGTAGTTCCCAAGAAAGGAGGAATTACTATTGAGAAGAATGAGAAGGGAGAAGAAATAGCATTGAGGCTTGTTATTGGTTACAGAGTCTGCATTGATTACAGGAAACTGAATGAGGTATCCATGAAAGATCATTTCCCCCTTCCTTTCATTGATCAGATGCTTGAGCGTCTGACGGGACACGCATTCTACTGTTTCCTGGATGGATACTCAGGATATTTTCAGATACCCATCGATCCAGTTGACCAAGAAAAGACCACTTTCACCTGCCCACTTCGTAAGTGGGGAGTAGGGTTAGGTTAGAAAATTCATTAAAATTTTCGAAAAAATAGTTAAAATATTATAATTATATTATATGTCTAATTTAGATTTTAATAAGATTTTAAGTTTATATAATTGAGTAATTAATATTAAATATTGTTTTCATGAAATTATATAAGTATGTTGATATTTATAAGTAAAATTTTTTAGAATCATTTTCTTTTCAAAAATGAATTATGAATTTGGAATTGGACTAGGGATGACGATTTTTGGCACCAAAAAAATAAAACTATAGCCAAATAGCCTACCTAAATAAATTTTCAATTTTTGTCCCTACCTCAGCCTTGATTAGAGTGATCAAGACCTCACTCGAAATTGCCATTGTGATTAAATAGAAGTAACCGACCTTTAGCTAATTTTGGTCTACATTTCCTTAAAAATTCCGCAAGTATGTACGTACTTATGAAAAGAAATGAAGACATAAAAGCTAAGTTTTGGTGTATGCTGAGATTGGAAAAATTAGATAAGTATTAGTATATTCGATCTTACCTCATGACACTTGCAAGATAGTCGATTTTGGTAATGAATTCGGATATGTTAAAAGAATTAAGAACAAAGCACCATATCTACACAGAATTAATCAAATATCAGGTATATTCCTTATCTGTGATCGACAACTTAAAAAATAAAAAGTACATATCGGATGTAGCTACCAATGATTTGAGTGCAGTTGGGTGTTATCTCGAAATGTCCTATATCACTATGAGGTTTAAAAGCTCCCGATTTCCTGATGATAGTAGTCCAGCTAGGGTATTATCTCGAAATGTCCTATTGCTAGGAATGAAGGCATAGAATGAAAAAGAAAGAGTCGAATCATAAGATCTCAAGAATGATTACAAGTTTAAGGAAACCGGACTTGTAATTTTCGATCGAAAGAGTAGTACTCCGATCAATCTTGATGAAGCAATGCTTGTAAGTTTGATTTTCTACACACATTCACGCTTTTAGTTCTTGATTGAAAAAAAAAATAGAAAAAAAAAGAGAGAAAATCTGAAAAATAGAAGGAATAAAAAAGGATGCTATTAATCAGGATTGTTTTTGATAAAAAATATGAAGTTGTAGGTACGTACGACTTTCCTCTTTCTCTTTTTGATTTCGTCTTTCGATTAACCAACATCTTGAGCCTAAACTTTATAAGCCATTTTGTCAACTATCTGACCAAGTTTACGATTCCAGGATTTCATAATAGTTACGATTAAAAATCATTCTAATATTTTATTTATACTTATTAAGTATTACATGTACAATTTCATCTAAATAATGTTTGATGTTTAAGCTATTTAAGTTATATACACTTTTTGTCTTCTTATAATTTTAATTTTGAATAAGTAATATATTTACAATATTGACAATATAAATTACATTAAAAAATTATAATCTGATCAATTATTACCGCTTATTTTTGCTCGAGGACGATCAAAAGCTAAGTGGGGAGTAGTTGATGTATTACTTTTATATGATTAAAATTACGTTATATTATTATGTTTTATCAACGAATTCTATATAAAATATATGAAATTATGATATAAATGATATGAAATGTTAATCTTTATAGTTTAGAGTAGTTAGTAGTAAAACTTAGTAATAATAGTAAAAAGTTATCATTTTGTACCGATTTTAGTAAATCGGAGTGTCGTGTCAGATTTACGTGGGTATTTGTGGTATTTTATTGCAGATTTATAAACCAAGACCCCGAGAATCGACATTGTGAAGTATAATCATATCTTTGGAAGGATTTAGAGAGTGTCACGAGCTTAAGTGGTCAAGTGGTCAATCGAAGTGGTCAAGTGGCTAATCGATTTGATTAAGTGGTAATCGAGAAATATCTTCGACAAACGAATGGCTCATTAAAAAGATATTTTCTGAAGAAGAGTCCTTCATGGAAGTTGTAGATCATTCAACGAGCTTTTCAATGCATCTTGAATCATGTTGTTTGGAGATCGGGAACTCGAGATATGAATTTTAGAAGTTTAATAATTATACATATATATATATATATATATATATATATATATATATATATATATATATATATATATATATATTATACGTCGCACATACTGATTAATTAAGGGAGATGGATCTAATCATTACATCGGACCGGTCCGCCCTAAACCCGGCCCAGGTCGGCTTGGAGATGATTTTCTATATAAAGGGCCTCAGTTCAGCAGCAGCGAGGATGTACCAATATATATATATACAATATCCTATATATATTATCTATATCTTTTATTTTATTTTTGTAGTTTGTAAATAGGCCTTATGCCAAAAATAATAATACCGTAGTAGTGTTGTAATGCTCGGGAAATTATCGGAAGTTCGGTGTTGTTGAAGTCGTTGTAATATCCGGAAGAATACGACTCTGATTCAGCATTTGTAATCGGGTAAAATTTCTTAAGTATTTATGTTTGTTATGTTTGTTTTTATCTTTTTAGTTGTTATAATGTTTTTAAGCTAAGTCTAAATAACAAGCCAAAGTTATGTAATCATTTTATTTCGATCTTTTTGGTAAAGGAATGCTGTCTAAGTAAAATCTGACTAAAATTGAGTTAATTGAATCTTTTTCTATTTTGCAACGTATTGATAATATTCGGATTGACGTAATTAACCAAGATGAATCGCAACATATAACCTAACGATGAACTGACCAGAGAAGTTAGGATATGAGATAAAAGATAGAAAAACCGGAGGGTAAAATTGGCCGAGCGAAAGCGTGACAACGGAATCCTATTTCCTACCCGGGGGCAGATTTGTCTTGGGAAAGATGAATCTTATTAAAATTGTGCTCAAGATCGTAATAATGTTAAAATCAACGGTTTAATTGAAACTAACACCGGAAAGTTAAATCGATCCGCCTGACAACCGGAGCCTTTTGAATAACATCGGCCGTCGACAAACGGAATAACCTCTTTTATCCGGGGTAGATTTGTACTGCAATACTGTTCGACTAGCGAGATTAGCATGGGGCAGTTGTGGAGATTAAACTGATGACAATTTGACATATGACAATTTCATACGCTCGTGTGAGGAGGAATTGTTAACCTAAGGAGTGCACCGTTTCATTTACTCAATTGGACCTAATATAAAATCAATTATATAAACTTTGGCTAGTTCTATTTGTCTATTATTATAAACTATATATTGGTATCTATATATTTATATCTATATATATATTTTGCATTCCATGTACATCTATATATATTTATATATCTATATATATTATATTAGAATAACTTTTAAATTACGTATTTACTTTATGTTAAGTAGAATAGTAGTAATCTGTGTGATAAAATTGTGGTTTAGATCGAGTTAATAACAGCTCTTTGGTGTTTAACCACACTTAAAAGAATTACCACGTTTTCCCTGAGGATTCGACACTCTGACTCACCACACTAGCACTATGATTTGACTCGGTACACTGCCGGTAAGGATTGTATAGCACTAGAAAACGTCCTTCAATGGTTCAATGTTAGAAAGGATGATTTCTTCATCACTTTCATTGTGATCTTGTGCATCAAGACTTAATGGAAAATTCTCAAAATTCTCTTGGCTGTTGGTAATTGTTGGATCTTCAACGAATGTCTCGATTAATCTTTCTTGAGTGTCAGCAACAAGAGCCTGCAATTTGCTTTTATATTCATCAAATCTTAAAAATGAGTGATTAATTAAACTTCTAAAGTGATACTGTGTATCCATGATGCAGTTTTAAAATACTTTGAAAAATATTTGAATTAACTGATGACCAGTTGCTTTAAACTGACAAAGCTCAAATGGAGATCTTTTCAGAGTAGAAGATTTGCTCCGATACCGGTTGTTGGTATCGGAAAAACTGATGGCCAGATTATTTAAGCTAAGGACTCGAAGCAGTAATAGCTTTGGATCACCTCCAAAAGGAAGAACTGCTCCGATACCAATTGTTGGATTGGTTTTGGAAATAACTGATGGCCAGTTATTTCAAGCAAACAAATTGATATAGAGAATCAGCTAAGGATCTCTTCAGAACAGAAGCTCTCTGCTCTGATACCAACTGCTGGACCATTGGAAATGCTGACACAAGTTAGAGGGGGGTGAATAAACTTGTCCCCGAGAACCCAAAAACTGAATCTTGAACCATATTAAGTTTGATCTAAAACTTGTGCGGAGTTAAGCTAACTTAGCTGAGTATAAGTCAAGACTGACATATGCTTAATTGAGTTCACTGGCAGGCTATTATTAAAGCCATTTTATAAAATTTGAGTTATTAGTTTGTAGAAGTAGGATACTGTGTTGTGCTGACTCAGTTTCTTATGTTTGCTGAGTGCTACTATAATACAGTAAGTAAATGTGTAAGGTAATTAAATAAAACAGAATTTATAGAGGTTCCAGGTGTTGTAATCCTGTCAATCCTCTCTTCCCTTGTGATGCAGAGGAAAATTCCACTAGAACTCTTTGAGGTATCTCGGTAATGAAAGTGCTAAATTGATAGTCCTTGGCTAGTCCCTAGCTTCACTATCTAAGAAACTATAGAACATGTAGAATTGCTGCTCTGCAACTGCTTGCACCACTGGTCCTTGAAGGGTTGTATTTCCACTTCACCAGCTCATCACAAACACAGTCTTCCTGACTGCAGCTCAACTGTCCTTCACACCTTCTTGGTGTTTCACAACCTAAATCCTTTGATAACATCAAAGTTGAGACTTTAATCAATAATTATGATTCAACTTATGATTTGAGCTTCTTCTCCTTGATGTGTATAATATGCTCAATCTCAGTTTTTCTTCAAGTGTTTGATCTTGATATTTCTTTGAATGTTAGAGAACACTTTGAAGATTTCTTGATCTTGCAATAAAGTAAATAGCAGGAGTTCTTTCGATTCACTTTCCCCTTTAGTAGAATCTTTCTAGATAAATTTATTCTTAGAACTCCGCACTTCTTCTAGTGGTAGAAGTGACTTATTTATATAGGTTTTTCCAACTTTTGAACGTTTAAATTTGAGTCCTTGTATCCGTTGGTGGTCCTGCTTAATCCATTGAATGTCAGTGTCCTTTCTGACATTTATGGGTATCCAATAAAATTGCTTGCTTTATAACTGTCAGATTCTTTTTCAGTTTTCATCTAACTTCAGCTTGAATTTGATTTTCTATGAACTAGTTAGTTTCAGCTTTAAGTGCGTTAACTGAGTTTTTACTCTTCTTCAAAAGCTCAGTACTCTTTTCTTCATCTGATTATAATTGATTAGATCAGAGTACACCATAACTTATAAATCATCTAAGATATCATTGTCCTTATGTATCTTAGGTCTTCATACAAGATCTATAGAGTAGGTTTAGGTCATCATAGTCTTGCCTAAATTCCGACTTTACAGTCTCGGCTTTAATCTTCATAAACTGAGTTTGAACCCTTAGTTCTTCATTCTTCAATAATTGAGTCTGTGCCCCTCAGTTCTTCAGCTTCTAGATAAGCCAACCGAGTCTGTGTCCCTCAGCGAACTTACTTTCCATAGGTGTGCTCTGAGTCAGTTTCTCAAACTTCAGTTGTGAGATCAACTTTTATAGTCTCATCAACTCAGTTACTCATTTCCTGAGTTCTGATCATAGAACTATTACAGTGCTTGTCTGAATTACTTATACAAATATCATCTTCTATTAAATCCTATATATTAACATCTAGGCATCTTTTTGCTTTGCACTATAACAACTAGTTATGACACTTCATCAATGAGGTTAAGAACAACAACTGAATAGCTGATGAATTATCATCAAAACAAAAAAAAATTAAATAGGGAAAGGGGACGAACCCGGAGATTCAAATCGATCTCTTAATAACGATCCCCGACTCTTAACTCATTCGCTCGATAACGATACATCGAGACATAGTAGATAGTACTATCACAATGATCGATAACGATCTAACTCATTCACTCGATAACGAACCCCAGGATTCAAATAGATCGCTCGATAACGAACCACGACTGTTAAATCATTCGCTCGATAACGATCGATCGAGCAATAGTATATAGTACTATCACAATGCTCGATAACGATCTAACTCATTCGCTCGATAACGAACCCCGAGATTCAAATAGATTTCTTAATAACGATCCCCGACTCTTAACTCCTTCGCTCGATAACGATCCATCGAGACATAGTAGATAGTACTATCACAATGATCGATAATGATCTAACTCATTCGCTCGATATCGAATCCCGAAATTCAAATCGATCGCTCGATATCGAATCCCGAAATTCAAATCGATCGCTCGATAACGAACCACGACTGTTAACTCATTTTCTCGATAACGATCCATCGAGACATAATAGATAGTACTATCACAATGATCGATAACGATCTAACTCATTCGCTCGATAACGAACCCGGAGATTCAAATCGATCTCTTAATAACGATCCCCGACTCTTAACTCCTTCGCTCGATAAGGATCCATCGAGACATAGTAGATAGTACTATCACAATGATCAATAACAATTTAACTCGCTCGATAACGAACCCCGAGATTCAAATCGATCTCTTAATAACGATCCCCGACTCTTAACTCCTTCGCTCGATAACGATCCATCGAGACATAGTAGATAGTACTATTACAATGATCGATAACGATCTAACTCATTCACTATATATTGAATCCCGAGATTCAAATCGATCGCTCGATAACGAACCACGACTGTTAACTCATTCGCTCGATAACGATCGATCGAGCCATAGTAGATAGTACTATCACAATGATCGATAACGATTTGACTCATTCGCTCGATAACGAACCCCGAGATTCAAATCGATCTCTTAATAATGATCCCCGACTCTTAACTCTTTCACTCGATAACGATCCATTGAGACAATGATCAATAACGATCTAACTCATTCGCTCGATAACGAACCCCGAGATTCAAATCGATCTCTTTATAACGATCCCCGACTCTTAACTCCTTCGCTCGATAACGATACATCGAGACATAGTAGATAGTACTATCACAATGATCGATAACGATCTAACTCATTCGCTCGATAACGAACCCTGGGATTCAAATTGATCGCTCGATAACGAACCACGACTGTTATCTCATTCGCTCGATAACGATGTCGGATCTCAGGATTGAGATCAATCGCTTATTAACGAACCCCGAGATTCAAATCAATCACTCGATAACGAACTGACAATCTATTGTAGAGAGTATTATCAGAATCACCTGTATTATCGTTCGAATAAAAGATTTTTTATAAAAAATAATGAATTTTATATTTTAACGCAATGTTTATTAGATTATGTATATTATAATTTTATAATAAACTGAATATTACTTATTAACTCAAAGTTTTATATTAAAAAAAATTAATTGCCTTTAAATGGACGACAATTGTCGTCCCTAACAACCAAAATTTTATAATTTATTGTACATAACATATTATTTTTTGAAAAATGTTTAATGGGACGACATTGTCGTCTCTTTAGACGTGCATTTTATAATAAACTGAATATTATTTATTAACTCAATGTTTTATATTAAAAAAAAAAAATAATTGCCTTTAAAGGGACGACAATTGTCGTCCCTAAAAACCAAAATTTTATAATTTCTTATACATAACATATTATTTTCTGAAAATATTTAATGAGACGACATTGTAGTCCCTTTAAATAGTATTGTCGTCCCTTTAAATAGTCTTGTCCACGTGGAAATCCAAGCTGGCACGGCGGGGTTAATATTTTATTTTTTGGGACGACATTGTCGTCCCTTTAAAGTTTCCCTCCGAAAAATCCGTCCAAAACTTTGACTATGTTTGAATTCATTTAAAGGGACGACTTTGTCGTCCCAAAAAAGATATTTAAAAGGACGACTTTGTCCTCTCTTTAAAGTTTGTCCCTTTAAACCAGGTTTCTTGTAGTGCGTAGTAGTAGACATGTTGTATCCAAATTCTATTTTATCGTCTTTTGTTCACGACTTGTATGAATGTTAACTATTGGGTGTTTCTATGTAATTTTTTTGCTCAAGTATATTTGAAAAAAAATCGGTACAAAACAACTATCATGAAAAAATTTATTCTAGCCCCCCTGACACAGAAATCCTGGCTCCGCCATTGGTCACACACATAAATTGTCATGTATAAAATATAGTTCAAAAACACTTATAGAAATATAGAACACATATAAAATACTTATAAAAGCTTTAACAAGGTGAATGTTACTTTTGAACATTAATCAACACAATAGCTTACAACCAAAAAATACTCAACACAAAGTGCATTAGATATTGTGGAGAATCCAGTCTTCCATGAGAGAACAAAACATACATAGATAGATTGTCATTTTGTTAGGGAAAAGTACTTGGCTAAGGTACTAAACCACTACCCATCCAGACAACAAATCAGCCTGCTGACCTTCTAACAAAACCATTACACAAGGCAACATTCAACAGGCTACTGCAAGTCTACCCTCTGAAAGATCTCTATGAACACAAAGCCTAAATGAATCATGTGCAGCTGGAGGTGTTTTTGCAAGCTTTCCTCGGTCTAATCAACCAAGTTCAGCTTGAGGGGGAGTTCATGAATGTGCAGCGGGAGGTGTTTTTGCCACTCAGACCATACATCGAACACTTCACAGCAAAAGTGGTCGATTGCAGTTAGGATCAGTTACAACAGATTCAGCTTATATATAGCGTAATTGTAGTAGTAGGAAAAAATATTTTAACTTCAATTCTCATAATTCAAGTAGCTGTATCAAGAATCCAAATGCTTTTACTTTCCCGCTCTTTTAGTTTTCAAATTTCCAAGGAAGTTCTTAATTCAGACATTGTTCTTGGTTAGTTCATATCTATAATTCGTATTCCAACGGTTTTGTTTTTCCCTGCGATATAAATAACTACAATAAATGTTCATAGATTTTTTCATTTGGAAAATAAAATGTAAAAAGTATGTTTTCTGAAAACTAGGTCCATACTAGTCCAAACAGAAACCTGTTCAAGATAAACCATTGTTTTTCATAATATTTTGATTTGGTTTGGATAGAAAATTTTTGGACAAAACTGACTAGTTATAGGAAAAAACCAAACCAACCCCATCCCTGGTCATTATAGATTTTTGAAATGATATGTAATGTTTTCGATGTCATTTGGCTGTACTCGTAACATTTTTGTGCTGGGAAAAAAAAAGAACCAAACAAAATAAAATTCTAATAAGAAAAACCATGTCCCAACTATTATATCATATATCATTTGGATTTAGATGATAAACGCACACAAAATCCCAACTATTTCTTTGGGTATTATGATAAAAATATGTGTTTCAAACATTGATCGAAGTATATATATATATATATTATGATAAAAATATGTGTTTGAAACATTGATCGAAGTGTATATACATATATATATATATATATATATGAAATAGCTAAATTTTGCGCAACAAGAAAATTAATGTCATTGAAATTCTTATTGTTGGTGATGCGCATTCAAACGTACTCTTCCTCTTTGTTAATCTTCGCACCGTACACCACCTAAAAGTTCATCCCCTTCCTTATCAAAATCTTCTGGACACTCACTGCAGCCATCTGGGCATTCATAATTATTTTCAGGGAGACAAAAATAATTTGAGCAAGAATCAGGTGAATTTGAATCATCAAGATACATTTTCATATTTCGCTTCATCGTTTGGAGGTTGGTTTCAACAGCTCCATTGGCTTTCTTCTGTTCCACTACATATATATCAACAATGTTGCTATATTATATATAGAAAGAGCAAGGCAAGATTGTAAAATAAGTACACGTCCCATCACCATTGCAGACTGCTGGATTGCAATCTTCTGGATCCGAATCATCCTCTAATGGTAAAACGGAGAATGATACGAAAAGGGTGATTTTAGGTAATTTGTTTGAAAGACAATCATTTAATTGAGTAACGATAGAGGTACTCTTAAACTCCTATATTTCCTAAAAGTTTAAGCTGGTTAAATGTAGATAATTAACATTTTGGAGAATATAAAATGTTAATTATTTGCCTACCAAGTTATGAGAGATATGGTAGTTCAACATTGTATTAAAGCAGGTTGGCATTAGTTCAAATGCTACTTCAAGCACCGTTTCCCTAGAAAATTAGAGATCAAGTTTTGGTCCTCTCTAAAATTATAACTATCACAGAATTGAGAGGGCGTGTTGAGGTATATATAAAATATTGATTATCTACTTCTCCATCAATTTAAGCTTTTGGGATAGATTAAGGCTGACATAAATCAAATTTTACCCTTGATCATGAAGAAACTATTGGTACTAATGTGTGTGTGGAGTTGTTTATAGTATGTGAGATATGAAACTATTTGTACTAATGTGTGTGTGTGTGGAGGAGATATGAAACTATTGGTACTAATATGTGTGTCTAGAGTGCTTTACGGTATGTGAGATATGAAACTAGTGGTACTAATGTGTCTGTGAGTGAAGTGCTTTACGGTATTTGAAATATGAAACTATATGTACTTATATGTGTGTGTGGAGTGCATTACAGAATGTGTAAAACGGAATCAATAATATAAACACGTGTTAAAAATAGGAAATTATATAGTTGTAGAGTAGTTGTAGTGAAGAACGTGACACAAGAACTACATATGCAGATTAATTGTAGTGAAAAACGTGAGAAAATTCATTAATTAATTTTCACTTATAAGAGTTCTTTATATAGTTGAGAGGATGAACTAAGAAGACGATCAAAACCGACTTAGAAAGACAAGCTTCACGTTTTGCTGGCCGACATAATTACGACGGCTAATTAATCCGGCCTTAATTATGTGACATGCTTGAACTTATATTCAAACATGTCACCGGAATCTTCTAAACCGCCATAGTTACGGTTAATTAAAATTAATTTTTGGTTTACAACATTAAAGAAATTTTGTCCAAGAATTTAATATCAATCAACCAACTCTAACTTCAAAATGAAAATACCAGACGACGACGATGCACCTGTAGTGAACCAAGAGTAATTTGGATCATTCTCATGCACAAAAGTGCTCTTGTCCTATTGGGACACATCAGATAGAGCCAACCAAGCTCTTATTACTTAAGCATTTCATACTTTAGTAACCAATGTGGGATGAAAGGGGTTGAATCTGCCTTCAACTCCCCTCCACACACATTTCCCCAGCTTTGAATATTAATTTCTCAATCACACGGAATCCGGATTGAGTGATTCAATACTCCATCACCCACTACTCTATAAAGATTAATTAGAAATATCATAATGCATCGTAGCCTATCTGAAATTAGCGCTAAACTCGACTGTTTCAACACTTAAACCAAAACCCACATTAATGGGCTTTTCTGTAATAGAAACTACATCATCATCAATGATCCTTACAACATGATCAACAGTAGAGAACCCGTTGTAACACAATTGCTGCGCCTCTATCATTACTAAGATTAATAGAATGACGGTGAAAATACAAATGAACACACCCATCAAACATAGAACTACAAAATTGAAAACACCCGAAAATTACGGAGCTAGGATTTCATACTCGAATGGGCTATTAATATATAAGCAATATAATAATTTTTGATAAAATAGGAAATCGGATCCGGCCTAGACTGCCTATTGGTATAGCCTATTGATAACCAGAGTTTCATTCCCATCCCGTCCTGAAGCAAAATCTCATTATCTTGGCAAAAAAAAAAAAAAGATAAAATATACGCAGTTAATATGACTACGTATTTTACCTTTCAAGTAGTAGCGATTCCTTGCGTCCACTGCTGTGTAGAGAATAGATAAAAGGGTGAGTAAAACCAAGAACATCAGAAAAGCAGGCTTAGCCATTTTCTTATGTAGTTTGGTATGTGTACGTTCTTTTGCGCCCAATATCGTTCTATTTATAGGTAATCGGGTAGAATCCACGTCTAAATTAGAGTTGACGGTATTTTAATTTTTTAAATTACGGTTTGAAAATTAATACCCATAGTTATGTAATTTAATCCATCGGTAAATTTTGATTTCGTTTGGATTTGAAATTAAAAAGTAGAGAACAAAAAAACAAAAAAAAACAAAAAAAAGTAGAGAACAAGTAAACTCCTTAGTCATATAGGATTAGAATAAGCAAATTAAAGGTTTAGCCCTTCAAAACAACTCAAAAAAAGAACAAGTCAAAAAAAAAAAAAAAAAAAACAACTCTGTTTTTGCCTTTTTCCGGATGCCTTAATTCAATTCTTGATAGTTGACCAGTCAAACTTGGCATTTGTCACGGTAATAATTTGAACCCTTTTATCACCTCATCATCACTGCAATCGTGAAAAATTTATCATATTCAGTCCAAGTTCAAATAATTTACCTGTTATAACAGAAGAAAATATATGTTATTATCTCCAAGCTTAACGCCAATATAAAGATCTAGAAATCAACATCCATAGGGGGATAGACTAATACTTAACATCAAATACGCCGAACTATGTTGGCTTGATCTACCAAGAGTACAAACGCGGTCCTAACGGCTCAGCAATCTTCGAATTAAACACAGACCCCATAGGGTTCATCTTTTCAAATACACTTTCCATCTGAGAGTTATTTCAAATACAACATCACCAATGATACGACCGTGCTTGAAACAAGTTTTCTGCAGGCTTGTCAGTCATGCAATGACAACATAAAATAGACATGCATAACTTAAGAAAAAATGAAACATACTCCAAAACTTGCTAACTCAACATATAGCAGCAAACAAGCTGAGCATGAGATCTAAGAGTCAATCCTGGCCAGATTACAACTGCAATACACAAACAAGTTGCATTATCTCTCAGGAGATTTTCGTCGAACACTTATGTTTTTAGTTAGTTAAAATTTTGTGATGTGATCAAAGATTAGACGTTTTGGCTTGGAGTCTATTTATCCTACATTGTTTTCAGGACAGATTTTATTCGATTTTTATTATTAATTATTATTAGGTTTTTTATTTTTTTTATTTCTATTATTTAATTTTGTCTCACATTGGTTAGGGGTTGTTTACTTTCTTTCATTGTAGCATATAAAAAAGCTTTAGTTGTACTATTTTTAATGAGACAAATTTTGATATAGATATATTTTTATTTGAAACTTTTGAGATTTGATGAGTTTTCTCACGTTGGTGGATTTCAATCTGGACTTATCAAGGTTGTGAGCGAACCTTGTGAGTGTCCATACATACCAAAGTTTTTGGTTACAGGTTAGCCAAGGGTTTTGGTTACAGGTTAGCCAAGAGTCGAGGTGCTCATCTTATTGGTGCCTTCAGTTAAGTCCTCGGACATTTTCAGATCTGATTCGTTTACGGATCACATCAGTCGGTAGAAGTAATCGTGGTGGTAGAGATAACCGCAGTGGTAGAAGTAATCGTTGTGGTAGAGGTAACCGTGGTGGTACAGTTGTCGTTAAGAAAATTTGTACAGAGCTTTTTCTGTTTTTTGCAATCATTGCAAAGGGAGTGGCAATTACTATTATGATTGCCCTGATTTTTTGCAAGAACTATGTAGAATCGACGAGAAAGCTTGTTTGAAACGTGAATCAGCAAGGGATGAAGACTTGGTTGAAGCAAAAAACGAAGAGATTGTTAACACTCGAGAGGAAGAGTTGAAAACTGATGACGATGAGAGCATGGTATAGGAGAGTCAACCAAATTTTATGGAGAAATTGGAGGAAAATGAGTCAAAACGCACAGCGGAGGAGAAAAATTTGGTGATACTCAATACTTGTTCGCATTTTGTTTTTCCGTCCTTGCAGATCCCTGAAAATCCTTCACTTGACAATGATCCGACTCCTATCTTGCCGAGAGTTATTCCTGTTCGTGAGCACGCTGTTAGCAAATCGGAGCACCAACTTGTGGACACATTTGCTACATTTAGTGATGCATATCCGACTGCTACTTGCTATTCTTATATTGTTGTTTCACAAGGAGTCCTCTATGAGTCTATTCCGCCAAAGGAGCATTATGAGAATGCATGTATGACCTGTGAATCATAAACAAAGCATGCCATTGGATTCAGCTTCTCTATCCGGCTCGTATTTGATCCAGGGGTTCGATTGATATGTTTTTGTGTTTCTTTGGGATTGGCATGTGATGATGCATTTTATGACGTCCTATTGATTCGAAGACGAATCTTTTTCAACCAGGAAGGAATGATGTAATCGAAGTTGAGACGTTTTGGCTTGAAGTCCATTTCTCCCACATTGTTTGCAGGACATATATTATTAGATTATTATTATTATTTATTATTAGGTTTTTAATTTATTATTTCTATTATTTAATTGTGTCCCGCATTGGTTAGGAGTTTTTTTTATTTCTTTCATTGTAGCCTATAAAAAGGCTTTAGTTATACTCCATTTAATGAGACAAAGTTTGATATAAAAATATTTTCTTTCATGATTTTAAGCTTTGGTGAGTTTTTCTCACGTTGGTGGATTCCAAACCAGAATTATCAAGGTTGTGAGTGAACCTTGTAGGTGTCCATATATACCAAGGTTTTTGGTTACATGTTAGCCAATGGTTGAGGTGCTTATCTTATTAGTGCTTTCAGTCAAGTCCTCGAGAATTTTCGGATTTGATTCGTTTAGGGATCACAACAGTGTTTTACAAGTTAAGCATTCTGATGTTGTATAAGAAGCTATTTCACACTTGTGATTTTTGTCGAACACTTGTGTTTTTAGTTAGTCAAAATTTGTCATTTCAGTCATTAATGTAAATCAACTTTATGATGTATTTTACGATGTTTTATCCTTAATTCCGATATAATTTATAGCATTATTGTATTGTTTTGACCTCTTTTGCTTAATATCATCCAAACCTTGTAAATAGTAAATATGAAACTTACCAATATTTGATAGGTTTTATCTCGGTCACTAGGACCGAAGGTTTACTATAGGGTTTACACGTGGTATTCTTCTGTTAAGGTTCTTCAATTATAATTTGGTTTGGATCTTGAATTTAGGGTTAGAGTTGTTCAATTAGGGGATGAGGGGTACTATGGGTATAAGATTATGTTTTAATGCTGAAAAAGTCTATTTAAAAAAAAACTTTGTAATAATACTAAATAACTAAAGATATTTGCAAAGTGTACTATATAATAAATACCCTTTAAATAATGTTTTCAATTGCACTTTATGAGTGTCTTTAAATTATTCTCTCATAGTTTTTTTTTTCATTTGCAACAATAACTTATTACTTTTTATACGATACAACTATATTTTTACAATATGAGGATAGTAAAAAATTCAACAACAACAAGGATGAGAGGATTTTCTTAATTTTGTGTGTGTGTATGTGTTTTATATGATCAATGGAATTTGTTTTGATGGAATTTGGTATTTTTAATGGAGATAATGCGAAGTGAAATTGACTGGGAGGAGGGCCGTGTGAGGTTTTTTATATTTACTTTTATTTTTTAATAGACCAATAAATGAGTAGTTATTATTAGAAAGCAAAAAAGAAAAGAAAAAAAAACAAGAACATGGAGTTGGCACAGGGTTTGGGTACAGCATCCCAGCGCTGGTCTTGGAGGTTCCCACCACCTGCCTGTAGAGACAAATTTCAAGCTGCATATACATTACTTGCCTCATCCATCTTTGCGACCGTACACTTGCCCTTCTTGGCTAAAGTCCTTGAAGGTGTATTAGTGTCATTCACTTTCCTTATAAATCCTTCTATCACTCACAACACTCTTTATCCGGTGTCAAGTTAAAAAGCCTAGGAAACAAATAGACCAAAGGTTTGTTACTAGTCCAATAATTTATCGAAAATCTCACTGTCCCTCTACCACACATATTCGATTTATAGAAGTAATGTGCTTAAATATATTTTCTCTCTAGTCTATCAACATTTTTAATGATACCTTGCCACACACCACCCCTTCTTACTTTATCTCTGCGTCTAGATCTGTACTGTCAAAGCTGAATATGGAAGACTCATCTAATGTATTCAAGTTTGGAAGGATCAGCTGAGTGGAGTTCAACTGAGTGTTATGTTCAGCTGAGGTGTTCTCAACTGAATTCTGGTGATCACGTATGAATTCTGGTGTTCACGTTTGCATTAGCTTTGAGTCTGAATATTGTTACATCTGGTAGTCCTCTTCTGAATTATGTGTAGACTACATCTGTGGGGGTATTTTAAGGAAATACTTAGTTGGATTTTAGGCTGGGTACGTTTAGGTTCCCAAAGTTATAAAAACCAGTAGTTATTGTAAAAAAACATGAAGCGTCTTTGTAAATTTATGTGTATAATAAAACTCTTCATTATGTTGGTGGACTAGTCGACATATTGCCAGAAACCACATTAAATCTGTGTTTCTTCTTGTTTCTATTCTCGTTTGATTGTTTCCGTTTATTGCTTCTTTTATTCCGGGTTATTTTTTGAAATCTTTTACTACATCCTCATCTCAAACTCTCATCTTTCCCATACGAGCCAAAAATAATGTTTCTCCAGAAAGGCTCATCTTTAATAGAGATTCTCCACCACCACTTACCTAAAAGAACTTCATTTTCAGTTTTAAAACCCCCTACCTTTAGCAATCCATCTTTTTATGATTGATAATAGAAGACCGAGAAATCAAAGCAAGTTTTCTCTCTTCCCATCCTCACCCCCCTCCAGAAAAAACGAGATCTAAGCCTTTCTAAGGTGCACATAACGACAACAGGTGCATAAATATTGAGAGATAATACAAAGGTTAGCTGCCAAGAACCTCTTTAATCATAACCAACCTTCCTCAAACCAATAAGAGCCTAGCTATTCATATTTTTGATAATTGGCATGCCAATTAAATCTACTTCTGATATGGGGACCCCGCATACGGTCTCACGGACTCGGGTCTGATCCGATCGGAGGTCACATCATAATCCTTTAGGCCGGCCCCATCTTCATCCCACTTGCTGCCAAGCTGGGTGCAAGCCGCTAGCTGAAAGTTCATCTGTCATCTCAACACTAATCCGAATCAAGTCCGGACCTTGGCTACCTGGAGATCATCAGCAAACATAGCCTCCTCATCCACCAAGATGAACCAGACTCAACTCCCGAACGCATGAACCCTCTTACTTGGCATCACCAGACCCTTGACGAACCCGCTGATGAGAGTCAACTTGGCTTTCATTTACTATGTTATTATGCCCCGTTTATACCTCGTTTTATATGTTTTCAGAGACATTTGGTTGTATTTTTATGTATTTACACAATGGTTATAATTTTGAGACCTAGGACGTAAAGTCCGGGATTCTCGGTCTTTTTCGGTGTATTTACTATACTCTCGGTCACCCTAGTGTCCTATAGAGGTTAAGTGTGGTATTTGTTGTGATTTTGTATAGGTATTAGGTTTTAGAGAAGGCCAGATTGCGAGATACGAGGATCAGAACGTGTGCCCGAAGATTAAACGTTCAAACGGATCAAAACTCGTTGGTACTACAACCATACCTTCCATTGATCTGCATTTTGATCAATCTTAGTGGCATTTCCTTGGCTGTAAATCATCATGAATGTTTTAGAAAATTGAACCAGATTTCCAATGCATTTTGAATCACTTGATTTGAAGGTCTACACACAAAGTTATGACCGATTTACTGAATGTGTGCTAGCTATGCGCGCGCCTGAGGAATGTTAGGCGCACGCCTACGGGTTAATTTTGTCCAAAGTTTCAGTCCGTCTTTCTACTTTTCTGCATGTTAGGCGTGCTCCTGACAAACCCTAGGCACACACCTAAAAGTCAGATCTCACAAAACACTATAAATACCTCCCATATGATATATATAGATATATATACATATATAGATCGGTTTCAGCTCATTTTCTGCACTTTTTCTTCATCTTTTATTAGATTAGATTATTTTTTGGGTAGATTAGCTTAGTTTAGTTGTAGATCGTTGTAATCTGGAAGATCTCGGTGATAGCGTGACGCGTTATTGACTGGATTTTGCTCGGAGATTCAATTTTCTTCAGCTATATATATTCGGTACTTCAATTTCCTTTCTTCTTCTTGCTTTCAATCTTGTTGAATGTTTGATTTCTTGTTATAATGAGTAGCTAATCCTTTTTAGGTCGAGTTATGTGAAAGTCTTCGAAATCAAACCTTAGATTGTTCTTGTGGTGTTCTTGATGTTTGATTGTTAATTCTTGATGTTACCGTAGTTCTAGAACTTATTCTTAATGACCTTTATTGAACTCACGACTCGATAATCATATTTCACATATCTTATTTATAGATGTATTTTACGAGTGGATACGGGAACCTGGGTTCTAGGATCACCCTGTAAAACCGACTGAGTTGTTCAGATTCAGTTTCATGTGTGAGGTTTATATCATTGTTAATGAGCATCTCATTGACCGTAGACCGTGTTAGGTCAGTTAAATCCGGTCAGCGGACTGTTGAACCTGACATAGGATGGTAGATTATTGAAGTAATGTCTAATCTCGGAATTAGGAAACGACATCCTTCGAGTGACATCAAGGCATTTAGGTGAGTCAAGAACACCTCCGGATCGAGCTAGGGTTAGAAAGCAGTTGGTTGGATCATAGCTCGGCTATCTCTTTTATATAGTTTTAAATCTTTGTTTTGTATATTTAGTTGTTAGAATCGGTGATCTGACAAGTCATAGTCTTCAGTTTTTGTGTTGACCTAAACTAGGAATGAGACCGACTTTGGTACTCGACCAGATTCCCTGAGGGATACGACCTTGACTCACCAATTTTAGGCTACAATTGACCCGGTACACTGCCTGTAAGATTGGACACTTAGAAAAGGCCGATCACCCGCACGAAGGATCGGCGGTTTCAGGATGAACGACCTCTCCTCAGCCTGGGATAATGTCTTTGCTTAATTGTACTTAATTATGTCCTATCGTCATTAGCATAATCATACTTAGTCCGGCGCCTATAAATAGAAGCTATGTGTAATTCACAATCCATAGGAGAATTAATGAAAGCAGGCGAAGCCCTGTCAATTTGTAGAGCCCGAGTTCATATTCATACTGTCGCCGGAAACTTCATATTTTTTTATCAACCACCGCTATCACCACCCATCTCACCGGAGAAATCAAACCTAAATTGCCAGATATCCATTCGGCCTAGCCGTTACCGCCACCCTGATAATTCATGCCGCATAAGTTGGCTCATTTACCGGGAAAATCATTAAGAATCAGCCTTCTCCGACCGCTACCACCGCCGTGAAATCTGTTTCCACGGTGTCTCCGGCGAATCCACCGCCTGTTTTTCGAATCCCAAATTTAGCGAAAGCTTCAATTTTTGGGTTATATATCCTAAAATCACTGCTTTTGAAGTTGAAATCAACGTTCGGATCATCAATCCTAGTAGAAATTGAGCAATCCTTGTGAGGAGACGATAACAAGGAGCAGTAGAAGCATCAACGTGGTATTCAAGCAGCCCACCAAGATTCTCAGCTTTTCTAGGTTTATTACACTTTTTGATATAAAGCAATCAAGTTTCTAGGCAAGTTTGGGTATTATTATTCTTGAATCCTTTCCAGATTCTGAGTTTCAAGACAAATTCCGATCGGCACCGCCCAAAGCTTGCTTTGTCAACAAGTTTCCTTTCAAATCATGGTTGGAGGGAAGCAAGTGGAGCCTGCAGCACCGGCTAAGGGGGTCAATCAGGACACACCACGTGGCAACAACCCTCCACGTGGCTGTTCAGCGTCACATCATAGCTAGCATAGCCGGGGGTCATGTTCGGTGTGCGGAAATGACGAGCAGACCTCGACCCTAACATGCGAGGTGTGTTAAATGAAAAGGAAGGGTCGTGGGAAGCATGTCGGTGAGGCGTCACGACAAAACTTTGAACTGCGGACGAATTTTGAGTCGGCCCTAATCGTGAACGCAAGTACACATGCACTGGCGCTAAGGAACCACATGAAATATGTGGAGGACATACGGCAGCGCAATTTGCAACTTATAGCTACAGGGTTTCCTCCTCTACTAGTCAGCAAGTTCGTATCACCCATGCCAAGTGCAAGCCCAAACGGAGATACAACCTACTATAAACCCCTCAAGGGTTGCGAGGTCGCACCATGAGGACCAGGGAGAAAGCATCCATCCGACCTCACACCCAAGTCAGGGTAGAAAATCGGCGTTAGCTCGCCTGGGGCCTTTCATAACGTCCGCGGTGCAGCCCCAGGTCAGGGTAACGTAGAAAGGGAAAGGCATGTCCGAACTCGGAAGGAAGGACATGGAGAATCGTAGGTAGAGCGAAGTATTGTCAATCTCCCCGTTATAAAAGAAAACACGAGTGAGTTGGCAATAATGAAAAAGCAAATTGAAGAACTTCAAAGAGGCAGAACGACCAAGGAATCTAAACCTACCTGGGGCACCAGTGTCTTGCATCCCGAAATCTTCGCAGTGGCACCCCGAGGAGGTACGCATTACCCAAATTTTACTAACTATCACGGTACTACAGATCCCTTAAACTGGTTGTCAGCGTTTCATAGTAAGATAAACTTGTGCACCGCAAGTGAGGAGGCACGGTGTATTACCTTTGTGGGAGGCCTCATTGCAAGATAGGGTGGCCTTATGGATCTACAGCCTGCCCCCGGCATCGATTCTGTCTTGGGATGATTTGGTCAACAAATTCACAGCCGAGTTTAAGTCAATTGGAAGACCAAAGAAAACCCATATCGACCTTCATGAGGTTCGACATGGGGAAAACGAGTCTACTCGCAGTTACTATGAGCGATTCTACAAAGTGTATGAGCTGACAAGGGGGTTAGCGCAAAATGTGGTGATGAGTAGCTTCGAAATGGGGCTGAGTCCGGGGTACCTCACATCCTACTTCATGCTCAACCCGCTGTCTAATCACCAAGAAATGCTAAGTTCAGCAAGGAAGTACGTTGTGACGGCGGGAAATAAGGGGGCCTCGTCATCCCATAGGGGAAAACAAAGGGGTGAGCAAAGCCCGTCAAGAGAGTCCATTATAAACAGGGATAGAGACCTCAAGAAGCCTAAAAAATTCAAGGAGGAGAACTGGACCACCATCAAAGTCTCCGACACACAGTTGATGCATGAGATAAAGGATGAGTTACCAAAGCCCTTCCCTATGAAACCGGATTGAGGGCGTGACCAGTCCAAATATTGTGCTTTCCATGAGGACAGGGGTAATGATACCGAGGATTGCTACCAGATAAAGAGAGAATTTGAAAAATTGTTGGCCCGTGGCTATCATGATAACTACCTGAGAAATGGCGGGGGGGGGGCAAATAGAGATGAACGACAAGCCCACCAATACGACCGGGAGATCAGAATTATCACTGTAAGCCCTCCCAGTAATAATCAGATCAGGCACATGATAGGGTCCATCAACAAACATGTGGAGAAACCCCCGTCTTGCGAGGAAGTGGGAGGCCACTCGATTTCACCAAAAGCAAGCTAGTAACGGTGACCAATGTCGAGGACTCATGCTTAAGCATCTCAGTGGTCATGAACATGTTTTGAGTCAACCGAGTGATGATAGACACCGGGGCATGCAGAGATATTTTATATTACAACTGTTTCAAAGAGTTAGGGTTTGGCGATTCTAGCTTAAGGCCGCATAATGGTACTTTTGAGGTTCTTACGAATCATATGATATAGGTCAAGGGAGCCATTGATCTAGATGTGCAAATGCGCGACTACGCACCTTTCAGAACTTGAAAGGTAAATTTCTTGGTGGTAGATCTTCAGTCTAATTATAACATGATTATTGGAGCTCCTGGTTTGAGACAAATTGAAATGGTTGTTTCTATTCTGCATCAACGAGCAAAATTCTATGTATATGATATGATTGGAGTATCAGTCAGTGAGCCCGCAGCAGTGCTCACGTACATTCACACCTTACGGGCAGAGGGCAAACGGGCCCTAGTAGAACAGCTGGATGCGGTAGGTACAAGCTTAATGAATATGGTGAGGGTGATGACCCCTCCCGGAGTCGAGTGTGAGACCATACAGGTCAGAGACGAGCCTGTCTTTACCGCTGATGGCGAACTGGTTGATGTAATCATTAACGATACTTACCCTGGCCAAAAAGTCAAGATAGGGGCTCATCTACCTACGGTAGAAAATGAATCCTTAATTGCACAATTCAAGGCTAACATAGATGCATTCGCATGGGTCGTAACTGACATAAGAGGCGTTAAACTGAAGGTTGCATTACACCATTTGACGTTGACCCCTCATACAAACCAATTCAACAGCACGCCAGACAGTTCACCCCCGAAAAAAGAGGCCACCATCAATGTTGAGGTCGGCAAGCTCATGCAAGCAGGAATCATTAAGGAATTGGCATATCCCACCTGGCTTGTGAATGTAGTGATGGTTAAGAAGCATAACGGCAAGTGGAGAATGTGTGTAGATTTCACGGATATTAACAAAGCATGTCTGAAAGATCCTTATCAGCTTTCAAAGATTGACAGGATAGTGGACTCTATTGCCGGTTTCGAAACATTGAGTTTTTTAGATGCATATTCTGGCTTCCATTAAGTCAGGATGGCCAAGGCCAATAAAGAAAAGGCAGCTTTCAGAGGCGTGGGAGGGCTCTATTATTACGTATGATGCCCTTCGGGTTGAAAAACGTGGGATCAACTTATGAGGGAATGGGAAACAAGGTTTTTAGTTCACTAATCGGTCGAAATATGGAAGCTTACATAGACGACATGGTCGTAAAGTCAGCAATTGGTGGTCAGACCGCTGACCTTGCTGAAACGTTTGAGAATGTGCGTCGACATTCAATGAAGCTCAACCCGGCCAAAGGCACATTTGGCATTGGGGTAGGGAACTTTCTAGGATTCATGATCCGTCACAGGGGTATAGAGGCTCACCCTAAGAAGATTCAGGCATTACTCAACATGAGAGAGCCTACAACGATCAAGGAGGTACTGAGGCTTAATGGTCGGATTATAGCTCTGGGCCGATTTATATCTAAGTCAGCCGAAAAATGCCTGCCTTTGTTTAAAGTTCTCAAGGGTCGCAAGTCATTTTCTTGGGATGAAGAGTGCTCCAAAGCCTTTCAGACCCTCAAGGAATATCTCAGAAAACCACCTTTCCTAGTCAGTCTCATCTTGAGGGAGGCATTATTTTTATATTTGGCAGCCTCGGATTGGGCCATAGTGGCCGTCTTGATAAAGGAAAATGAGGCCAACCAGCAACCCTTTTTTTATGTCAGTAAAGCGCTCAGTCCGGTGGAAAGTCGATACTTCAACGTGGAGAAGCTGGCCTGCTTGCTAGTAATAGCAGCTCGGAAGTTACGAGGCTACTTCACCTTGCATAAAATCATTGTCATGATGGATAGGCCTTTACGCCAAATACTTCACAAGCATGACCTTTTAGTTCGCTTGCTCCTATAGGCTATAGAGATTACAGAGTTTGACATTCACTACCAACCCTGGAAAGAAATCAAGGCTCAAGCCTTAGCCGATTTCTTAACGAAACCAGCTTCACCTCAGAGAGCTCAGACGCGTTGCCTGCACCAGAACCCGCAAGTGAAACTTTAAAGCCCAACAAATGTTGGCACCTGTATGTAAATGGTGCTTTCAACCAAAATGGAAGCGGAGCAGGGGTTATCTTTTCCAAGCCAGACACAACGGCGGAAATCGAAAAGGTTTTGAAATTTGAGTTGAAAGCGACAAACAATCAGGCAGAATACGAGGAAGTAATTGCCGGACTTGACTTAGCCAGAGAAATAAAGGTACGTAATGTCCAGGTCTACTGTGATTCTCAGCTTATTGTCGAACAAATCTCAGAGGATACAAGACACGATGCGGCATCTAAGACAAATATCGTGAGATTTTCCGGAAAATGAAGCAAAATTTCGACTATTGCGAGTTCAGCAGAGAAGATAACGAACGGGATAACTACTTGTATCGGTTATCTTTAGAAGAGGAAATCACCGATCCCTCTATCATGGTGGAGTATTTACCGGCCCCATCAATCGATAAATCTGAGGTTATGGATTTTGATGTACCGATACCGGTCTTATGCTGGATAGATGATATACGAGCATATAACGAAATAGGTGCTCTGCCCGCGGATCCAGACAAAGCTCATGCTCTTAAGAGACTAACGGCTAGATATATTCTGAATGATAGGATACTCTATAGATGGTCTTTCTCTAAACCGCTTCTCAGGTGTGTCGTAAGGAGGAAATTGAAAAAATTCTGGCAGAATTGCATAAAGGAGTTTGTTGAGGCCATCCTGCGAGCCACTCCCTAGCCCAAATGGTTGTAGCCGCAGGGTACTATTGGCCATCAATCACACAAAATTCTGAGAAGCTCGTCAGGGAGTGCCATAAATGTCAGATACATGCAGACATACCGAGGCTACCCTCCGTTGAACAAAGTATTGTCATCTCAGCTTGGCCATTCGACATGTGGGGCCTCGATTTGATCGGACCATTCCCACCGGGAAGAGGAAATTGCAAGCTTGTTATTGTAGCCATGGACTATTTTACTAAATGGATAGAGGCTAAGCCGATGGAAAGCATTGGAGCAAAAAACGTGACATACTTCTTACACGATCAGATCTGGTAAAGATTCGGAGTTCCAAGGGCACGGGCCCCAGTTCAGAGATGAATTTTCAACATTTTGCAAAGACCATAACATTAAACACTGGCAGTCGCCAGTTGCGTATCCGCAAGGAAATGGCCAATCCGAAGCCGGCAATAAGCAAATCATTAAAATGTTGAAGAAAAGTATAACCGAAAGTGTAAGCAAGAAGGCTGGGGGATGGGTCGACAAGCTACCTGACATTTTATGGGCGCTACGAATAACGATCAAAATGGCTACTGGAGAGACTCTATTCGCCTTAACATATGGATCATAGGCGATGACACCCATTGAAATGGCTCTCCCGAGCATCATAGTGGCTAAGTATGACTTGGGTAATAATCTCACCAACAGGAAGCTCAAACTAGATTTAGCCGAAGAGAAAATAGTGGCGACTTATCTGAGAAGGGTGAACTGCAAACAGATTGTGAAGCGGCATTATGACCGCCGAATTCGGGGCCATTTTTCAAAGTCGGGGATTTTGTCTTGCGAAACATAAAGGCCATGGGACTACAGCCCGATAAGGGAAAATTAACAGCAAATTGGGAAGGCCCCTACTAGATCGCAAGAGAAATCAAGAAGGGGTGTTATATTCTCTCTGACAAGAACGGATCCAAGCTCAATCGTCCTTGGCACGCGGACAATCTGATATGATATTATATGTAACAATCAGTGGGGTTTGTTTCTCTTTTTGGGTTATGGCCATCCTCTTGATTACGACTCGAGTGTTTTGGCTTTCTTTTATTATCTTATAAAAATCGACTTTATGTCTTTTTTGTGAAGGGTTTTTATATTATTACGGCTTCATCAAAACGGTTTCAAACCTTTATAAAAGCACGAATAAGCAAATTCAGGACAATGAATGTTTTCGACAAGATCACGCATTTGCTAAAGGTGGAGTCTTGTCCAAAACAGGGGGGCCCAAACCCGTATTATAAATAAAAAGCATAAAAACAACAGTAGCTGTTAAAATTTGTGTGGAGATATTGATCCCTGGGCACAAGGGTTATCCCGAAGCTGCCAGTACAGAGGCTTGAGATCAACCAAGAAAAGGGTATTGGACGGTTCGGCCTCATATCCCTTGCAAAGTTAACGGCCTCACGGAGAATAATGAGTCCACAGTCAACATTCACGTCCGGAGTACATATAGCATGTATAAGGATGGCCTCTTCATCAGTCAACACTTCAAAATCATCAGAGGGAATAGCCCGGGTGTTGATAAATCATTTCCATTCCCGATACCACTGACAAAGCTCGGAGGCAACGCCGTTATGAACATGCATGTCATTCCTTTCAGGGAACAGTCGCACATACGCATCAAATCTATGGGCAAAATAGAGCTCTTCGCAGTTGATGTCCTAGGCTGTTTCAAAATGCAAGTCCGGATCAAATGCGGGGAGTTGCAGAAACTCATTTTTGGCGGCCGGGGTGAAGCGCACTTGGGTACTTTGACGGAAACAGATGACACTTCTTCGATGGACTGAACCTCTGACAGAACGGCATAAATATCACAGACCAGGGTGAGGTTGAACCTCCCAATGGGACAAAGAAGAAAATGGCGCCACCCGGAATAAGCCACACGAAACAAGGACCCACTTCCTTCAATCTTGTTTAAATCCAAGATCCTCTCAGCAAAAGTGTGCACGGTCGGCAAAGTAATCCTTATAATTTTGATTAGCATTGGCGGACGCCGTAGTAAAAAAAAGAGACAATAGAGAGAGAGAGAGAGAGAGAGGTAGAGCCAAAGGAGGATGACAGGATGGAAGCGGAAACATAAGCACATGTTTCAGAAAATGTGTTCTATGCTCAAAAACAGCCAAAGTTTTCCTCCATTATATAGAGGGGGAAGACAGACCAATGACAGAAGATGAAAGGAACCTACGGTTGTAATCACCTAACTTTTCAAATTCAAAATTGAAGTTAGATCCACATTTATAACACTGTGAACGCACGGACTTCTAGGTGAGCCATTGGTCTCCGAATTTAATGCCTGACGGGGAGGATATAGGTTCGCCTTTCTTTTCGGTTCGCCTTTCTTTTCGAATAAGCAAACCCGACCTCAACAAGGGGGCCATGCTACAGATACATCTAGATTCAAATTGGAAAATATGCAAACAAAACCATGCAACAACAAACAGAATTCGAAAAGTCCAAATCAACATTTATTATTAAAGATTCAAAGACAACATTACGAGAAATCAAATCAAAAGTATGGCAACCCTTCATCGGAGGAGTTGCCGGGCTCAGTGGAGGACCCGGATGGGATCTCGTCGAACCCAATATTCCGCCTAGGAAGGTACTCGTCCGATGGACAAGCAGGAAGTAGAACACAGGTTGGAGATCAACCAAGGAAACGGGTGGGAGCGGTCATTCTCCATACCCGTCACAAAAGACATAGCCTCACGATGCATCTAGAGACCCCAGTCCACATTTACAGTTGGGGTACCAATAGCATGCAAGAGAAGGACCTCCTTCTCGGTTACTTCCTCAAAACTGTCAGTAGGGAGCGCTCAAGAGTTGATGAAGCGCTTTCAAGCCCGAGCATCCTGAGACAGCTCCGACGCTATCCCCTAGGGGACCAACTCCCATGCGTCAGGGAACAAGTAATAAAGAGCGCCACTCTGGCGCACATCTGTAGACCCCATCCTCGTCCAAGGCCCAAGCCCGCTCATAATGAAGGGCAGGGTCGAAGTTAGGAAGATTGAAAAACTAGTTGATGAAGGCGGGAGAGAATGGAACCTGCACACCGTGAATAGATACAGACGTCACTGGCTCCATAGATCAAACCACGGACAAAGCCGAGTAGAATTCATGAGCGATAGTGATATTATAACACCCGGCGGGCCGGGCGACCAAATCTTCCCATCTAGACAAAGTGATCCAGAGGTGTGACCCTCCATTTATCTTCCGACGGTTTAAGCCCTCCTCAATCAACAACGGGCAACGATTGAAGAACACCCAGTAATTCGCCACCACTTCATTAGAGGTGGTACTGAAAAAAGGTGAAGGGATGTTAGAAGAAGACATGTCGAAAGGAATAACAGTGAAGCGAAAATTCAAATTTTCCAAGAGCGGGAAAATATAATGGCTCAACCATCCTTTTATAAGAAAAAACCAGGAGGACCTATGGTCCAGATCAGGTTAATCCGACGGAGGGGGATGGATCTTTTCGAATTCGAAAGTCCAAAAGCAGATAAGAGATAGCCGGGCTTCTTTAAATGACCAATCAGATTCTTGAGCAGACAATAAAGGTTGCAGTTATCAAAGCACCGGTCTTAAAGAGACCTGTCAGAGAAAGACTCTTACACTTTCAAGGCAACTAAATGAAGTAAATCGAGGTATTCCGATCAAGACCCACGGATGGCCATGCTCGAAATAGCAGGGCCGCAAGTTCATGAGCTGAAGCATATATGCAACTGGTTCCATTATTTAGAACCCGCTACGGATAAAGGGGCCGGATACCCCCTAGTTCAAATTAGAAAGCAGTTCAAATCAAAATCAAAAAACAAAATCCAAGCAAAACCAGGTTCTACACAAACACTTACAAAATTTAGCTCAAAGATGAAGTACATACAAAGTTAATTTCCGGCTTCAAACATAGCCTCCAATAGACAAGTACAAAATGGGATCATTAAGTTTCTACAAATGATTACAAATGTCTAAAAAGAAGTACAATAAAATGAGACTAAGGCTGAGCAGGAGGATCGGACGTGCCCTACGAAGTCGGAGATTACACCAGTAGTTTCTCATACATTTTGGTCTCCGACACGCTGGCGGCCTCAATCTCTAAGATGCACTCTCTCTGCTCGAGCAGCTTCTTCAATCATATCCCGCAGATTCACTGGCGGCCGGGGTGGAGGATTCCTCTCTAAAACTCCAGCAGCTTGCTGATCATCATTGAATCCCTTAACCTCTTCATTAGAAAATGGGAATTCGGCATGTAAGGCATGAAGAGTTGAGACATAGGGATCAGTGGCGAGCCACTCATGAAACACCTCCAAGCTCAGGGTCGCTTCCTTTTGAACGGAGTTGACGTAACGGGCAATGTGATAGAAGCCGCTGTCAAAGTTCTCAAGGCTTAATTTGTTGAGGGTTTCCTGTACTCGTCAGAGTTCTTGAAATTGGCGATGGCCTGACGTTTTATAGCCTCAACCCTCGCAGCTTTGGCGACCTTGTAAGCTTCAAACTCCCTCTTCAGCACAACGGTTCTCTCTTGCTCGTCCTTCCACGTTGCTTGGCATGAGAAATTTTATCTTGAAAATCATCAGCAATTTTCCTCGCCTTCTCCTCATCTTGTTCAAGAAGAGTCCTCAACTTCACCATTTCTATCTCAAGGGCCGCTTTCTCCATGGCTGCCTGCTTCTCTAGATCATTGAGGCGACTGTTAGCGACCCAAAGCTCCAAGACAGCACGGTCAAGATTGGCCTCTAATTTCTTTGATTGGCCAACAGCATGAACTATCCCCTGAGCTTCCTCCTTGCACATCCTACTGGCTTGCGTAACTAGGGTAGCCAGCTGAAATCAACACAAATTATAAATATGTAGACAAAACAGAGGAAAATACTAAGGCAAAACAAAAATAAAGCTTACCACACTAAGAGCCTCTCCAGTGATCCCGGGAAGGTCATCAATTGATTCCATAAGGCCGCTCCGGGGATCCACCTGATCTCCCATGTAAATCCGTTCCGTGATACCACGCCCAATCTCTTTCTGTACTTCGTCATGTCAGGGTAGCGCGAGATTTCGGAGATGGGGAACAGATCCATCGCATTACCTAACAGAGTGGCCCCAGCTTTGTCAGTTGGTTTCTTAAAATCGGAGGTGGTCCACATAGACAAGCCTTCTTTATGGTGAAGGTTGACTTCTCTCATAACAAGTCCTTCGGTTGAAGACGAGGGGGGCAGATCTTTTCTTTTCTCGATTTGACCTCCAGTCGGAGGCTCGCTGGAGCCACTTGCACCCCAAAGTGCTGGAATTTTGGTTTGATCGGAGGAAGGAGCGGAGGACTTTGAGATTTGGCTCTCCTTGAGCCGGGCTTTCTTTGGAGCAGAGGGATCAGGCAAGTCACTAACTTTTTTGGGACAATCTAAAACAATAGTTCATGAGGTGTCAGTAGCTCAACTACCTTTTTGCTTCATTGGCCTCTCAGTCGCGGCTTCACGAGGATGCTTCTCAGTAGTAGAGGACCCAATTACTACCCCTTTCTCATGAGCTTGGGGGATTGAGGGCAGAGCTTCCGCCTCCAAATTAGCCTCACCAGTAGCAGATTCTTCGTCAACCACTGGCAGAACAATTTTTTGAATGGCCTCGGGCTCTTTTTCTCTAGCCACAACCACGACTCTCTTTCTGGCAATGGCGTCGTTCCTTTGTTTCATGGGATTTATCATCGCTGCAAAAATCAAGAGTGGTTAAAATCCAAAATACATAAATATAAAGGCAGTAAGCAAAATGGATAAATGGCAAAGTAGAAAGTAAAATTTTACTTGGAGGTCTACGGCTAGGATCCTCTTGACAAACCCTGCAAACAGAGGGAAGGCATATGTTGATATGGCAGTCACCAATCCAATCAGGGTCACAGTCAATAGGAACCACATTGACTAAAGGATCTCCAACATCTGAGTCCTACATCCCAGCTGTCGACAATACCCCTCAATGACCTTTAAAACACGACGCCAGTTAAAAGTTCGTTTTTGAGTACCGCGCTTGGCATCATTGCCCAAAAGCTTATAGTGCTCTTTGATGAACTTCGCTTCGCCCTCATCAAGCTTAACTACTTCAACATCATCGACTTTTTTGGTTGTGTTAGCGGCATAATGAGGAAAGGGCCAACCCACTGACGACTCAACTCGCATACACCTGGCATTCCATGAGTTCACCCGAACGGAAAGATCGAAGAGTAGATGACACTTGAGTTTTAGGGGAGAGAGCTGACCGTCTATCCCGCGCCTTGAAAAGGAAGAAAAATTGAACAACACCGGCATGGTAGGCTCTTTACCCAACAATTGGCATATCATGATAAACGCCATGACAATTCACACTGTTCCTAAAGTGAGATCGCAAGGCAAGGCGTGCGTTAAATTCCAACAATAACTCAACAAAAAAGGGATCGAACAGTGCCGAAGGCCGGCGACAAAGTGGTCGTAGTGAAGCCATATGAAGTCCATAGAATCGTGACCACAGACCTTAGTCACATTTCGATCTTCGTCTTTCTCAAGCCGGGTAAACCTATAACTTTGTGGGATGTCAAAGGCCGTCAGCGAGTTCGTGTACTCATGGTTGTCTTTTAAGGTCTTCCACAGTCGCTCAACCTTCCTGTCAAAGGCTTTTTGAGCCGAGAGTTCTCGAAGGGCAGCGGCAGAGCGAGTTTTAGGATGGACTTTCTCTTTTTCCTTCTCCTTGCCCTTCCTTTTTTTCCGCAACAATGGTTTTATTAACAGCGAATCTACCTCGGTCGCTCACCCTTACTCTTACTGCGGGTTGATCTTGTTCGGCCAGCTCTTGCTGCGACGAGGCTTCCTAAGCCTCACCTCCAGATCCGTAGCCGTGTGAGACCACATCACTCTCAGTAGCCGATTCTGAAGACATCCTGAAAGAACAAGGGAAAAGTGGATTAGTTATTGCCTAGACTACGAAGCCGGGCTGAGATTAACGAGTAAGTTACGATGTCGACACCTCGCCCCCCTCTGTCTTCACCGGAAAATGAGAAACAAACTAGAGGCCATACATCATATGCAAACAAGATCTAAAAGCACCAAATACCCATGAATCAATAAAAGGAAGAATACATGGCGACAAGGGCAATAAATCTAGGAGCAACAATATGAAAAGATGGGGCTTCAAAGCAAAAATTCCCCAAGCGTTTGTAAAATTCAAACAAAAATTCACATAAAGCCTAGCTACGATGTATATACTATATAAAGAGCGATCGATTCATTGAAGGATTACCTGTAAGTAGGGCAAAATCACTAACTCGCCGGAAAATTATGTTGAAAAGGAAGCGGTTTTTACCAAAGTATACGAATGAGGGGGTAGCCCTCTATTTATAGACTACACGAGTGGCGGGAAACTGAACCACCGTGTCTGAAAATTCAAAAGTAATCATGAGGCGCGATGAACGAAGCAATGCCAACTAATCAGCAACCGCAGCCCGTCACGTCAGCCATCATGTTCTTTGCAAAATCGAGGCCACGCCTCTAATTGCCATGAATACTTAGCCGATCCCGGTTCTAAGCCTGTCCACGTCTCAGCACAGCACTTCATACCGGATCTAACTGACCTGATCAAAGGGCTGATGACAACAAAAATCGGCACCAAACTCCTCTAAGAAAATCAATCAAGACATATCATCGTCAATAGCGCTAACAAACTCTACTCCATGCCTTACACTTCGAAGCTCCTTAAGAGCAAGTCGGCAAGGAGCGGAGTAGGGGGCCATTGATATGGGGAACCCGCATACGGTCTCACGGACCCAGGTCTGATCCGATCGGAGGTCCCATCATAAGTCTTTAAGCCGGCCCCATCTTCATCCCACTTGCTGCCAGGCCGGGTGCAAGCCCCTAGCTGAAATTTCATCTGTCATCTCAACACTGCTCCGAATCAAGGCCGGACCTTGACTACCTGGAGATCATCAACGCACATAGCCTTCTCATCCACCAGGACAAACCGGACTACTCCCGAACGCGGTAACCCTCTTACTCGGCATCACCAGATCCTTGACGAACCCGCACGAAGGATTGGCGGTTTCAGGATGAACCACCTCTCCTTAGCCCGGGATCATGTCGTTGCTTAATTGTACTTAATTATGTCATGTCGTCATTAGCATAATCATAATTAGTTCGGCGCCTATAAATAGGAGCTATGTGTAATTCACAATCCATGGGAGAATTAATGAAAGTAGGCCAACCCCCATCAATTTGTCGAGCCCGAGTTCATATTCATACTGTCTCCGGAAACTTCATACTTTTTATATCAACCACCGCTATTACAACCCATCTCACCGGAGAAATCATACCTAAATTGCCAGATAACTGTTCGGCCCAGCCATTACCGCCACCCTGATATTCAAGCCACATCAACTCCCTACACATCAAAATATAAGTCATTTTGATAGTTTATTTATCTTTCTTACTATAATCTATTTTAAAATATAAAAAGTAGTATTTTTAATTTACTCTTTTATTTATTGATCTTACCTATGATATATAAAATATCCAATCCCTTTTCCTCTGTTTATAATTGTTGTATTAATTATTGTCAATGTAGACATTTTAGACTTTCGTCTTTGAAAATTATAACATTCTTATTGTTTAACCAAACATATATGTGAAAACTTATAAAAGGACCTATATTTTAATATAGAGGTAATAATCCGATACACTTTGAAGACATCAAAATTCTAACCAAACATTTATTTAAAAGGTGTTATAATATAATTGGTATGAAAACAATTCATCAAATCAAAATTGAACAAAAAGAAGATAATTAAACAAAGTAACAATAAACTTTTCTTATACGTACACTTCCTAATTCTTCATCTCCATTTCTCTAAACAATACAAGATTAACCCATCGTATTTAATAGTAACCTAAAGAATGTGAACCATCCTATGTATTTAAGATAGGGAGGAAGAAAGGAACTTGTAACTTATGTTTAGCAAGTTAAGAGCACCCGTAATCATAGTTATCAAACCTGGCCCTACCAGGCAGTTCAACCATTCGACCCGGTGACCCGGTCAAGGAACCGGGCCGGTTCAAGTATCAACCCGTTTAATCAAGAGACCCGCTCAAACGCAGTAAACCCGGTGGTTCAACCCGTGACCCGGTGGGTACTGGTTGAACCAATGAGTCAAGTAAATTTAATGGAAAAGCGTTTGAAATCGGTATCAAACCAGTTTTAAGAAGCAAAAATACTAAAATTTCTCTGATATGATGAAAATAATTATAATTTGAGTCTATAAATTGAAACTCAAAAGGTAATACATAGTTTCATATCATTATCTACTTGAATATAAATTATCAAAATGTATAATTTTTATGATATTATATATTATTTACAACTATATATATATCTTTCCAGTTGAACCGGTGACCCAACGGTTGAACCAGTGACCCGGTGACCCAACGGTTTCTCTGGTTCAACAACCGGGACGGGTCCGATAACTATGCCCGTAATGGGAGTCTGGATATCAATTGTCGTTCTATGGTATACTCTATCTGTCCCATAATACAGGGACTTTTACAATTTCCACACAATTTTATAAATTGGTTGGGTGATATAAATGTTAAGTGTAAAAGTCTAAAATACTCTTTGACCATCATCAATGCAATAATTGTATAATAATAAAAAATTGTTGGATTGATAGTAAATAAGGGTAGGATGAGGAAAATAGTACTGCCTCCATCCCAAAATATAATTCATCCTATAAGTTTCCACACAGATTAAGGAAGTAGTTGAATGTCATAAATTTGAAGGTTAAATGTCTAAAATACCTCTTGACTGTCATTAATATAATACTTCATTCATCCCAAAATATAAGTCATTTTATCTTTTTCATTTTGTCCCATAATATAAGTCATTCACAAAATCGAGAGAGCATTTATTAGCATTACCACTTTATAAATACTGCATTTATGATAGTCAAAGGTTGTATCAGGCTTTTTAGTTCTACATTCATGATATATAACCACTTTTGTACTCTCTGTAAAAACTCTAGAATGATGACGGAGGGAGTAGTTGTTAGTTAATGAAAAGATGTTGGATTGATAATAAATTAAGGATAAGATAAAGAAAAGGACAATAAATGTTGTGTTGGTTATGTAGAATTACTTATATTGCGAGACAAGTCTAAAAATATGGGATGACTTATTTTTTGGACGGAGATAGTAATAAATAATGCATTGATATTCTGAAAGGATTTATATTATAGGACAAATGTAAAAAGTTAAAATGCCCTATATTACGATACATACGATACAGAGAGAGTACAATACATCCATAGTATCAATTTCGTAAAAATGTCAAAGCATATAAAACATCACTTTAATAAAAACGCCACTCTACTTTGTCTCTAACTTATTTGTACAATAAAAAAGGTGGGTTCTATTGACACACCACATTTTACTATTGACACCAATTATTTTATTATTTTTTCGGAGGTTAAAAACGTCAGTCCACTTACTTTCCACTGGTGTTCGTTGTTGAACACCGCGTCGTCGATGTCACCAACGTTGGTGTTCAACAACGAACACCAGTGGAAAGTAAGTGGACTGACTTTTCTAAGTTGTGACACGTTTATAAAGGGAACGTTGGTACCACTGGTGTTCGTTGTTGAACACCAACACCAGTGGCACCGACGTTCCTTTTATTAAAAATCATCGTGGTGCGAAGCAATTTTTTGTGGTACCGGAAGTAATGTGGTGCTAGTAGTAAAAAGTGGTGTGACAATAAACTCGCCCTAAAAAAATATAACATGTTAGATATTTTGTGAAAATAGTAAAAACCTTATTTTATAACATCTTACTAGCATTTAAATAATCCCATCTTAAAAAAAATCCTTGCATTAAGGACAAATCGCCATTCTATTGGAATAAAAGACCCTTTCTTTCGAGCCAGGATATTTTCAAGTATTAGCTTTAAATGATCTCTCAAGTATATATATCCGATCTAACCACATATACATTCAAAATATTAAATGATCTTTCCGTAGTTTTTTTTTTCAAAACTATGTCGTTTTATTGATAATGTTTAAAAATACTTGTACTTAATAAATCATTTAAGGCTAGCACTTGAGATGATCATGCTCCATCACTTTCGTACAAACGTCACTATGACTTTGTCACTAACTTATTTTAACAATTGATAATATTATAACATGTTAGATGTTTTGAGAAAACAGTAAATACCACATTTTATAACATCTTGCAGTAGGCCGCCCTCGCTTATTATTGGCTGCAAGCTCCCGAATCCGAGCGCTTTTAGTTGAAATTGTTTTTTTTTTAAAACATACTTATTGTTAGATATTTTTTCTTAAATAAATATTTTGGTTATCGTTTGCTACGGGTTGCCGTACGAATTAATGTTATCACAACGAAACGGGGTTCGATACACGCATCAGTTCATGAAGGGATATGCATTTTCAAATACACGCATTTTCGAACTGATATGTACTTACCATTTTGTGTAAGGGTTGCATGCTTTCATCCAGTGCAAGGAGTACATCCATTCGTTTATGGGGTACTTGCAACCTATAAAAGACATAAGTATGAAGACGAAAATTCATAAATTTTACAACATCATTAGAAAAACTTTGAGTGTTCTCGGGTTTGATTCAAACAAGTTTCTGTTTGAATCAAACACCCCCATTGTATCCTGAAAGAGATTTTCATTTGATCCCTTAGTGACAAATCGTGTTGGACAAAACATCTCTAAAAAGACAACGTTATTAACGTGCCTTGGAGTTTCTAATTCTCTGTCAAATCTTAAAACTATATTTTTTCCAACACTTATCGCATTTTTAACATCCGTATATGCAAAAAATTAATAAAACTTGTTTGTATATATCTATTTTTTTTGGGTCAAATAATTTTTTTTATTAGGGCCTTTATCAATTAGAATAAAAACAAATTTGGGCCTCTACCAAAAAAGAAAATTAACAAATTTTTTTAGGTTGGATCGGATTAAATCTACACGATTTTTTTCTTTCTTTTAGCGAAACACGTATCGTTGGGTCTCCCGACGAGACCGGCCTAGGACCGGGTCTCGGCGGCCTTAGGGAGGGCCGGCCCTGTCTTGCAGCATTTAATAATCCTCTTATATTTTCTTGTTGCATTAACGACAAAACCCCGTTCTATTCAAATAAAAGACCCGCATCGCTTTTGTAAAAAAATATGTAACATGTTAAATATTTTGAGGAAAATAGTAAAATCCTCCTTTTTTAACACATTATTAGCACCAACAACGTATCGGTTTGATGGTTTCACTATATCAATTCCTGACAAGAGACAATGCTTTGAGCCCCACTAGCGGCGAAAATAAAAGGATGCGTGTGTAAAATTTTCGTTTCCGTTAAAATAAAAACAGATTGTTAGCGTTTAATCCATCATTAACTAGTTGCATTAAAGACAAAACACCATTGCATTGGAATAAAATACCATTGATGAGCAACGCGTCAAACTTCTTCCCGGCTAAATTTTTTTGTTCAACACAGTCTCTCTTCTACCAAATTAAAATTTCTCATTCAACTATATGTTTTGATATGCACCTTTAAAATTCGTAATTCTTTCACCCGAATTTTTCTTTTCTCGTGCTATTTCTTTTATGTTTTGATTGATATACTTACGTTAAATATTTTTAAATCTACTTTGGAGTTCGCCCATAAGTTTTGATGAAGATTGCTATAACAACGGATGAAGTTAAATTTTTTCCATTATCACGGATGATTGGGAGAAACTTGAAATTTTTATTCTAGGACGCGTTCACTTCTGGGAAAGTCAGTTTGGAGCTGAGTTTCGTCTGGTGGATAACAAATTGGAATGCATTCCATATCTCAGATTTATGATAATTATGACAAAGATCTTTGGCGGTTAGGGTTTGAGATTTGTGCCTATAAATACCGATTATGTAATCAATGCAAAGTGTGTCTTTCAAAGTGTTATTCACACACTTGTGAAAACCTTGTAATTCCTTGCATAATAAAATATCTCCTTTTCTATCCTTGGAGTAGTCGGCACAACGCTGGAAACCACGTTAAAACACCGTGTTCTCTTTATTTCTGTGTTTTATTGATTTCCGCCTTATTTTCTGTTAGATTGCAACTGTTTTATCTTTCTTCAAGTGCAAGTTTCTCGTCTGTATTTTAACAATCTGGTATCGGAGCCAGGTTCAAGATTCAGAGAGATTTGTAGGTTGAACGGAGTTGATCTTCACCAAGACCGGTGACCGGTGCTAGGATTTTGTGATCAAAGGCCTGTTCTTTAGCAAGAAAGATGTCAGCAGTTAACGTAAAGATTGATAAATTTACAGGGCGGAACAGTTTCAGTCTGTGGCAAATCAAGATGCGGGCCTTGTTAAAACAACAAGGATTGTGGACTCATTTTTCCGGTAAAGAAGATGCCAGTGCAGCAGATTACGTCAGTCTGGAGAAGAAAGCACATTCCACCAACATGTTGTGCTTATCTGATGATGTTATCAAGCAAAGTTGCTGAGGAAGACACCTCTGCTAAGTTATCGTCAAAGTTTGAAACACTGTATATGACTAAGTCATTGACCAACAAGTTGCTGCTAAAGTAGAGACTGTTTATCTTAATGATGCATGAGGGGGCTCAGCTGAGAGATCATCTTGATCAGTTGAACACAATATTACTTGATTTCAAGAATATTGATGTGAAGATTGAGGATGATGATGCGGCTCTGATTTTGTTGGTATCACTACTAGCTTCTTATAAAACTTTTTGCAATCCTTTATAGTTGGGAAGGATACAGTTGAATTGGAAGATGTAAGATCAGCTTTGCATGCCAGGGAGTTGAGACATAAGGCAGCTGAGGCACACAGTCAGGCTATTGGACTAGTAGTTAGCAGCAGTGGTGGAAAAGAGAATGGGTAGCAGTCTGGGAAGAAGAAGAAATCGAAGAAGACAAGGTCCAAAGGTTTGCAATTACTGTAAGGAGCAGGGACATTAGAAGTCCAACTGTCCAAAGAAAAAGAAACATCAGGAGAACAGTTCTGGAATAGCTGCTGTAGCAGCTGAGTTTGATTCAGAGGAGGACATGGTTCTAGTAGCTGAAGAATCAACACATCATGCTGATGTGTGGATTTTGGACTCTTGAGCATCTTATCATATTTGTCCACACAGAGTGTGGTTTTGAAGTTATCAATAGATAGATGGTGGTCATATAGCTATGGAAAACAACAAGGTCTGCAAGATAGTTGGGATTGGCTCAGTTCTGTTGAGGACAGAGGATGGTAAATTTTGTTCATCGAGTGAAGATAGACATGTTCCACAGATGACCAAGAACTTGGTATCTCTCAGTCTTTTAGACAGTAAGGGATTCAGTTTTAAGGGTGAAGGTGGAAAACTGAGTGTCTACAAAAACTCAGTTTCAGTTCTTAGGGGAATCAAAAAGGGAACCTTGTATATTTCGCAAGGATCAGTTGTGTCTGGGTCTGCTATTGTAGCATCTACTGAAGTTTATCAGTCACAGCTGACAATACTGTGGCACATGAGACTGGGTCACATGGGTGAAAAGTGGATGCAGATTCTTTCTCAGAAAGATCTTCTTGGGGGATGTAAGGTCAAGAATCTAGAATTTTGTGAGCATTGTGTGTTTGGGAAGCTTCATAGGGGCATGTTCTAAAAAGGGATACACAGCACAAAGTCGTTAATTGATTACATTCATTTTGATTTTTGAGAGCCATCAAAGGTAGAGTAATTGGGTGGTTATAGATATTTTGTGTCTTTCATAGATGACTATTCAAGAAAGACTTGGGTGGTGATGATGAAACACAAAAGTGAGGCATTCAAGAACTTCATGCAATTGAAGGCTCTAGTTGAAAATCAGTTAGGGAAGAAGATCAAGAGGTTTCATACAGATAATGGTATGGAATTCTGCTAGAATGAGTTTGGTGAGTTGTGTAGAAATGAGGGTATTGCTAGACATCATACAGTCAGGAATAGTCCTCAAAGAAAATGGCGTGTTGAAAGAATGAATCAAACTCTTCTGGAGAGAGCAAGATGCATGCTTTCTCATGCTGGTTTGTCAAGAAGATTTTGGGCAGAATCTGTATGCATAGCTTGTTACTTAATCAACATGAGTCTTCACATAAGGATCAGTTTCAAGACACCAGTTGAAATGTGGTCAGGAAGCCTGTTGATTACTCAGTTCCAAAGGTATTTGGAAGCATAGTTTACTATCATGTCAGTGAAGGGAAGCTGGAACCAAGAGCCAAGAAAGGTGTGTTTGTGAGGTATGATGATGGAGTTAAGGGTTATAGAATTTGGTCATCAGCAGAAAACAGAGTCATTCTCAACAGAGATACAATTTTTGATGAAAATTCTAGGCTCAGTTCATCATTTGGGAGGATTACTGAAACTGAAACTAGTGCTGAAACTGAGAAACCTGATAGTAAGGTGGAGCTTCAGGTGGAGTCAGCTGAGATGCAACACTCAGTTGAACAAAGTCAGTTTTCATCTAATCTGGTTACTGAACCAGAACTGAATCCAAGCCAGTTAGATGAACATGGGTCAGCCGAGCGTCAAACGGATATTGGTCAGTAAAGTATAGCTGTCAGCAGAGCTAGAAGATCAAATGTTGGGAAACCTCCCAGAAGGTATGGGTTTGAAGATTTGGCTGGATATGCACTTCAAGTTGCTGAAGAGGTAGATGGTTTTGAACCTTCTACTACAGGAAGCTAGTGATATGTTCTGAGTCATCTCAATGGCTTTCTGCTATACGAGATGAAATGGAGTCATTGCTGAAGAATTAGACTTGGGATCTTGTCAAACATCAAGCTGATAGGGGAGTTGTTACATGCAAATGGATCTTCAAGAAAAAGGAAGGATTGACTGAGGCAGAAGGAGTCAAGTATAAGGCACATTTGGTTGCTAGAAGGTTCAGTCAAAAAGAAGGGGTGGACTTTGATGAGATATTCTCACCAGTAGTCAAACATACTTCAATCAGAGTGTTACTAGAAATGGTGGCACAGCAAGACCTTGAACTTGAGCAGTTAGATGTGAAGATAGCTTCTCTACATGGTGAGGTAGACAAAGAGATATACATGACTCAGCCAGAGGGATTTCAAGTTCCTGGTAAAGAAGCATTTGTTTGTAAGCTAAAAAGGTCCTTGTATGGATTGAAGCAGGCTCCCAGATAGTGGTATAAAAGGTTTCACAGTTACATGATCCAGCTGGGTTATAGCAGAAGTCCGTATGATTGTTGTGTCTACAATAGTCAGCTAGAAATTGATCATAAATCTATCTTGTTCTGTATGTGGATGATATGATGATAGCTACAAGTAAGATGTCTGTTATTCAGAATTTGAAAGACCTTCATATTGATGAATTTGAAATGAAAGATTTGGGTGCAGCCAAGAAAATTTTGGGGATGGAGATCTGGAGAGATAGAAGTCAGAAGAAACTGTTTTTATCTCAGCAGGGCTATATACAGAAGATTTTTGCCAAGTATTGTATGTCTGCTTCAAAGCCAATATATACTCCTATGGCATCAAATGTTCATTTGTCAGTTTATGCTTCACATTCAGCTAAGGAGAAGGAATATATGTCAAAAGTCCCTTATGCTAGTGCAATTGGCAGTCTGATATATGCCATGGTGTGCACTAGGCCTGATCTGGCTCAGGCAGTCAGTGCTATCAGCAGGTTTATGGCTCAACCTGGAAAGGAACCTTGGAAAGTTGTGAAAAGAATGTTCAGGTACCTTAGGGGTATAGCTGATGTTGGTCTCTTTTATGAAGGTGATACTCAGGGTTTGGTCACAGGATACTGTGATGCTGATTATGCATGTGATGTAGATAGTAGAAAATCAATGAGTGGTTATGTTTTCACATTGCGGAATTCAGTTGTCAGTTGGGAAGCAATTTTCCAAGCAACAATGGCTTTATCAACTACTGAAGCATCCAAGGAAACCATCTGGTTGAAGGGTCTAGTCAGTGATTTGGGGCTACATCAGGATCAAGCTGAGATTTATTGTGACAGTTTAAGTGCAATTTGTCTAGCTAAGGATTAGGTTCATCATGAGAGAACCAAGCATATTGATGTGAGATATCATTTTCTAAGGAATGAAAAAATGGTTGTAGTGAAGAAGATCAGCACTCAAGAAAATCCTGCTGATATGCTTACTAAAACAGTTCCACAAAGCAAGTTTCAGTTGTGTCTGGACTTGCTTAACATTCAAAGCTTATAATCAGTTTTCTGGAAACTCCTTTGAGGGCAGGTCAGCTGAGTGGATTCAGTGGAGAAGTCTGGTGCAAGTACATCCTGGCATTGACGAATGCATCTGGTACAAGTACATCTGAATTATGCAATCTGGTGACATGGAATGAGACTTCAAGTCAAGTTGGAGATTTGTTAGTTTTGTGACTTGATCTTTAAAATTGGTGGAATTAATATGAAAGCTGAAACTGAGTTTTGTGAAGTGAAAATGAGTTTTGGGAAAAGCTGAGAAAACTGAATTTTGGAGAAAATTAAGTTTTGTGGAAACTGAGTTTTGGTGGAAACTGAGTTTGCTGAGTTCTACATCTGAGTTTGCTGATTACAAGTGAGTTTCTAAAAAGTGAGTTTTCTGGGAAAGTTAGTTTGGAGCTGAGTTTCATCTGGTGGATAATAGTTGGAGCTGGGGGTCCACATCTGGGGTATTTATTGCAATTCCGACAAAGATCTTTGGCAGTTAGGGTTTGGGATTATGCCTATAAATACCGAAGTTGTAATCAATGCAAAGTATGTCTTTCAAAGTGTTATTACACACTTGTTAAAACCTTGTAATTCTGTGTATGATAAAATATCTCATTTTCTATCCATGGAGTAGTCGGCACAACGCCGGAAACCACATTAAAACACCGTGTTCTCTTTGTTCCTGTGTTTTATCAATTTCTGCCTTATTTTTCTGTTAGATTGCATCTATTTTATCTTTCTTCAAGCCCAAGTTTCTTGTATGTGTTTTAACATTATGCTTGGACACTTGTCAACACAATAGGTTACCAAGTGTTACACAGGTGTAGCCACTAGAAGATGACACATGCACTCTATTTCTCAATAGCCCCCCCTCAAACGAAATGGTGAGATTTTGACATTGATTTTTCTTATGAACCCTCAAAATGTGGAATGAGACAAAGTGTTGGAAATAAAATTTTAGTTTTGATGATGATTTATCTTATTTAGTTACTTTCTTGTTTACACCCCATTGATGAAGTGCTGAAACTAGCTGTTATTGTGAAAGGCTAAAAGATGTCTAGAACTGAATGTATAGGTTTTACCAGAGTCTGATAATTGTAAAGGTTATATTAGACACGCACTGTAATGGATAGAATTGTCGTAAAACTAAAAACTAGACATCATCTAGATAACTGGAACTTGACACAAAACTAAAGTTGTATATCTATAACAGAAAGTCGTACTCAGAACTGAAGAATGTAAGTTCATTGAGGGACACATACTCGGTTGACTTATCTAGAAATGAAGGTTGAGGGAACAAACTCAATATTTGAAGAACTGAGGGCTCAGACACAGTTGTGAAGATTTTAGACGAGACTGTAATGTTAGAATTCAGGTAAGTCTGTGACGGCCTGAACTAACTTTATGGATCTTGAAGAAGACCTCAGAATCACAAGGACAATGATAGCTTAGATGATTTGTTTAAGGAATGGTGTAATCTGATTAAGTCACATAAAATTAGATAAATAGAGTACTAAGTTTTGAAGAAAAGTAAAAACTGAGTTAATGCTCTAAGTCAGTTTACAAACTGATAACTGACATACTCAGTATAAAACTGATCAGGATACTCAGTTTTATAATCAGACATCGAAGCAACTGAAAGTACATTCGAACGTTATAAAACAAGGATTTTTATTGGATTAAGAACTGACATGTCAGAACGGTCACTGACACCTGACATATGAAAATATAGACGTTGAGGTAATTCAAATTCAAGCAAGATGAACGTTGGACTTCACACTATAAATAGAGGACTTGGCATCAAGGATCAAAACACCGAATTAACAAGATTCAAGCGTTATTGTGCTCAAGTCTAGTTCATTCGAATTGCTATCAATATTTGAACTCAACAAGATCATATCTAGATTTCTTCAAGTGTTCAAACTACATCGATTATATTCAGATTTCGACACTTTGAAGAACCACAAGCAAGAATCAATTTATTGATTCTCAGCCCAACTTTGATTCTTAATCAAACGTTTAGTCTGTGAAGCAATCCGGACAAGGAGTTGCCAATGACAGTTGTCATTTGCAGTTGGGTAGACTGTGTTTGTGGTGGTAGCTGGTGAAGAGGCAATACAACCCTCCAAGAACCAGTGGTTCAAGCAGTTGAAGAGCAGCAATCCAACCTGTTCTTTTGTTGTTTAGATAGTGACACTAGGGATTAATCAATGACTATCGTTTAGGACTTGTTGTAATAGCGTACCTGAAGGAGTTCTAGTGGAATTTTAGTTCCTACATCACAGGAGAAGAGTGGAATGACATGATTACACCACCTGGAACTACTATAATTCTTGCTCTACTTACTTTATGCATTACCTTCAGTCATTTACTTATTCATCATCTATTATTGTTTATTCAACATACTGAAATTGATTGTTAAAAGCATACCCAGCTCTCAAACTGACATTCACCGGAATTCAGTTTTACATACTCAGCTTTTTCTTTTAGAAACAACAAGATCCAGATAAAGGCTAAAACTTAAATCCGCTGCCGGTTGACTAAGTTTTGTTATCAGTCAGTTCGACTTAAACTCAGATTAGTCACCTCAACTCCACACAAGTTAAAACTGAACCTTAATCGTCATAAATTTAGTTTTTGGTGAAAAATTTATTCACCCCCCTCTAAACTTGTGTCTACCTTTCCAAGGGACCAACACAAAGCCTTTGTAAAGCATTCTGATGTCTGATTTTGCTGAAGGTACATATAACACCTGTAGCTTCTTGGCCAGCACTTGATTCCTCACAAAGTGAATGTCTCCCTCTATGTGTTTGGTTGTGGCATGCAAGATATACTGGATTGTGAGCCAAAAAGTTTGCTCTAGTATTATCACACCAAATGATGGGAACCCCAGGCACCTACAATTTCAACTCACCCATTAACTGTGTGATCCATTGAATTTTTTTTGAGGGACTGATCCATTGAATTTCAGCAGAGATATCAGCCAGAGCTCTATATTCAGACTTTGTGCATGATCTGGACACCACATTCTGCTTCTTTGAGCTTTATGAGACAAAGAAATCCCTAATAAAGTCACGGTATCTTCCCACAGACTTTCTGTCAAAGCTATCAACTGTCTAATTAGCATCAGTGAATCCAATAATCATTAAATCAAAAGGGGGCTTGAACAGACAAGAGTAATCTAGTGTCTCACTGACATATCTCAGCAACATTTTTAAGGCACACCAATGATCTGTGTTGGGTTCCTGCATAAATTGACTAAGACAGTTCACATCATATGTTTCTGGTCTGATGAGGGTTAAATAATGCACCTCTCCAATTGAACTTATGTATTCTCTAGGATCAGTCAAGGGAGTTCATTGCTTGTGTTTCAACACTTTTCCTGCTACCATAGGTGTAGGGCACCTTTTAAGAGGATCCAGCTTAAGCCTTTGCAGCAGCTGCATAGCATATTGTGTCTGATTCAAGTAGATACAATAAGAATCCCTATGAGACTGCATACCAAGAATGTGTGACACCTGTCCCAGGTCTTACAATGCAAACTTGTCATTCAGTTGTTGTATGAATCTGTGAATCAGATCACTTGAGTTACCTGTGACAAGTATGTCATCTACATATACTAAGACATACAAAACAAACTTTGATAAGTGTAAGATAAACAAGGAATTATCAGAGACAGCCTGTCTAAAACCCCACAGTTTCATCTGAGTAGTAAATGCCTCAAACCAAGCCATAGGTGCCTGTTTGAGGCAATCTAGAGCCTTGTTCAGTTTGCATAAGTAGCGTGGTGTTGCAAGATCAACAAATCCTTCCGGTTGTGTCATGTACATATGTTTTTTGAGAGGGCCATTCAGGAAGGCATTGTTGATGTCTATTTATAGATTGGAAAATTCATGGACACATCAACACCAAACACCACTCTGATAGTGCCGGATTTGGCAATTTGACTGGAAGTTTCAGTAATGTCAACCCCATAATTTTGATGAAACCCCTTTGCCACTAATCTAGCATGTATTTCAGTATACTCACATGTAGATTCAGCTTTAGCTTATACACCCATATGTTCCCAACAACACTGTGATGTTTGGTTAGTGGAACAAGTTTCATATTCCATTTCGTGCAAGAGATTGATACTTATCCATCATTGCACTTTTCCATTCTGGTGAACACAAGGCATCTTCTACACTGGTAGGTTCTGAAGGAAGTGATAGGGCTCTAGACTTTAGGCATGCAGAGGATTTTCGTTTAAATATTCCACTCTTGGATCTTGTCTGCATAGGGTGAGCAACAAGAGCAGTGGATGAGACAGAAACATGGGTGTCTGGTGGATCATCTTGATTTGAGGAGTGTGTCTGATGGGAACCAGGACTATCAGTGTGATCTGATGGGGATTGGTTGGGTATAGATTGAGAATGGTCTGGAGAGGACAATGTCATGGATGGTACAGCAGAAGATGGAGTCTTAGAAGTTTGGATAGTAGCGGAAGATTTATAGATCACATATGTGCCTTTGGGGTTGACATTGTCAGGTTTTCCTGAAGGGTGGTACCAAAGATCAAAGGAAAATATTGGATCCACAGGATTTGGCTGATCAACAAGGAAAGAATTATGAGGTCCTTGCGAAAGGAAATTCTGGCTCATTAATGACAATATTCACCGTGATATATATTCTACCAGAATCATCAAGACACCTATAACATTTGTGATTCATACTTACACTAAGATTCACATATTTCTTACTATGATACTAGAATTTGGTTTGTTGAAAGGATCTCAAATTAGGGAAGGCAGCACAAGAAAATATTCTAAAGTGAGAGTAACTAGGTTTAGTTTAGAATAGCTTCTCGTGGGGGGATTGTGATCCTAATACATGTGTGGGCAAAACATTGATCACCTGAACAACATTCTGGAAATTATCCGACCAATATTTCAAAGGCATAGATGGTTGGTGATAGCAAAATAACTAACTGCTAACTTTAACCGACAGAGTATCGAGTCAACAGTAGTATAGTGATAACAAGGTCGAATCCACAGGGAACAACGTTTAAGTACCAAAGTCGACGTAGAACTTGGTTTAGGTCAAGATTGCGGTGGAGAGATATTACACTAGTGCGAAAGTAAAAATTAGCAGACGGTTGTAGTTCTAGTTATTAAAAGGTATAGCGAATTATGATCCAACGAGTTATTTTTACCCCTGAGGGAAGACTTGACAGAAGCGTGTTTTGACCAACCTACCTTTACACAAGAATTTAACGACATCCACGGGTGCCAACTCCTAATTCGGTGTTAAAGTCCGAACAACTCTCACTCAACACCCTATGTGAAGTTAATTAATTTTCCTTTAGAAAACCGATTAACCCAACATGATTACGCTCTTAGAGTCGCTCGAACAACGATGACAAACCTCTGTATTGGAAACGGTCCTAACAACTAGGCGAATCTACGCAACGATCCCAAAACCCTTTTCCCACATCTCACCGCAAAAATACATTTATAGGTTCGATGTGTGTGACGATGAACTAAATGATCGCTTTAATTCAAAGACGTTTATATTAAGTTTTAGGGCGTGGATTAATCATTAAAATATCAAATTACGCACTACACAACTCCCGCTTAATCCCCTTAGGGCGTTTCACTCGTTTTACATAATTCGACTATACGTACGCTTAGCTATTCATTTTGGCGATAATAACGGAATGGTTAACGGAAATTATATTAACGACGGAAAGTAAAAGCGAATTCATTTTTTATAAGTACATATATATATTTATATATATAGATATATAGTTATATAGCTAATAATATATATAAGTGCATAAAAGTAAATATACTATATATATATATATAAGTGCGTAAAAGTAAATACATTAAATAAATGTAAAAGTAAATATATATATATATATATATATATATATATATATATATATATATATATATATATATATAAGTGCGTAAATAAAATAAATGTAAGTAAAATGCGTAAAAAAAATATATATATATATATATATATATATATATATATATATATATATATATATATATAAGTAAAGTAAGTAATAAATAAGTAAATGCGTAAAAGTAAATATATATATATATATAAAGTGCGTAAATAAAATACGTAAAGTAAAATGCGTAAAAGTATATATATATATATATATATATATATATATATATATATATATATATTTACTTTTACGCATTTATATATATATATATATATATATATATATATATATATATATATATATATATATATATATATATATATATATATAAGTGCGTATAAGTAAATACGTAAAAGTAAATATATATATATATATAGTAAATATATATATATATATATATATATATATATATATATATATATATATATATATATATATATATATATATATATACTACTACTACTTATACTTATATATATATATATACATATAATTAGATATATGAAAGCAACAAAAATGAAATAAAAAGATAAAGAACAACGATAAAAATACAAGATGAAGATAGATATATATATATATATATATATATATATATATATATATATATATATATATATATATATATAGACTTACAAAACGTGAAATTACAAATCGACTTTTTAGCAACACCGAACTTCCGATAATTTCCCGAGCATTACAACGATACTACTACTACTACTAAATTATTCCCGTATAATGCCACATTAAAACTAAAAGAAAAAACGAGGGAGTTAGATATATATATATATATACACGAGTATATATATATCCGGTGCCTCTGCTTACATTCTTCTTTGAGCTTCTATATATAGAAAATGATCCTTCCCGGACCGGTCCTGAGGGTGGCCGGACCGATCCTGTGTAATCATTGCAATGATTACACTCACTTGCAGCATGTGAGCAGCATGTGAACGGTTATAATATATATATAATTATATATTAAACTTCTAAAATTCATATCTTGAGTTGTAGACCTCCAAAAATCATGATTTAAACGTCATTAGAAAGCTCTTGGAAAACTCTACAACTTTCATGAAGGACACTTCTTCAGAAAACGCCTTTTTGATGGCCATTCCCATTACGTGTCGTTTTCGGGATTTTCACTGATACGAATCGATTAGCCACTTGACCATCATTTGAGTTGTACAAGTCCGATTGACGTGATTCAAAATGCGTTGGAAAGATTATTTGAAGATCTACAACTTTCATTAAGGCCACTTCTTCAGAAAATATCGTTTTGAAGGGCCATTTGTTCGTCGAAGATATAAATCGTTAGTGGTACCACTAACCACAGAGCCACTTGACCACTTAAGTTAGTGGCACACTCTTATATCCCTAAAAACACCTCTTTTAGAGCTCAAAACGTGTCTTTACTTGGGGTATTGGTTCATCTTAAGATTCTGTAATGAAACACCAAAATACCAAACATAAATCCGACACGACACTCCGGTTACTAAACCGGTACAAAAACTAATAAAAACACATAAAAACACGATATTTTATAAAATAGTCACGACTTATACATTTTTATGAAATTTAGGAATTAATGACTTTAATTGATATAAAAGTGCTCGAAATGGTATTAGAAATGGGGTAAAAAGTTATGAAAATAACTGTGAATTTTTCCGTCATCACAACCCACCACTTAGCTTTTGGTCGTCCTCGAGCAAAACTTGCGATAAAATAAAATGAATGAGGAAAAATTCATGAAGAGATAAGATGTAAGGGACAACCAGATGATGAAACCATTCGAATCATAACCACACGTTAACCTCAATATAAATGTATAACAGAGTGCGTGTGTGACAAGCCTTTTCAATTTACACTATCCTCTCTTGAATAATTCAAGCAAACGCACAAGTATCCATTCAGACAGTCCTAATGACTTTCCTAGGTATAAGCGAATAGCCCCACACAAAATCCTCCCGTGTACTTATTAGGATACTCCCTAAAGCATATCATTTAGTTTATACTGGGGATAGTCAGAAGATAACTTCTCTCTCTTTTTTTTTTTTTTTTTTTTTTTTTTTTAATGTGTAGCATATGCCTCTCATTCCCAAAGAATAGGATGTTTCGTGATAACACCCTAGCTGGACTACTATCATCAGCGATCGGGAGCTTTTAAGCCTCATAGTGGTATAAGACGTTTAGTGATAACGCCCTACCGCACTCAAATCATTGGTAGCTACAACCGACATATATATAGTTTATCTTATTTTGACATTCTTTCTATCACATTCAAACCTTCAGATATTCACAGTACATGTTCAGAAGTTAGGTACTAAGTTACTGCTATTTCTAGGATAAATCACTAGAATGCTGAATGGGTACAGTTTAAAATTTTCGCTTCAATATCAAAGGCTTACGTGAAGGAATTCATGTTACACAAATAAATTTAGGCTAAAATGCACTTACGGTTCAAATTAGTTATACATATCCAAATTGATCATTACATCTTTAAATCCATGAAATAAATGCCTTATTCAGATTATTTTAATCAACTCATTAATGTTCAAAAAATCAAAAACTAAGGGTTTAAACACTTACTGCCATTTCTAACCAACCATACTCTACCCCCACTTACGATTTCACATTATTCTCGTGAGTGTAAATGAGATAGAGAGAAGACTTAGCTTATAAACCAGGCGAAAGGTGCTATCAAATCCATAATGACCATGAGAAAGCACGATCCGAATCCCTATATCAAAATCAAAACAAAGAAAACACGGGACATGGTCCTCGTGCCAAAGTATGTAATAGGGATATGGGAATAATAAGAAAATGGCCCTGTTACCTCCAGAAATTCGGTAGTCAATATAAAGAACATGCATAAGACATCAATTCATAGTCACTATTCCTAGATTCCTTTTATTACACACACGCTTTATTAAGGTGGGAATACTCACCACTATACTACAACGACCATAAATTTGAAATGTACTAGATCATAAAATGAAATGTGTGAAAGAGTATTGAGTCTTTTATACCCAGATCCTCAAGGGTTCAATAACCTATGTCCAAGAAATGATACATTTGAATTTTTATATTTTTTTTTTCATCGGGATTTTCGGATAACCACCTAATCATTCCCTCTTAATGAAATTCAAACATTCATCCTGAGACTTGGTTGTGCTTTGTGTTCATCTTTCATACAGATTCTACATTTCATTAAGACTAGGCTTATTCAAATTATCTTTATTATTATTATTATCGGGCTGCCTCCCGGTAGCGCTTTTGTTTAACGTCGTTCGCTCGACAGAGACTCAGAAGCGATTTATTGAGGCTCGGGATCAGTCAAATGCACAATTTCAAGAGCCTCATCGAATGGTAACTTCTTATACTTTTTTAGACGAAGGCCGTTCGTGATGAACGTTCCGTGCTTCGGATGCGTTACCTCGATGGCTCCTGAGTCGAAAACTCTCAATACCGTATATGGTCCTGACCACCTTGACTTAAGTTTGCCTTGAAATAAATGGAGGCGAGTATTATAGAAAAGGACCTCATCACCTACGCTGAAAATACGAGGTTTGATCAACTTATCATGAAGCAATTTGGTCTTTTCCTTATATTTCTGAACAATCGTAAGCTTGAAAGCGAAACTCATCTAACTCGTTCAACTGAGCCATCCTTCTTTCACCAATTAATGCGTCATCCATATTTAAATTCTTAATCGCCCAATAGGCCTTATGTTCTAACTCTACGGGGAGATGGCAAGCCTTGCCAAAAACGAGCATGTAGGGTGACATACCTATTGGCGTCTTAAATGCAGTTCGGCGTGCCCAAAGCGCATCATCTAACTTCTTTGACCAATCCTTAAGGTTAGAATTCACTGTCTTCTCCAAGATTCTTTTGATTCCCCGATTGGACACCTCTACTTGGCCACTAGTCTTGAGGATGGTAGGCGAAGCCTAACTTATGAGTGACCCCGTGCTTCATTAAAAGCTTATTGAAATCTCTATTAGCAAAGTGACTTCCATTGTCACCGATTATTGCTCGAGGTATTCCATACCGGGATATAATATGTTTCTTAAGAAACTTTATGACTACATGTTTGTCGTTAGAGGTGAAGCAATTGCCTCAACCCACTTTGAAACGTAATCACAAAGCGACAAGAATGTACTCGATTCCCGAAAGAAGACGGATATGGTCCCATGAAGTCTAATCCCCATATATCAAATACTTCACACACTAATATCGGTTTCTGGGGCATCTCATTTCTCCTGGAAATCCTTCCTGAGCGTTGACAGGCATCACACATCTTAACATAAGCATATGCATCCTTGAAAATAGTGGGCCAGTAGAACCCACTTTGTAACACCTTTAACGCTGTTCTCTCGCCCGAGAAGTGGCCACCGGCCTCTTTATCATGGAAAAACGAGAGAATACTCACTATCTCACTGTCATCAACACATCTCCTCAGGATTCCATCAGCACATAGCCTAAAAATTAAGGGATCTTCCCACACATATCGGTTTACCTCACTAAAAACTTCTTTTACGGTTTTCATCAAACTCGGGATCTACAAATCCACACTCGTAATAATTAAAAAGGTGCATACCAAGGGTTCCCATTCTTTCCTCTCTCAGAAATTTCCTAGCTTAACCGGGAGCATCGTATCCACTACTTAACAACTGCTCATCCCGAAAATGATCATCAATTTCAACCCTAATAGAGTGTTTATTGTCTCCTGTTCCATCCTAATGAGGTGGTCGGCTACTACGTTCTCACACCCTTTCGATTCTTAATTTCTACGTCAAATTCTTGAAGAAGCAATATCCACCTCAACAAGCGTGGTTTTGCATCCTTCTTGGCAAATAGATATCTCAACGCAAAGATGGTCACAGTGAACTATGACTTTCGATCCAACCAAGTATGACCGAACTTATCGAAAGCAAAAACAACGACTAAAAGTTCCTTTTCGGTTGTGGCATACTTTTGTTGAGCCGAGTTCATGGTATGACTCGCATAGTAGATAGGCGAAACAACTTGTCAATCTTCTGACCTAGGACGGCTCCTACGGCATAATCACTTGCATCACACATCACTTCGAACCCCTTAGACCAATCAGGTGCTACCAAGATAGGAGCCGAAGTAAGAAGTTTCTTAAGGGTTCGAAAAGCATCTAGGCATGCCGCATCAAAAACACAGGGGGCTCCCTTCATCAATTGAAGAGTAAGAGGTCTAGCAATGTGGGAAAAACCTGGAATGAATCTACGATAAAAACCTGGATGTCCCAAGAATGAACGTAGAGTCTTCAGATTTGTAGGCATAGGAAGCTTAGAAATTACCTCTATTTTTGCTCTATCGACCTCTATTCCTTTCCCCGATACCTTATGTCCTAAAACAATTCCCTCAGTTACCATGAAATGACACTTTTCCCAATTTAAAACCAAGTTTGTCTCTTCACAACGTGCAAGCACCTTATCAATGTTCGACAAACACTCATCAAAAGTATCACCAAAAATGCTAAAGTCATCCATAAAAACTTCCATGAAATGTTCTATCATATCAGCAAATATTGCCATCATGCATCGCTGGAATGTCGCGGGTGCATTACACAACCCAAACGGCATTCTTCTAAATGCACAAGTGCTATATGGACATGTGAAAGTAGTTTTATCCTGGTCATGTATATCGATGTGAATTTGATAATAGCCACTAAAACCATCCAAAAAGCAGTAAAATGCATAACCACTTAGACGCTCTAGCATTTGATCAATAAAGGGTAGGGAAAATGATCTTTCCTAGTCTTATCATTCAGCATGCGAAAATCAATACAAACTCTGTGACCAGTAACTAAACGAGTAGGAATAGGCACACCTTTTTCATTAAGCTCAACTGTGATGCCTCCTTTCTTAGGCACGACTTGCGTAGGGCTCACCCATTCACTGTCGGAGATTGCGTAGATTATCCCTAACTCAAGCATCTTTACCACGTCTTTTCTTACCACCTCTTGCATATGTGGGTTTAGTCGTCTCTGAAACTGCCTGACCGGTTTGGCATCTTCTTCTAGAATGATCTTGTGCTTGCAGATATCAGCACTGATCCCTTTTATGTCAACCATCTTCCATCCGAAGGCCTTTTTGTGTTTTTTCAGAACGTGGATCAACTTAGCTTCCTGCAAAACGGTTAGTGCAGATGAAACAATAAGAGGAAGTAATTCATCAGGTTCTAAAAACACATACTTTAAATGCTTAGGAAGTGGCTTCAACTCCAGATCAGTAGGTGGTTCCTCGATTGACGGCTTTGGCAGCTTGCCAGTCAAACCGAGCTCTAGCTTCTTATTCCAGCTTGCGTCAACAAAAGGAGTTGCCTCCAAATGATATACCTGAACTCTCATTTGTGGATCGTCATCCTCTGCAGTGCTTGACTTCATCAGGCATTCTTCCATTGGTTCTTGGTATCCCTGCAGGTTAGTGTGCTCCAAAATACAAGGATATATAGCATCAATAGAAAAACAATCACTCTTTTCATCATCAGGATGCTTCATTGCCTTATACACATTTATGGCTACACTCTCTTTCCCGACTCGTAGTATAATCTCTCCCCTCTTAACGTCTATCAAGGTCTCTCCTGTGTTCAAGAAAGGCCGACCTAACAAAAGTGGGGTTTTAGAATCCATATCCATATCTAAAACTACGAAGTCAACAGGGAAAACAAACTTGTCTACCTGCACCAACACATCTTCAGCTACCCCTAGAGGTTTCCTAACAGACCTATCTGCCATCTGTAAGGTCATTCCTGTTGGCTCTAACACTCCCAATCCCAATTTCTCATAAACTCCTCTAGGCATCAGGCTCACGAAGCCCCTAGATCACATAGCACATTTTTAACACAGCTTCGCCAATGGTAATTGGGATGGTAAAGCTACCTCTATCCTCGTAACTTGGGGTATCTTATTCTCAAAGATTGCGTAACATTCCTCACTCAAATGCACCATCTATTGCATCTTCTCCTTACTCGACAACATTCATTTTAGAAACTTAAAGTATGGGGGAATGCTCGAAATTGCCTCTAATTGGGGAATATTCACCTCTACCTTCCTTAAAAGATTCAGAAATTTGTCTCGACCCTGGTCGATGTCCTTTCTGGTTCCCTTAGGAGGATAGGGTAAAGTATTAACATCAAAATCAAGGGGAGGAGGAGGAATTCTGCTTTTCTTACCTCTTTCTTTAGGCGGTGAGGCTTCTTCTTCTTTGATGTCCAAGACCACATAGTCTTTCTTGGTGCTTTGCCCTTCCAATGCTTTCTTATTTGCCTCACCAAAGCCTTTTCGTGGCTTCCAATTCTTTCCTCATTGCTTCCATTCTCTGCTTGATATTGCCGCCTCTAAATCTTCGATCTCGACTTCACCATACATAGCTCCTTCACAGTCAACCGCTTTCTCTTTCTCGCTTTTCTCGCCGCTTCTTGACCCATAATTCTTTCTTTTTTGTCACTCACCCCGACCTCTTTACCACTTCGTGTGAACACAAAGATTCACATCCTTTGGGTTCCTCTCGGTGTTACTCGGGAGTCCACCACTTAGATTTGTCTTTAGAGTGTCGGTTATTTGTCCTACTTGGGTCTCCAAGTTCGAATGGCGAGAATGTGTGACCACTTTTTGCTCTATAGCATTCTTATTTAACTCGAAAACATTCTGTCTAATTTCTCCAGGAGTATCTCAAAGGCCATCTTCGAACACCGTAATTGTTTGGTTGTTGATTGCTTTGATTATTCAGTGCGATGAGCGTTTGGATCTTTGATAGGTGCGAGTAATTATTACTTCTCAAAGATGGTCGGCTCACTTGCCGATTCGATTGTTTTGTTGACCCCGATTCGATTCCACTTGATTTTGGTTCCAATATGAATTCTCGATTCTCTTTGTTGTCCTTGTGGATCGAGACTCATGGATTCGACTATTCTGATAGTAGCCTCGGTTTTGATTCTGGTATGAACTCTGATTCTGGGGATTATGATTCCAAGGTCGGTTGTATGAGCTTTGGTTTTGCCTAAAGTCTTGATTCTGATTATTGTTTCTATTCCAATTCTGATTCTGCCCCTGATTCCAACCTTGTCCAACATAATTCACATCATATTGTTGTGAACCATCATTCATACCATAATCCATTTGTGGCCCTTGCTGATTATTAAAGTTTTGATTCCACTGTTGCTGGCCAAACTCTTGCTGATTCATATCCATCTGTCCCATCGCATAAACATTCATTCGCTGTTGGTCATTCGATTGCCGATCGTTGTTGTCTGGAGTAGGTGTCAACTGTTGTGGATAAGTGGATTTTTTCAACGATACACATTCTATGGCAGAATGTCCACCTCCACAGAGTTGGCACTGATGTGTCTTCTTTCTTTCTGACTCCATTCGGTCCATCTTTAGTACCATTTCTTGCATCTTGTCATGCATGGCAGATTCTCGATCGAGTTCCTCTTTCAAATGACTTTACACTTTCCATTGGGGCTTTCTTCTTCTTTCGCTCGATCCCCATTGTGCTTCTCCATCTGCCGCATTTTCTATCCGTCTCATTGCTTGTTCCGGTGGTAGATTCATAATATATCCGCCGCTTGCGATTCACTTGTTTTGGTCCATCGGCTCTAAGGCCCTGAATAATATAATATCTTGCTCCACCGTAGAAAAATCGTGTGGAGGGCATCTCTTAAGCAACCCCCTAAATCTCTCATAAGTCTCTTTTAGTGTCTCTCCCTCGAGACCATCAAACGAAGAGATTTCTTCTTTCAGATCTAAAATCTTTGCCGGAGGAAAGTACTTTTTCAGGAACACTCTCGTTACGTCAGCCCACGTATGTAACGAATCATTTGGTAATGAGTCGTACCAATCCTTAGCAGCTCCTCTTAATGCAAACGGAAAAACTATTAGTTTTACCGCCTCATCACTTACTCCATTATATTTCATTGTTCCACAGATCTGGAGAAAGTGATCCGAAAAAACTGTTCGGGTTCTCAGTCGACTTCCCGTGGAACAAGGCATGTTCCCCCAACATGTTCAAAATATTTTGCTTAATATCCATGTTATTCGCATTAATTGGGGGTACCCTAATTGGGTTGTGCCCTATAACTTCCTGTGGGGTAGTGACGTAATCTCGACAAACCCTCAGTCCCTGTGCTTGCTGAGCCATCTGTTGCTGATAAACCGGCTGCTGAGGAGGTGGATCATACGGGTTATACGGGTTTTGGAACCCCTGTTGATTTCCTTGATTCTCCAAAGATCCGCATGCTCGATTTACCGCCTCTTGGTCTAATTCGGTCCTGAAGTTCTCAAGTATCCCGAGAATCTTGTCCTCCTCTCAGCTTCATCCCAATCCCTGGCCTCTGATTAAACTGTGCAGATCCCAACTGACGTAGCCCTGTGTTCTCTTCTCTCAATGATTCATGACGAGGGGTCCTCGGTGGAGTTTGCAAAGGTACTGTTGCATTACCACCAGTAGTGGTTGAGGTTTGCCCCTGTAGAGTCTGTTCATCAATGGGATCTTTACCGTTTCGTCTAGTTATGATATCGTCCATTTCTGTAGAGGAATTAGAAAGTGATCTTTCTAATGTCTCTCTTTCTTCAAACAAAGGGTTCGGACTAGCGACTAAGATTTCTCCTCGGCGCCGATCGCTTTATGACGCGTCGTAAGCTTCGATTTCTTGGATGGGTTCGATGAGAGGTTCTTTAGAGCTTTGAGTCATTCACTGACAAACAAGAAACAACACGAAAACAAAATAAAAACGACCTAAGCCCAGGCTTTCGGTCAACTTACAAGATATCAAACGTTAGATCCCCGGCAACGGCGCCAAAAATTCTTGATAGCAAAATAACTAACTGCTAACTTTAACCGACAGAGTATCGAGTCAACAGTAGTACAGTGATAACAAGGTCGAATCCACAGGGAACAACGTTTAAGTACCAAAGTCGACGTAGAACTTGGTTTAGGTCAAGATTGCGGTGGAGAGATATTACACTAGTGCGAAAGTAAAAATTAGCAGACGGTTGTAGTTCTAGTTATTAAAAGGTATAGCCGAATTATGATCCAACGAGTTATTTTTACCCCTAAGGGAAGACTTGACAGGAAGCGTGTTTTGACCAACCTACCTTTCCACAGTAATTTAACGACATCCACGGGTGCCAACTCCTAATTCTAGTGTTAAGGTCTGAACAACTCTCACTCAACACCCTATGTGAAGTTAATTAATTTTCCCTTTAGAAAACCGATTAACCCAACATGATTACGCTCTTAGAGTCGCTCGAACAACGATGACAAACCTCTATATTGGAAACGGTCCTAACAACTAGGCCGAATCTACGCAACGATCCCAAAACCCCTTTTCCCATATCTCACCGCAAAATACATTTATAGGTTCGATGTGTGTGACAGTGAACTAAATGATCAGTTTAATTCAAAGACGTTTATATTAAGTTTTAGGACGTGGATTAATCATTAAAATATCAAATTACGCACTACACAACTCCCGCTTAATCCCCTTAGTATGCTTCACTCGTTTTTACATAATTCGACTATACGTGCGTTTAGCTATTCATTTTGGCGATAATAACGGAATGATTAACGGAAATTATATTAACGACGGAAAGTAAAAGCGAATTCATTTTTTATAAGTACATATATATATTTATATATATATATATATAGTTATATAGCTAATAATATATATAAGTGCATAAAAGTAAATATACTATATATATATATATAAGTGCGTAAAAGTAAATACGTAAGTAAATGCGTAAAAGTAAATAAATATATATATATATATAAGTGCGTAAATAAAATACGTAACTAAAATGCGTAAAGTATATATATATATATATATATATATATATATATATATATATATATATATATATATATAAGTAAATGCGTAAAAGTAAATATATATATATATATAAATGCGTAAAAGTAAATATATATATATATATATAAATAAATAAAATATATATATATAAATATATATATATATATATATATATATATATATATATATATATATAAAACGCTAAAAAGTAAATATATATATATATATATATATATATATATATATATATATATATATATATAAGTAAAAAGTAAGTAATACGTAAGTAAATGCGTAAAAGTAAATATATATATATATATATATATATATATATATATATAAGTGCGTAAAAAAGTAAATACGTAAGTAAATGCGTAAAAGTAAATATATATATATATATATATATATTATTTATAGATACTACTACTTATACTTATATATATATATATATATATATATATAGATATATGAAAGCAACAAAAATGAAAGAAAAAGATAAAGAACAACGATAAAAATACAAGATGAAGATATATATATATATATATAGACTTACAAAACGTGAAATTACAACGACTTTAGCAACACCGAACTTCCGATAATTTCCCGAGCATTACAACGATACTACTACTACTAAATTATTCCCGGCATAATGCCGTTACTAAAACTAAAAGAAAGAAACGAGGGAGTTAGATATATATATATATATATAAACAGAGTATATATATCTGGTGCCTCTGTTCTGTTGCTGCTGAGCTTCTATATATAGAAAATGATCCTTCCCGGACCGGTCCTGAGGGTGGCCGGACCGATCCTGTGTAATCATTGCAATGATTACACTCACTTGCAGCATGTGAGCAGCATGTGAACGGTTATAATATATATATAATTATATATTAAACTTCTAAAATTCATATCTTGAGTTGTAGATCTCCAAAAATCATGATTTAAACGTCATTAGAAAGCTCTTGGAAAACTCTATAACTTTTATGAAGGACACTTCTTCAGAAAACGCCTTTTTGATGGCCATTCCCATTACGTGTCGTTTTCGGGATTTTCACTGGTATGAATCGATTAGCCACTTGACCATCATTTGAGTTGTACAAGTCCTATTGATGTGATTCAAAATGAGTTGGAAAGATTATTTGAAGATCTACAACTTTCATTAAGGCCACTTCTTCAGAAAATACCGTTTTGAAGGGCCATTTGTTCGTCGAAGATATAAATCGTTAGTGGTACCACTAACCATTGAGCCACTTGACCACTTAAGTTAGTGGCACACTCTTTTATCCCTAAAAACACCTCTTTTAGAGCTCAAAACGTGTCATTACTCGGGGTATTGGTTCATCTTAAGATTCTGCAATGAAACACCAAAATACCAAACGTAAATCCGACACGACACTCCGGTTACTAAACCGGTACAAAAACTAATAAAAACACATAAAAACACGATATTTTATAAAATAGTCACGACTTATACATTTTTATGAAATTTAGGAATTAATGACTTTAATTGATATAAAAGTGCTCGAAATGGTATTAGAAATGGGGTAAAAAGTTATGAAAATAACTGTGAATTTTTCCGTCATCAGTTGGGCCAGTTGAGTCAAACCTACTTCTATGATATGCCTATGCTTTCTTTCTGTCCTTTTATTTCGGGTATGATCATGGGGACAAGGATGCCTAAAATCAATGCCTTCATTCTTAAGATAGGGTTCAAGTTTTCTGTATTCTTCCCCCGACTTGATTGTACACACTTGATGTTTTTGTTGAACTGAGTGTGTACCGATTTTTAGAACTGTTTGAAGGTGTCAAAAACTTCAGATTTGTATTTTGGGAAAAACCCAAGTATATCTAGTTGTATCATAAATAAAGTGGACATATAACATGTTGGAAGTAGTGCCCGAAAGACAATTTTGGTAATTGTTTTTATAATTAATAAATGACAGATTTATCCTCAACATATTACTTGCTTCGTGCTTGTAAATAATACACTACTGAAAACCCCAAGTTGTATCATATGTAGCCATATAACTTAGTGTGTGTCACATACGAGGATTAAGTTTATGGTGATACGCTTGAACTGTTAGTCCGTGGTGAACTTAATCAAAGTATGGGGTCTATTGATTAATAAACCACCATTAATTTGCCCAGAACACTTTATGGTGTGACCGTCTTATCCGGACCGTCGATATTGGTTATCTAAGTGGGGCATTTATATATGATGTAGTCATATAGGACTGGACCGATTTAATATGTATATCTCATATAATTCCGTGATTGAGAAATCTTATTAAATCACAAGATGATCATATATGGATTAACCTTAATCCTGAAGTGATTGCAGACTCCTGCAGTTTGATATGTTCATTAAGGATTGCTAAGAGACGCGGTCTGAATCACTTTCATGTTGGCACTATCGGGAATGAGTAGCTGGGAATGTGTGTCACATATATGGAATCCATTTCTCCCTGCGGGAAGTAGAAAGACAATACCCTTATTTGTTAATCCAAGAAACTGATTGATCCGCGGAGTTCATATTGGTTATGAACTAATTGATCACTAGTGCGTTAATGGTAAATAATGATAAGATGTAATGAAGAAAGTTGACGGAAACATTCCCGCTTCGTTACGGATAGTCTATGGAGGATTTGTGTATATGTAATGATTATATCAATGGACACTTATTGACTAGACACTTTGAGAATAAATTATATCTAAAATCATTAGAGTTCAGTTTCGGATTTCAGGTGGCGTAATTCTAGATATAATAAGTTGAATAGAAATGTTTTGTTCGATGAATATTTTATTCAATTTATTATAGCAACTTGTTATAGGTCCATAGTCCTCGGGTTGGCTCCTAACACGTGAGTGAATTCTCGTATTTTGGAACCTCGAGAATAAATTAAATAGTTGGTCTATTTAATGAATATGCGGATATTATTTATTTGGTAAAGTATGTAATACAGAAAAGACATTTTCTGTTTAACCCAAATGGCATAAAAAATGGCGCCATATTTTTTGATTTTGGGAAAAGAAATTTTTTTCCTAATTAATTATAATATGGATAATATAATTATTTATGTGTTAAATAATTATAAATAAGAAATTAGTTTTCTTATTGGATAAATAGGAAATTTGTTTTCCTATTGGATAAAGGTTTTATTTTCCTTAAAGGAAAAGATAAATATGTACGTATAAGATAAAATCTCAAATTATTTGGTTATTAGCCTATATAAAGTGAATTTCTCCCAACACCAAATTGGATCTGAAATGCAACGCCATTTTTGAGAGGAAAAACCAACGCCATTTAAAGGAAAAAAAAGATAAATTTTGTTTTCTTGTCTTAGCCATCGGGAAGAAGAAAAACTAGGTTTTTCTTGAAGGCATATTTGAGGAGGTTCGAATGCTGGATCGGCGTCCACCAGTCGTCTCTTGGAGATACAATCCGGAAGATCACGACATCTCGATTCGGTTTGGTAATCTCGTAACCTTCTCTTTAAGTTATTAATTAATCGTTCATCAGTTAATTAGATCGTAAAATTCAAGCTTCCGTCATAGATCTTGATCAAATCAAGATCTCGATTAATCTTTGTGGGTTCTGACTCGACTCGATTCATTCGAATCGGGTTATCAGGACGGATTCAGATTCCGGCAACTCCAGCATGTGGTATCGGTGCAAGGTTTAAAACTTAATTTGGTCGATTAATTAATTATGACAGATTAATTAATTAGGCGTGGAATTGCATTAGAATTGTATGTTGCATCTTTATATATATATATATATATATATATATATATCTCGTGTGGTTGACGAGATGGATTGGGGTTGGTACCTGTTTACCATTAGATCTGTTGTAAACCCGTTTTCCCGGGTGTAGGAAATTGTGTAATTTGTTGTAATAAATTTTTCTGAAAAAAAATAGTTGTTATTTCTGTTTATGTTCGTCGTCGCATGAATAAGAAAATCAATCGCAGCTTTTGTCAACAAAGCCGTTGGTGACGCAGTGGTTTAGAGTCGAATTTACAATCTGGAGTGTTGGTCCTTGAAAAGGCTTTGGTTAAGTTTAGAGGGGGGGTGGGGTGAATAAACTTAACACTTAAAACTTTTTAGAGTTAACAAATTACGCAACTTCAAGATCTCACGATACTTGATGATCTGCCGATACCTCGATAAGCCTCTTGATAAACAATGAGTCTACTGGACAGATTGAGTTTTCTTTGAATTTGTGCAGCGGAATTATATCAAAATTAAGCCTTGATACTTGTTGTTAAATATGATACTAAGTATTAGATACTCAGTAGTGCAAGTGTGTGGTTTCAGTTGCTAGATTCAGTAGGTTGATGTGTAAAATAAACTAAGTGCAGAATGTAAATGCTGAAAGTAAGTAGGCAGATTTTATAGTGGTTCCAGGTGGTGTAATCCTGTCAGTCCACTCTTCTCCTGTGATGTTGGAGGAAATTCACTAGAGATCTTTGATGTAGCTTTTACAAAGATTCCTAAGGTTGCTTGTCCTTCACCAATAACTATGGCTTCACAAACTGAAAACTGGGAACATGTAGGATTGCTGCTCCTGAGTCTTCCACTGGTCCTTGAAGGGTAGAATTGCCTCTTCACCAGCTCCACCACAACCAACAGTCTTTCACACAACTGTGCTTCACTGTCTTCAGCAGGTTCTTTATAAAATAAAGATTGAATCAAATAAATGATTCAAGTGCAGCAGCTTGATTTGGATGATATAATCAGCAGCTTCCAGACTTCAAGTGTGTATGCTTGATGTAGCTTGAATGTAGAAAATACTTGAAGAATTTTTCTAGATCAGTAGCTTTAAGTTCAGTAAGTTCAGCAGGGTGTTTTTCAGCTCAGTAATATCTCTTCAAAGTCTATTAGTTTTCATCAATTTTCATCATCTTGTTTCTGAGTTGAAAGTCCTATATTTATAGGCAGGAATGCATGTGACTTGTATTTGAAATTCAAATGTAACCGTTCCTTGTTTTTGTCCCATCTGATTTGCATTCTGTCACTATTCATAGGATCGACAATCGTCGAAAATTCCTTTTGGACAATCACGATCTGTCCACCTTTGACTTATAACCATTGGATAAAGATCGAGAATCATCCCAACGTTCTTTTAATCTCGACCTTTGATTTCTTTGATAAGTCGAGGTAGTTGGTGTCCTTATCCATGTAATCTTCCAATATAATCTTGAATTAACCGAGGTATATTATCGGCGAGTTCATCATCTGTTGAGATACCTATCGATCTCTTTGAATCGCAATTTCTTTGTGTATAAAATACAATGCAACTGATTTCTTTTATCTAACTTTTACTTGTGAAGTTAGATTACACCTTTTTAATTATAACCAAGTTCCAAACATCATTCAACTTGTGGAACTTAGACCTTCTACATAAAGTATATGTAATCAGTTTAGGTCATCACAGACTTGCCTAAATTCTGATTCCATATCCTTGACTTTAATTACTAAGTTTGATCCTTTAGCCTTGTGTAACAGAGTTTGAGCCCTCAGCCTTCAGTCTTCAGTCTTCAGCAGGTTCCTGACTAGTCTACTGATAAAGCTCAGCTGACCATTACAGTGCTTGTATGATCAAACCTATTTATGAATCAAACTCTAATAAACCTATACATTTGATCTAGACATCTTTTTGCCTTTGCACTATAACAGCTAGTCTGGCACTCATCATCAAAACTAAGAAATAAGTCCAACAATTTCCCCCTTTTTGGTGATGATGCCAATACCCTCACCTAACAGCAAAGCAAAAAGATATAAAACAAAAACAGAACAAATGTAGTCATCTTTCATTATAATCAAGTGTTCAAAGATATTACAGTCTAGAATCAAAGAAAAACATAATGCAGCTTAAAGTATCTTTGATCTCATCGCCTTATTTCCTTTCTTGTCTAGCTTTCTCTGCTTGTTCTTGGTATTCTCTGATTTCTCTCACCATATCTCTCATCCAATCATTCTCAATCAGAGAGAAGTCAATATGATGATTTACTTGTTTCCACCAATGCCAAGCTTCAGGTAGAGTAAGGGATATTTGACTTACCCTGAAGCCTAACCTCATATATACTTCTTTAAATTCATTCACTGAATCCTTTGCCTTTGTGGTAGGTATACCAATGCCACTTCTACCACCTCTGTGTTTGGCCCTCATGGATTTGATTCTTGCTTCCCAAAACTTAAGTCCCAAAAATGAGTTCAGACCTTCATGAAATCCCTTGTCATGATAGGGTCTATGTCTGTTATTGTATACCTTCTTGTATTGTTGGAGAAGCTCATTAGTGAGTGGAAGTCTGCCAGGTGCTGGTTGTCTGAAAGCATTTGTATCAGCTTCCCATCTCTTCTTTGCAAAAATTCTGGTAGCTTCTTTTGCTTCTGCTGTTGCCTCTTCCCACTTATTGACATCATCAACAAACCGGGACAGCAGGCCATGCACACTTTCCTGTGTGATAACTAGGTTGTTCAGTTGTCCTTCAATGATTTCAGTCCTAGTATCAATGGCTGTGATCCTTTCTTGCATTGTTTGCTCCAGCAGGGTTATCCTCTCAGTAAGTTTAGGATCAGGCACATCAGGTTGTTGTGCAAAGAAGAGGCTCAAGAGAGCTTAGGTGTAGCAGCAAGGTTGTCAAGTTTCTGATGGATGGAAATAAATTGGTCTTTCAGAAACTTATCTTTTGCAGTATTTCCAACCTTGAAGCCCCTCACATCTAGTATCAGATCATTCACAGCATTTTGAGTAGATGTGAAGTTTGAAGCAACTGTACTAGTATATTGTCTGTTTTCATTCACCATTTTCATCAGTTCTTCAAATCTCTCTTCATGTCTGTCCAGTTGAGTCCTTAACTATTGCATGTCATTCCTTACAGCCCTCAACTCATGCAAGACCTCCTCAGGCACTCCTCCAGTCATTCTTCCACCAGTACTATCAGCAGGCTCTTCCACATTATATTGTGGCCTCTGATTGCTCATAACCATTTCCCAACTCCTATCTAATCCAACAGGATTAGGTCCTTGATATTCTTCCAGAATAGGATCAATGGCAGGTTCTTCAAAGATAGGTACAAATGCCTGTTGGGGATCAACATTCACATTCTCTTCTTCATGCATTTGAAACTCCTCATCACTGAAGTCACAGTCCAGCAGCTGCTCATCCATATTAACAGCAGTCTGCTGACCATCTTTCCCTTCAGTGGTCTTGTCTCCAGTAGGCTCCACTACAGCAGCCTCTTCAGCAACAGAGGTTTCCTCCAAACCCAAATTATGTTCAACCTTTGTCCAGTCTTTGTTTGAGACTCAAAGACTGCACTCTCCTGCCTAACCTTTGTGCAAAGTCTTTGTTTGTAACTCAAAGAACTGTACCTCCTCTTCAACTCTCTGTGGATAGAATATGGCCTCATTATCCACTTGGAATCCTTCAGCATGACCAATCTTGTGCAGGATAATGGCTATTTTAGTAAGAATGCCCTCAAAGTGAAATCCATCTTGATATTCAATGGATTCCTCTAAGCTGGCACTAGGTTCACTATAATCAGTAACATTTTCTTCATTCAAATCTTCACTCTGTTCAGCTTCAGTTTGTGCAGTAGGCTCTACAACATGGAATGTAACAGATTCATTAGCTAGCCTACCAGCACTTAGATTCATTCCTTCATTGATCAATGCCTCCAGATCATCCATGGTGAGATCCTGTAGATCCTCATCCATCTCTCCAGTCTGTTGGCCCTCAACAGACTTACCAGTATCAGTGGACTGTTGTACATGTGGTTCTTTCAACAGTTCAGTCCCACTGGTTCCTCCTGGTCCAGAGGGAAAATCTCCTCTAGAATCTGATGATGAGGATGAGTCATCATTGCCATCTTTTGGATCCCTAAACTTGATACCCTCCTCTTTCTGTTGTTCATCAAATAAGTCCATTAATCTGGATTGCAGCAAAGTGGTATCAACTAGGTCCAACAAATTTTCTACTCCCAACTTGTTAAAAGCCCATTCTTCAAAACCTGTCATAGGTTCAGCAGCTGGCTTTTGTCTCTTGTAGAAACCAAACTTCCATTGGAAATAGTCAGCAATTTGCTGAAGTTTGGGATCTACATACTCTTCAGTTTTCTTCCTTTCTTTCACATGCCTTTCAAAGGGCATGAAAGATCTTCTGGAAGCTCTTTCAGTGCCTTGTTGACCTCCAAAGGCCTCAACAAGTAGATTCATTGTATCTTCAACAAATGTTTCAAAGTCAGTAGGTTGCTGAGGTTGTATATTTGTGCCTACTACTTCCATATGTACAACACTTGGTTCCCCCTGACTTACATGCTCATCAGCAGGGTTAGAAGCAGACTGCTCTTCCCCCTGAGTTCTTGCAACAATTGCAGGGTCTTCAACCAATTCTTCAACTACCACAAGAGTTCGGGCCATGGTGGTTTGTTGTGGGTCTTCATGGATACTACAAAGCAGGCTCAAGGTCGATGAGACTCAGATATCTCCAACAGATTGCTCAACAACAACTCTGTGCGGCTTGAGACTTAACAACCTCTTCAGTGTGAGAGTCAAGAATTTCCACAGGCTTGATGATAGTCAAGGGCTCACCTCAATAGCCTCTTCTTCCTCTTCTACTCGATGCTTCCTCTTGGATTCTTTGTGCTTCCAAGGTTTTCAATTCTTTCCCCTTTCCATGTTTCTTCTTGTGCATAATTTCTTTTCTTCTCTTGGAAAGTGGTTCATCATCTTCAATTCTAGTAGACTTCCTCTTTCTACTATCTTCTTTCTGTTGTTCCCTCAGAATCTCAACAATGCTTCTTCTTGCAAAGAATAAAGAGGTCAGAGATCTCTTGATTCACTGGACCTCAGCAGACTCAACGATCAGTCTTTGTTTGCTTCTTTGTCTTCTTATGCTTTAAGATCTCAGTGATCTTCCTTGTATCCACAGCCTTTCTTTTCTCACTGGTCTTCTTTGGTGCAGCAGATTTAGCAGATTTCTTCTTAGTTGCAGAAACACATTTTTCGCGGCCGGGGTGAAGCGCACTTGGGTACCTTGACGGAAACAGAGGACACTTCTTCGATGGACTGAACCTCTGACAGAACGGCATAAAAATCACAGACCTGGGTGAGGTTGAACCTCCCAATAGGACAAAGAAGAAAATGGCGCCACCCGGAATAAGCCACACGAAACAAGGACCCACTTCCTTCAATCTTGTTTAAATCCAAGATCCTCTCGGCAAAAGTGTGCACGGTCGGCAAAGTAATCCTTATAATTTTGATTAGCATTGGCGGACGCCGTAGTAAAAAAAGGAGACAATAGAGAGAGAGAGAGAGAGGTAGAGCCAAAGAGGGATGACAGGATGGAAGCAGAAACATAAGCACATGTTTCAGAAAATGTGTTCTATGCTCAAAAATAGCCAAAGTTTTCCTCCATTATATAGAGGGGGAAGACAGACCAACGACAGAAGATGAAAGGAACCTAAGGTTGTAATCACCTAACTTTTCAAATTCAAAATTGAAGTTAGATCCACATTTATAACACTGTGAACGCACGGACTTCTAGGTGAGCCATTGGTCTCCGAATTTAATGCCTGACGGGGAGGATATGGGTTCGCCTTTCTTTTCGAATAAGAAAACCCGACCTCAGCAAGGGGGCCGGGCTACGGATACATCTAGATTCAAATCGGAAAATATGCAAACAAAACCATGCAACAACAAACAGAATTCGAAAAGTCCAAATCAACATTTATTATTAAAGATTCAAAGACAACATTATGAGAAATCAAATCAAAAATATGGCAACCCTCCATCGGAGGAGTTGCCGGGCTCAGTGGAGGACCCGGATGGGATCTCGTCGAACACAATATTCCGCCTAGGAAGGTACTCGTCCGATGGACAAGCAGGAAGTAGAACACAGGTTGGAGATCAACCAAGGAAACGGGTGGGAGTGGCCATTCTCCATACCCGTCACAAAAGACAGAGCCTCATGATGCATCTAGAGACCCCAGTCCACATTTACAGTTGGGGTACCAATAGCATGCAAGAGAAGGCCCTCCTTCTCGGTTACTTCCTCAAAACTGTCAGTAGGGAGCGCTCAAGAGTTGATGAAGCGCTTTCAAGCCCGAGCATCCTGAGACAGCTCCGAAGCTATCCCCTAGGGGACCAAATCCCATGCGTCAAGGAACAAGTAATAAAGAGCGCCACTCTGGTGCACATCTGTAGACCCCATCCTCGTCCAAGGCCCAAGCCCGCTCATAATGAAGGGCAGGGTCGAAGTTAGGAAGATTGAAAAACTAGTTGATGAAGGCGGGAGAGAATGGAACCTGCACACCGTGAATAGATACGGACGTCACTGTCTCCATAGATCAAACCACAGACAAAGCCGAGTAGAATTCATGAGCGATAGTGATATTATAACACCCGGCAGGCCGGGCGACCAAATCTTCCCATCCAGACAAAGTGATCCAGAGGCGTGACCCTCCATTTATCTTCCGACGGTTTAAGCCCTCCTCAATCAACAACGGGCAACGATTGAAGAACACCCAGTAATTCGCCACCACTTCATTAGAGGTGGTACTAAAAAAAAGGTGAAGGGATGTTAGAAGAAGACATGTCCAAAGGAATAACAGTGAAGCGAAAATTCAAATTTTCCAAGAGCGGGAAAATATAATGGCTCAACCATCCTTTTATAAGAAAAAACCAGGACGACCTACGGTCCAGATCAGGTTAATCCGACGGAGGGGGATGGATCTTTTCGAATTTGAAAGTCCAAAAGCAGATAAGAGATAGCCGGGCTTCTTTAAATGACCAGTCGGTTACTGAACAGACAATAAAGGTTGCAGTTATCAAAGCACCGGTCTTAAAGAGGCCTGTCAGAGAAAGACTCTTACACTTTCAAGGCAATTAAATGAAGTAAATCGAGGTATTCCGATCAAGACCCATGGATGGCCATGCTCGAAATAGCAGGGCTGCAAGTTCATGAGCTGAAGCATATACGCAACTGGTTCCATTATTTAGAACCCGCTACGGATAAAGGGGCCGGATACCCCCTGGTTCAAATTAGAAAGCAGTTCAAATCAAACTCAAAAAACAAAATCCAAGCAAAACCAGGTTCTACACAAACACTTACAAAATTTAGCTCAAAGATGAAGTACATACAAAGTTAATTTCCGGCTTCAAACATAGCCTCCAATAGACAAGTACAAAATGGGATCATTAAGTTTCTACAAATGATTAAAAATGTCTAAAAAGAAGTACAATAAAATGAGACTAAGGCTGAGCAGGAGGATCGGACGTGCCCTACGAAGTCGGAGATTACACCAGTAGTTTCTCATACATTTTGGTCTCCGACACAGTGGCGGCCTCAATCTCTAAGACAGACTCCTCTACTCGAGCAGCTTTTTCAATCATATCCCGCAGATTCACTGGGGGCCGGGGTGGAGGATTCCTCTCTAAAACTCCAGCAGCTTGCTGATCATCATTGAATCCCTTAACCTCTTCATTAGAAAATGGGAATTCGGCATGTAAGGCACGAAGAGTTGAGACATAGGGATCAGTGGCGAGCCACTCTTGAAACACCTCCAAGCTCAGGGCCGCTTCCTTTTGAACGGAGTTGACGTAACGGGCAATGTGATAGAAGCCGCTGTCAAAGTTCTCCAGGCATAATTTGTTGAGGGTTTCCTGTACTCGTCAGAGTTCTTGAAATTGGCGATGGCGTGACGTTTTATAGCCTCAACCCTCACAGCTTTGGCGACCTTGTAAGCTTCAAACTCCCTCTTCAGCACAACGGTTCTCTCTTGCTCGTCCTTCCACATTGCTTGGCACGGGAAATTTTAACTTGAAAATCATCAGCAATTTTCCTCGCCTTGGCCTCATCTTGTTCAAGAAGAGTCCTCAACTTCACCATTTCTACCTCAAGGGCCACTTTCTCCATGGCTGCTTGCTTCTCTAGATCATTGAGGCGACTGTTAGCGACCCAAACCTCCAAGACAGCACGGTCAAGATTGGCCTCTAGTTTCTTTGATTGGCCAACAGCAACTATCCCCTGAGCTTCCTCCTTGCACATCCTACTGGCTTGCGTAACTAGGGTAGCCAGCTGAAATCAACACAAATTATAAATATGTAGACAAAACAGAGGAAAATACTAAGGCAAAACAAAAATAAAGCTTACCACACTAAGAGCCTCACCAGTGATCCCGGGAAGGTCATCAATTGATTCCATAAGGCCGCTCCGGGGATCCACCTGATCTCCCATGTAAATCCGTTCCGTGATACCACGTCCAATCTCTTTCTGTACTTCGTCATGTCAGGGTAGCGGGAGATTTCGGAGATGGGGAACAGATCCATCGCATTGCCTAACAGAGTGTCCCCAGCTTTGTCAGTTGGTTTCTTAAAATCGGAGGTGGTCCACATAGACAAGCCTTCTTTACGGTGAAGGTTGACTTCTCTCATAACAAGTTCTTCGGTTGAAGACGAGGGGGGCAGATCTTTTCTTTTCTCGATTTGACCTCCAGTCGAAGGCTCGCTGGAGCCACTTTCACCCCAAAGTGCTGGAATTGTGGTTTGATCAGAGGAAGGAGCGGAGGACTTTGAGATTTGGCTCTCCTTGAGCCGGGCTTTCTTCGGAGCAGAGGGATCAGGCAAGTCACTAACTTTTTTGGGACAATCTAAAACAATAGTCCATGAGGTGTCAGTAGCTCAACTACCTTTTTGCTTCATAGGCCTCTCAGTCGCGGCTTCATGAGGATGCTTCTCAGTAGTAGAGGACCCAATTACTACCCCTTTCTCATGAGCTTGGGGGATTGAGGGCAGAGCTTCCGCCTCCAAATTAGCCTCACCAGTAGCAGATTCTTCGTCAACCACTGGCAGAACAATTTTTTCAATGGCCTCGGGCTCTTTGTCTCTTGCCATAACCACGACTCTCTTTCTGGCAATGGCGTTGTTCCTTTGTTTCATGGGATTTATCATCGCTGAAAAAATCAAGATTGGTTAAAATCCAAAATACATAAATATAAAGGCAGTAAGCAAAATGGATAAATGGCAAAGCAGAAAGTAAAATTTTACTTGGAGGTCTACGGCTAGGATCCTCTTGACAAACCCTGCAAACAGAGGGAAGGCATATGTTGATATGGCAGTCACCAATCCAATCAGGGTCACAGTCAATAGGAACCACATTGACTAAAGGATCTCCAACATCTGAGTCCTACATCCCAACTGTCGACAATACCGCTCAATGACCTTTAAAACACGGCGCCAGTTAAAAGTTTGTTTTTGAGTACCGCGCTTGGCATCATTGCCCAAAAGCTTATAGAGCTCTTTGATGAACTTCGCTTCGCCCTCATCAAGCTTACCCACTTCAACATCATCGACTTTTTTGGTTGTGTTAGCGGCATAATGAGGAAAGGGCCAACCCACTGACGACTCAACTCGCATACACCTGGCATTCCATGAGTTCACCCGAACGGAAAGATCGAAGAGTAGATGACACTTGAGTTTTAGGGGAGAGAGCTGACCGTCTATCCCGTGCCTTGAAAAGGAAGAAAAATTGAACATCACCGGCATGGTAGGCTCCTTACCCAACACTTGGCATATCATGATAAACGCCATGACAATTCACACTGTTCCTAAAGTGAGATCGCAAGGCAAGGCGTGCGTTAAACTCCAACAATAACTCAACAAAAAAGGGATCGAACAGTGCCGAAGGCCGGCGACAAAGTGGTTGTAGTGAAGCCATATGAAGTCCATAGAATCGTGACAACAGACCTTAGTCACATTTCGATCTTCGTCTTTCTCAAGCCGGGTAAACCTATAACTTTGTGGGATGTCAAAGGCCGTCAACGAGTTCGTGTACTCATGGTTGTCTTTTAAGGTCTTCCACAGTCGCTCAACCTTCCTGTCAAAGGCTTTTTGAGCCGAGAGTTCTCGAAGGGCAGCAGCAGAGCGAGTTTTAGGATGGACTTTCTCTTTTTCCTTCTCCTTGCCCTTCCTTTTTTCCGCAACAATGGTTTTATTAACAGTGAATCTACCTCGGTCGCTTACCCTCACCTCCAGATCCGTAGCCATGTGAGACCACATCACTCTCAGTAGCCGATTCTGAAGACATCCTGAAAGAACAAAGGAAAAGTGGATTAGTTATTGCCTAGACTACGATGCCGGGCTGAGATTAACGAGTAAGTTACGATGTCGACACCTCGCCCCCCTCAGTCTTCACCGGAAAATGAGAAACAAACTAGAGGCCATACATCATATGCAAACAAGATCTAAAAGCACCAAATACCCATGAATCAATAAAAGGAAGAATACATGGCGACAATGGCAATAAATCTAGGAGCAACAATATGAAAAGATGGGGCTTCAAAGCAAAAATTCCCCAAGCGTTTGTAAAATTCAAACAAAAATTCACATAAAGCCTAGCTATGATGTATATACTATATAAAGAGCGATCGATTCATTGAAGGATTACCTGTAAGTAGGGCAAAATCACTAACTCACCGGAAAATTATGTTGAAAAGGAAGCGGTTTTTACCAAAGTATACAAATGAGGGGGTAGCCCTCTATTTATAGACGACACGAGTGGCGGGAAACTGAACCACCGTGTCTAAAAATTCAAAAGTAATCATGAGGCGCGATGAACGAAGCAATGCCAACCAATCAGCAACCGCAGCCCGTCACGTCAGCCATCATGTTCTTTGCAAAATCGAGGCCACGCCTCTAATTGCCATGAATACTTAGCCGATCCCGGTTCTAAGCCTGTCCACGTCTCAGCACAGCACTTCATACCGGATCTAACTGACCTGATCAAAGGGCTGATGACAACAAAAATCGGCACCAAACTCCTCTCAGAAAATCAATCAAGACATATCATCGTCAATAGCGCTAACAAACTCTACTCCATGCCTTACACTTCGAAGCTCCTTAAGTGCAAGTCGGCAAGGAGCGGAGTAGGGGGCCATTGATATGGGGAACCCGTATACGGTCTCACGGACCCAGGTCTGATCCGATCGGAGGTCACATCATAAGTCTTTAAGCCGGCCCCATCTTCATCCCACTTGCTGCCAGGCCGGGTGCAAGCCCCTAGCTGAAATTTCATCTGTCATCTCAACACTGCTCTGAATCAAGGCCGGACCTTGACTACCTTGAGATCATCAGCGCACATAGCCTTCTCATCCACCAGGACAAACCGGACTACTCCCGAACGCGGTAACCCTCTTACTCGGCATCACCAGACCCTTGACGAACCCGCACGAAGGATTGGCGGTTTCAAGATGAACCGCCTCTCCTTAGCCCGAGATCATGTCGTTGCTTAATTGTACTTAATTATGTCATGTCGTCATTAGCATAATCATAATTAGTTCGGCGCCTATATATAGGAGCTATGTGTAATTCACAATCCATGGGAGAATTAATGAAAGTAGGCCAACCCCCGTCAATTTGTCGAGCCCGAGTTCATATTCATAATGTCTCCGGAAACTTCATACTTTTTATATCAACCACCGCTATTACCACCCATCTCACCGGAGAAATCATACCTAAATTGCCAGATAACTGTTCGGCCCAGCCATTACCGCCACCCTGATATTCAAGCCACATCAACTCCCTACACATCAAAATATAAGTCATTTTGATAGTTTATTTATCTTTCTTACTATAATCTATTTTAAAATATAAAAAGTAGTATTTTTAATTTACTCTTTTATTTATTGATCTTACCTATGATATATAAAATATCCAATCCCTTTTCCTCTGTTTATCATTGTTGTATTAATTATTGTCAATGTAGACATTTTAGACTTTCGTCTTTGAAAATTATAACATTCTTATAGTTTAACCAAACATATATGTGAAAACTTATAAAAGGACCTATATTTTAATATAGAGGTAATAATCCGATACACTTTGAAGACATCAAAATTCTAACCAAACATTTATTTAAAAGGTGTTATAATATAATTGGTATGAAAACAATTCATCAAATCAAAATTGAACAAAAAGAAGATAATTAAACAAAGTAACAATAAACTTTTCTTATACGTACACTTCCTAATTCTTCATCTCCATTTCTCTAAACAATACAAGATTAACCCATGGTATTTAATAGTAACCTAAAGAATGTGAACCATCCTATGTATTTAAGATAGGGAGGAAGAAAGGAACTTGTAACTTATGTTTAGCAAGTTAAGAGCACCCGTAATCATAGTTATCAAACCTGGCCCGACCAGGCAGTTCAACCATTCGACCCGGTCACCCGGTCAAGGAACCGAGTATCAACCCGTTTAATCAAGAGACCCGCTCAAACGCAGTAAACCCGGTGGTTCAACCGGTGACCCGGTGGGTACTGGTTGAACCAATGAGTCAAGTAAATTTAATGGAAAAGCATTTGAAATCGGTATCAAACCAGTTTTAAGAAGCAAAAATACTAAAATTTCTCTGATATGATGAAAATAATTATAATTTGAGTCTATAAATTGAAACTCAAAAGGTAATCATATCATTATCTACTTGAATATAAATTATCAAAATGTATAATTTTTATGATATTATATATTATTTACAACTATATATATATCTTTCCAGTTGAACCGGTGACCCAACGGTTGAACCAGTGACCCGGTGACCCAACGGTTTCTCTGGTTCAACAACCGGGACGGGTCCGATAACTATGCCCGTAATGGGAGTCTGGATATCAATTGTGGTTCTATGGTATACTCTATCTGTCCCATAATACAGGGACTTTTACAATTTTCACACAATTTTATAAATTGGTTGGGTGATATAAATGTTAAGTGTAAAAGTCTAAAATACTCTTTGACCACATCAATGCAATAATTGTATAATAATAAAAAATTGTTGGATTGATAGTAAATAAGGGTAGGATGAAGAAAATAGTACTGCCTCCATCCCAAAATATAATTCATCCTATAAGTTTCCACACAGATTAAGGAATTAGTTGAATGTCATAAATTTGAAGGTTAAATGTCTAAAATACCTCTTGACTGTCATTAATATAATACTTCATTCATCCCAAAATATAAGTCATTTTATCTTTTTCATTTTGTCCCATAATATAAGTCATTCACAAAATCGAGAGAGCATTTATTAGCATTACCACTTTATAAATACTGCATTTATGATAGTCAAAGGTTGTATCAGGCTTTTTAGTTCTACATTCATGATATATAACCACTTTTGTACTCTCTGTAAAAACTCTAGAATGATGACGGAGGGAGTAGTTGTTAGTTAATGAAAAGAGGTTGGATTGATAATAAATTAAGTATAAGATAAAGAAAAGGACAATAAATGTTGTGTTGGTTATGTAGAATTACTTATATTGCGAGACAAGTCTAAAAATATGGGATGACTTATTTTTTGGACGGAGATAGTAATAAATAATGCATTGATATTCTGAAAGGATTTATATTATAGGACAAAGGTAAAAAAGTTAAAATGCCCTATATTACGATACAGAGAGAGTACAATACATCCATAGTATCAATTTCGTAAAAATGTCAAAGCATATAAAACATCACTTTAATAAAAACGCCACTCTACTTTGTCTCTAACTTATTTGTACAATAAAAAAGGTGGGTTCTATTGACACACCACATTTTACTATTGACACCAATTATTTTATTATTTTTTCGGAGGTTAAAAACGTCAGTCCACTTACTTTCCACTGGTGTTCGTTGTTGAACACCAGCGTCAGTGTCACCAACGTTGGTGTTCAACAACGAACACCAGTGGAAAGTAAGTGGACTGACTTTTCTAAGTTGTGACACGTTTATAAAGGGAACGTTGGTAGCACTGGTGTTCGTTGTTGAACACCAACACCAGTGGCACCGACGTTCCTTTTATTAAAAATCATCATGGTGCCGAAGTAATTTTTTGTGGTGCCGGAAGTAATGTGGTGCTAGTAGTAAAAAGTGGTGTGACAATAAACTCGCCCTAACAAAATATAACATGTTAGATATTTTGTGAAATAGTAAAAACCTTATTTTATAACATCTTACTAGCATTTAAATAATCCCATCTTAAAAAAAAAATCCTTGCATTAAGGATAAATGGCCATTCTATTGGAATAAAAGACCCTTTCTTTCGAGCCAGGATATTTTCAAGTATTAGCTTTAAATGATCTCTCAAGTATATCCGATCTAACCACATATACATTCAAAATATTAAATGATCTTTCCGTAGATTTTTTTCAAAACTATGTCGTTTTATTAATAATGTTTAAAAATACTTGTACTTAATAAATCATTTAAGGCTAGCACTTGAGATGATCATGCTCCATCACTTTCGTACAAACGTCACTATGACTTTGTCACTAACTTATTTTAACAATTGATAATATTATAACATGTTAGATGTTTTGAGAAAATAGTAAATACCACATTTTATAACATCTTGCAGCAGGGCCGGCCCTCGTTTGTATTGGGCCTAAGACCAAGCTCCCGAATTGGGTCTTTTAGTTGAAATTGTTTTTTTAAAACATACTTATTGTTAGATATTTTTTCATAAATAAATATTTTGGTTATCGTTTGCTACGGGTTGCCGTACGAATTAATGTTATCACAACGAAACGGGGTTCGATACACGCATCAGTTCATGAAGGGATATGCATTTTCAGATACACGTATTTTCGAACTGATATGTACTTACCATTTTGTGTAAGGGTTGCATGCTTTCATCCAGTGCAAGGAGTACATCCATTCGTTTATGGGGTACTTGCAACCTATAAAAGACATAAGTATGAAGACGAAAATCCATAAATTTGACAACATCATTAGAAAAACTTTGAGTGTTCTCGGGTTTGATTCAAACAAGTTTCTGTTTGAATCAAACACCCCCATTGTATCCTGAAAGAGATTTTCATTTGATCCCTTAGTGACAAATCGTGTTGGACAAAACATCTCTTAAAAGACAACGTTATTAACGTGCCTTGGAGTTTCTAATTCTCTGTCAAATCTTAAGTACTACATTTTTTCCAACACTTATCGCATTTTTAACATCCGTATATGCAAAAAATTAATAAAACTTGTTTGTATATATCTATTTTTTTTGGGTCAAGTAAATTTTTTTTATTAGGGTCTTTATCAATTAGAATAAAAACAAATTTGGGCCTCTACCAAAAAAGAAAATTAACATATTTTTTTAGGTTGGATCGGATTAAATCTACACGATTTTTCTTTTCTTTTAGCGAAACATGTACCGTTGGGCCTCCCGACAGAATTGGGCCTAAGACCCGGGTCTCGAAGGCCTTAGGGGAGGGCCGGCCCTGTCTTGCAGCATTTAATAATCCCTCTTATATTTTCTTGTTGCATTAACGACAAAACCCCGTTCTATTCAAATAAAAGACCCGCATCGCTTTTGTAAAAAAATATGTAACATGTTAAATATTTTGAGGAAAATAGTAAAATCCTCCTTTTTTAACACATTATTAGCACCAACAACGTATCGGTTTGATGGTTTCACTATGTCAATTCCTGACAAGAGACAATGCTTTGAGCCCCACTAGGGGCGAAAATAAAAGGATGCGTGTGTAAAATTTTCGTTTCCGTTAAAATAAAAACAGATTGTTAGCGTTTAATCCATCATTAACTAGTTGCATTAAAGACAAAACACCATTGCATTGGAATAAAATACCATTGATGAGCAACGCATCAAACTTCTTCCCGGCTAAATTTTTTTGTTCAACACAGTCTCTCTTCTACCAAATTAAAATTTCTCATTCAACTATATGTTTTGATATGCACCTTTAAAATTCGTAATTCTTTCACCCGAATTTTTCTTTTCTCGTGCTATTTCTTTTATGTTTTGATTGATATACTTACGTTGAATATTTTTAAATCTACTTTGGAGTTCGCCCATAAGTTTTGATGAAGATTGCTATAACAACGGATGAAGTTAAATTTTTTCCATTCTCACGGATGAATGGGAGAAACTTGAAATTTTTATTCTAGGACGTGTTCACTTCGGGTTTGTTCCTCACCATAAGTAAAGAAACTAAGAGAAAGGTGTTTTAATGATCACGATGAATTCATTCATTAAGGTGCGTCATACAGCAGTAGTCATTTTACACTATTTAATAGTACTCCAAATCTAACAGAATAGAAGGGAATATTATGTGTTAGTTTTGTGACTTGATTTCTAAAAATGGAGGAACTAATCTGAAAGCTGAAACTGAGTTTTGTGAAGTGAAACTGAGTTTTGGGAAAAGCTGAGAAAACTGTGTTTTGGAAAAAACTGAGTTTTGTGGAAACTGAGTTCTGGTGGAAACTACGTTTTGTGGAAACTGAGTTTTAGGGGAAACTGAGTTTTGGTGAGTTCTACATTGAGTTTGCTGATTACAAGTGAATTTTCTGGGAAAGTCAGTTTGGAGCTGAGTTTCGTCTGGTGGATAACAGCTGGAGCTGGGGTCCATATCTGGGGTATTTATGACAATTCTGACAAAGATCTTTGGCGGTTAGGGTTTGAGATTTGTGCCTATAAATACCGATGTTGTAATCAATGCAAAGTGTGTCTTTCAAAAAGTTATTCACACACTTGTGAAAACCTTGTAATTCCTTGCATAATAAAATATCTCCTTTTCTATCCTTGGAGTAGTCGGCACAACGCTGGAAACCACGTTAAAACACCGTGTTCTCTTTGTTTCTGTGTTTTATTGATTTCCGCCTTATTGTCTGTTAGATTGCAATTGTTTTATCTTTCTTCAAATGCAAGTTTCTCGTCTGTATTTTAACAATCTGGTATCGGAGCCAGGTTCATGACTCAGAGATATTTGTAGGTTGAACGGAGTTGATCTTCACCAAGACCGGTGACCGGTGACCGGTGCTAGGATTTTGTGATCAAAGGCCTGTTCTTTAGCAAGAAAGATGTGAGCAGTTAACGTAAAGATTGATAAATTTACAGGGCGGAACAATTTCAGTCTGTGGCAAATCAAGATGCGGGCCTTGTTAAAACAACAAGGATTGTGGACTCCTTTTTCCGGTAAAGAAGATGCCAGTGCAGCAGATTACGCCAGTCTGGAGAAGAAAGCACATTCCACCAACATGTTGTGCTTATCTGATGATGTTATCAAGCAAAGTTGCTGAGGAAGACACCTCTGCTAAGTTATGGTCAAAGCTTGAAACACTGTATATGACTAAGTCATTGACCAACAAGTTGCTGCTAAAGCAGAGACTGTTTAGCCTAATGATGCATGAGGGGGCTCAGCTGAGAGATCATCTTGATCAGTTGAACACAATATTACTTGATTTCAAGAATATTGATATGAAGATTGAGGATGATGATGCGGCTCTGATTTTGTTGGTATCACTACCAGCTTCTTATAAAACTTTTTGCAATCCTTTATAGTTGGGAAGGATACAGTTGAATTGGAAGATGTAAGATCAGCTTTGCATGCCAGGGAGTTGAGACATAAGGCGGTGAGGCGAGCAGTCAGTACATTGGACTAGTAGTTAGCAGCGGCGATGGTGGAAAAGAGAATGGGCGGCATGCAGGAAGAAGAAGAAATCAAGAAGACAAGGTCCAAAGGTTTGCAATTCTTCAGAAAGAGCGAGGACATTAAAGTCCAACTGTCCCAAAGAAAAAGAAACATCGGAGAACAGATTGGAATAGGCTCTGAGTGGCAGTGAGTTTGATTCAGAGGAGGACATGGTTCTAGTAGCTGAAGAATCAACACATCATGCTGATGTGTGGATTTTGGACTCTTGAGCATCTTATCATATTTGTCCATACAGAGTGTGGTTTTGAAATTATCAATAGATAGAAAGTGGTCATATAGCTATGGCAAACAACAAGGTCTGCAAGATAGTTGGGATTGGCTCAGTTCTGTTGAGGACAGAGGATGGTAAATTTTGTACATCGAGTGAAGATAGACATGTTCCACAGATGACCAAGAACTTGGTATCTCTCAGTCTTTTTAGGCATGTAGGGATTCGATTTTAAGGGTGAAGGTGGAAAGCGAGTGTCTACAAAACTCGATTTGATTCTTAGGGAATCAAAAGGAACCTTGTATATTTCGCAAGGATCGGTTGTGTGCTGGTCTGCATTGTTGTAGCATCTCATTGAAGTTTATCGATCCACAAATGACAATCTTCAGGCACATGAGACTGTGTCACATGGGTGAAAAGTGGATACAGATTCTTTCTCAGAAAGATCTTCTTGGGGGATGTAAGGTCAAGAATCTAGAATTTTGTGAGCATTGTGTGTTTGGGAAGCTTCATAGGGGCAAGTTCTCAAAAGGGATACACAACACAAAGTTGTTAATTGATTACATTCATTTTGATTTTTGAGAGCCATCAAAGGTAGAGTAATTGGGTGGTCATAGATATTTTGTGTCTTTCATAGATGACTATTCAAGAAAGACTTGGGTGGTGATGATGAAACACAAAAGTGAGGCATTCAAGAACTTCATGCAATTGAAGGCTCTAGTTGAAAATCAGTTGGGGAAGAAGATCAAGAGGCTTCATACAGATAATGGTATGGAATTCTGCTAGAATGAGTTTGATGAGTTGTGTAGAAATGAGGGTATTGCTAGACATCATACAGTCAGGAATAGTCCTCAGCAAAATGGCGTAGGAGAAAGAATGAATCAAACTCTTCTGGAGAGAGCAAGATGCATGCTTTCTCATGCTGGTTTGTCAAGAAGATTTTGGGCAGAATCTGTATGCATAGCTTGTTACTTAATAAACATGAGTCCTCACATAAGGATCAGTTTCAAGACACCAGTTGAAATGTGGTCAGGATGCCTGTTTATTACTCAGTTCCAAAGGTATTTGGAAGCATAATTTACTATCATGTCAGTGAAGGGAAACTGGAACCAAGAGCCAATAAATGTGTGTTTGTGGGGTATGATGATGGAGTTAAGGGTTATAGAATTTGGTCATCAGCAGAAAACAGAGTCATTCTCAACAGAGATACAGTTTTTGATGAAAATTCTAGGCTCAGTTCATCATTTGGGAGGATTACTGAAACTGAAACTAGTGCTGAAACTGAGAAACCTGATAGTAATGTGGAGCTTCAGGTGGAGTCAGCTGAGATGCAACACTCAGCTGAACAAAGTCAGTTTTCATCTAATCTGGTCACTGAACCAGAACTGAATCCAAGCCAGTTAGCTGAACATGGGTCAGCTGAGCGTCAAACGGATATTGGTCAGTAAAGTATAGCTGTCAGCAGAGCTAGAAGATCTAATGTTGGGAAATCTCCCAGAAGGTATGGGTTTGAAGATTTGGCTGGATATGCACTTCAAGTTGCTGAAGAGGTAGATGGTTTTGAACCTTCTACTACAGGGAAGCAGTGATTTGTTCTGAGTCATCTCCATGGCTTTCTGCTATACGAGATGAAATGGAGTCATTGCTGAAGAATCAGACTTGGGATCTTGTCAAACATCAAGCTGATAGGGGAGTTGTTACATGCAAATGGATCTTCAAGAAAAAGGAAGGATTGACTGAGGCAGAAGGAGTCAAGTATAAGGCACGTTTGGTTGCTAGAAGGTTCAGTCAAAAAGAATGGGTGGACTTTGATGAGATATTCTCACCAGTAGTCAGACATACTTCAATCAGAGTGTTACTAGAAATGGTGGCACAGCAAGACCTTGAACTTGAGCAGTTAGATGTGAAGACAGCTTCTCTACATGGTGTGGTAGACAAAGAGATATACATGACTCAACCAGAGGGATTTCAAGTTCCTGGTAAAGAAGCATTTTTTTGTAAGCTAAAAAGGTCCTTGTATGGATTGAAGCAGGCTCCCAGATAGTGGTATAAAAGGTTTCACAGTTACATGATCCAGCTGGGTTATAGCAGAAGTCCGTATGATTGTTGTGTCTACAATAGTCAGCTAGAAATTGATCATAAATCTATCTTGTTCTGTATGTGGATGATATGATGATAGCAACAAGTAAGATGTCTGTTATTCAGAATTTGAAAGACCTTCATATTGATGAATTTGAAATGAAATATTTGGGTGCAGCCAAGAAAATTTTAGGGATGGAGATCTGGAGAGATAGAAGTCAGAAGAAACTGTTTTTATCTCAGCAGGGCTATATACAGAAGATTTTGGCCAAGTATGGTATGTCTGCTTCAAAGCCAATAGATACTCCTATGGCATCAAATGTTCATTTGTCAGTTTATGCTTCACATTCAGCTGAGGAGAAGGAATATATGTCAAAAGTCCCTTATGCTAGTGCAATTGGCAGTCTGATATATGCCATGGTGTGCACTAGGCCTGATCTGGCTCAGGCAGTCAGTGCTATCAGCCAATAGAAGTCAGAAGAAACAGTTTTTATCTCAGCAGGGCAATATACAAAAGAGTTTGGCCAAGTATGGTATGTCTGTTTCAAAGCCAATAGATACTCCTATGGCATCAAATGTTCATTTGTCAGTTTATGCTTCACATTCAGCTGAGGAGAAGGAATATATGTCAAAAGTCCCTTATGCTAGTGCAATTGGCAGTCTGATATATGCCATGGTGTGCACTAGGCCTGATCTGCTCTCGAGCGATCGATGCTATCAAGCAGGTTTATGGCTCAACTGAAAGGAACCTTGGAAAGTCGTGTGAAAAGAATGTTCAGGTACCTTAGGGGTATAGCTGATGTTGGTCTCTTTTATGAAGGTGATACTCAGGGTTTGGTCATAGGATACTGTGATGCTGATTATGCATGTGATGTAGACAGTAGAAAATCAATGAGTGGTTATGTTTTCACATTGCGGAATTCAGTTGTCAGCTGGGGAGCAATTTTGCAAGCAACAATGGCTTTATCAACTACTATAGCTGAGTATATGGCTCTTACTGAAGCATCCAAGGAAACCATCTGGTTGAAGGGTCTAGTCAGTGATTTGGGGCTACATCAGGATCAAGCTGAGATTTATTGTGACAGTTTAAGTGCAATTTGTCTAGCTAAGGATTAGGTTCATCATGAGAGAATCAAGCATATTGATGTGAGATATCATTTTCTAAGGAATGAGAAAATGGTTGTAGTGAAGAAGATCAGCACTCAAGAAAATCCTGCTGATATGCTTACTAAACCAGTTCCACAAAGCAAGTTTCAGTTGTGTATGGACTTGCTTAACATTCAAAGCTTATAATCAGTTTTCTGGAAACTCTGTTGAGGGCAGGTCAGCTGAGTGGATTCAGTGGAGAAGTCTGGTACAAGTACATCCTGGCATTGACGAATGCATCTGGTACAAGTACATCTGAATTATGCAATCTGGTGACATGGAATGAGACTTCAAGTCAAGTTGGAGATTTGTTAGTTTTGTGACTTGATCTTTAAAATTGGTGGAATTAATATGAAAGCTGAAACTGAGTTTTGTGAAGTGAAACTGAGTTTTGAGAAAAGCTGAGAAAACTGAGTTTTGGAGAAAATTAAGTTTTGTGGAAACTGAGTTTTGGTGGAAACTGAGTTTGCTGAGTTCTACATCTGAGTTTGCTGATTACAAGTGAGTTTCTAAAAAGTGAGTTTTCTGGGAAAGTTGATTTGGAGCTGAGTTTCATCTGGTGGATAATAGCTAAAGCTGGGGTCCACATCTGGGGTATTTATTGCAATTCCGACAAAGATCTTTGGCAGTTTGGGTTTGGGATTAGGCCTATAAATACCGAAGTTGTAATCAATGCAAAGTATGTCTTTCAAAGTGTTATTACGCACTTGTTAAAACCTTGTAATTCTGTGTATGATAAAATATCTCCTTTTCTATCCATGGAGTAGTCGGCACAACGCCGGAAACCACATTAAAACACCGTGTTCTCTTTGTTCCTGTGTTTTATCAATTTCTGCCTTATTTTTCTATTAGATTGCATCTATTTTATCTTTCTTCAAGCCCAAGTTTCTTGTATGTGTTTTAACATTATGCTTGGACACTTGTCAACACACTAGGTTACCAAGTGTTACACAGGTGTAGCCACTAGAAGATTTTGACATTGATTTTGCTTCTGAACCCTCAAAATGTGGAATGAGACAAAGTGTTGGAAATAAAATTTTAGTTTTGATGATGATTTATCTTATTTAGTTACTTTCTTGTTTACACCCCATTGATGAAGTGCTGAAACTAGTTGTTATAGTGAAAGGCTAAAAGATGTCTTGAACTGAATGTATAGGTTTTACCAGAGTCTGATAATTGTAAAGGTTATATTAGACAAGCACTGTAATGGATAGAAGTGTCGTAAAACTGAAAACTAGACATCATCTAGATAACTGGAACTTGACACAAAACTGAAGTTGAATATCTATAACTGAAAGTCGTACTCAGAACTGAAGAAGGTAAGTTCATTGAGGGACACATACTCGGTTGACTTATCTAGAAATGAAGGTTGAGGGAACAAACTCAGTATTTGAAGAACTGAGGGCTCAGACACAGTTGTGAAGATTTTAGACGAGACTGTAATGTTAGAATTCAGGTAAGTCTGTGACGGCCTGAACTAACTTTATGGATCTTGAAGAAGACCTCAGAATCATAAGGACAATGATATCTTAGATGATTTGTTTAAGGAATGGTGTAATCTGATTAAGTCACATAAAATCAGATAAATAGAGTACTAAGTTTTGAAGAAAAGTAAAAACTGAGTTAATGCTCTAAGTCAGTTTACAAACTGATAACTGACATACTCAGTATAAAACTGATCAGGATACTCAGTTTTATAATCAGACATCCAAGCAACTGAAAGTACATTCGAACATTATAAAACAAGGATTTTTATTGGATTAAGAACTGACATGTCAGAACGGTCACTGACACCTGACATATGAAAATATAGACGTTGAGGTAATTCAAATTCAAGCAAGATGAACGTTGGACCTCACACTATAAATAGAGGACTTCGCATCAAGGATCAAAACACCGAATTAACACGATTCAAGCGTTATTGTGCTCAAGTCTAGTTCATTCGAATTGCTATCAATATCTGAGCTCAACAAGATCATATCTAGATTTCTTCAAGTGTTCAAACTACATCGATTATATTCAGATTTCGACACTTTGAAGAACCACAAGCAAGAATCAATTTATTGATTCTCAGCCCAACTTTGATTCTTAATCAAACGTTTAGTCTGTGAAGCAATCCGGACAAGGAGTTGCCAATGACAGTTGACATTTGTAGTCGGGTAGACTGTGTTTGTGGTGGTAGCTGGTGAAGAGGCAATACAACCCTCCAAGAACCAGTGGTTCAAGCAGTTGAAGAGCAGCAATCCAACCTGTTCTTTTGTTGTTTAGATAGTGACACTAGGGATTAATCAAGGACTATCGTTTAGGACATGTTGTAATAGCATACCTGAAGGAGTTCTAGTGGAATTTTAGTTCCTACATCACAGGAGAAGAGTGGAATGACATGATTACACCACCTGGAACCACTATAATTCTTGCTCTACTTACTTTATGCATTACCTTCAGTCATTTACTTATGCATCATCTATTATTGTTTATTCAACATACTGAAATTGATTGTTAAAAGCATACCCAGCTCTCAAGCTGACATTCACCGGAATTCAGTTTTGCATACTCAGCTTTTTCTTTTAGAAACAACAAGATCCAGATAAAGGCTAAAACTTAAATCCGCTGCCGGTTGACTAAGTTTTGTTATCAGTCAGTTCGACTTAAACTCATATTAGTCACCTCAACTCCACACAAGTTAAAACTGAACCTTAATCGTCATAAATTTAGTTTTTGGTGACAAGTTTATTCACCCCCCTCTAAACTTGTGTCTACCTTTCCAAGGGACCAACACAAAACCTTTGTAAAGCATTCTGCTGTCTGATTTTGCTGAAGGTACATATAACACCTGTAGCTTCTTGGCCAGCACTTGATTCCTCACAAAATGAATGTCTCCCTCTATGTGTTTGGTTGTGGCATGCAAGATATACTGGATTGTGAGCCAAAAAGTTTTCTCTAGTATTATCACACCAAATGATGGGAACCCTAGGCACCTACAATTTCAACTCACCCATTAACTATGTGATCTATTGAATTTTTTTTTGAGGGACTGATCCCTTGAATTTCAGCAGAGAGATCAGCCAGAGCTCTATATTCAGACTTTGTGCATGATCTGGACACCACATTCTGCTTCTTTGAGCTTTATGAGACAAGAAATCCCTAATAAACTCACGGTATCTTCCCACAGACTTTCTGTCAAAGCTATCAACTGTCTAATTAGCATCAATAAATCCAATAATCTTTAAATCAAAAGGGGGCTTGAACAGACAAGAGTAATCTAGTGTCTCACTGACATATCTCAGCAACCTTTTTAAGGCACACCAATGATCTGTGTAGGGTTCCTGCATAAGTTGACTAAGACAGTTCACATCATATGTTTCTGGTCTGATGAGGGTTAAATACTGCACCTCTCAAATTGCACTTATGTATTCTCTAGGATCAGTCAAGGGAGTTCCTTGCTTGTGTTTCAACACTTTTCCTGCAACCATAGGTGTAGGGCACCTTTTAAGAGGATCCAGCTTAAGCCTTTGCAGCAGCTGCATAGCATAATGTGTCTGATTCAAGTAGATACCATAAGAATCCCTATGAGACTGCATACCAAGAATGTGTGACACCTGTCCCAGGTCTTACAATGCAAACTTGTCATTCAGTTGTTGTATGAATCTGTGAATCAGATCACTTGAGTTACCTGTGACAAGTATGTCATCTACATATACTAAGACATACAAAACAAACTTTGATAAGTGTAAGATAAACAATGAATTATCAGAGACAGCCTGTCTAGACCCCACAGTTTCATCTGAGTAGTAAATGCCTCAAACCAAGCCCTAGGTGTCTGTTTGAGGAAATATAGAGCCTTGTTTAGTTTGCATAAGTAGCGTGGTTTTGCAAGATCAACAAATCCTTCCGGTTGTGTCATGTACATATGTTCTTTGAGAGGGCCATTCAGGAAGGCATTGTTGATGTCTATTTATAGATTGGCAAATTCATGGACACATCAACACCAAACACCACTCTGATAGTGCCAGATTTGGCAACTGGACAGGAAGTTTCAGTAAAGTCAACCCCATAATTTTGATGAAACCCCTTTGACACTAATCTAGCCTTGTATTTCAGTATACTCACATCTAGATTCAGCTTTAGCTTATACACCCATATGTTCCCAACAACACTGTGATGTTTGGTTAGTGGAACAAGTTTCATGTTCCTGATAATGGTCATTTTACGCCCGTTATTCTATGGTTTTTATCCCCGATTCTAGTTTGAAAGAACTATAATATAGCAATAATTAGTCGTAATATGCTGAATTTACTTATGCCAAGGGTTACGATTCATTATTCTGTATTTAAAGGTTTTATTGTATTATTTGATGTTACAGACCATGTTTTATGCTAAATTTGCAGTGGGCTATTTGAGGAAGCAGAAAGGAGGGAATTCGGAGAAGGTTTAATGGATTGCAGACATGTTCAGGCGGCCCAAGACAAAAACGAGAGGAAGCCCAGAAGACAGAAGGCTCGGTCGACCGAGCCTATGCATTCGGTCGACCGAGTGTCCACGAAGTCTAGCAGAAGTCAAATGCATCCTTTGAGGCGGTTAGGGTTCGATAATGTCGGCATTTTAAGTCGGCCTTCTTAAGTCGGCTGTAGCTCTATATAAACACAAGTCCTTTGTATTTTTTAAAAACACACCAATACCAATTCATTCATATATACATACAAGCAAATAAGGATTCATTAGGCTTGTGAAGGTGCTGGGGTGCAATAATGTAAGCCCTAGTTTCTCTTCTTGTATTCTTTTAGTAATTAATTTCCCAATTATGCTTTGATTGTTTGAGTAGTTATTCATAGCTAGATGATGTAGATCTAGGCTATGACGTTAGGGAAGTGGTGATGCCTTGTCTATGAGGATCTCATACCCTACGTCCTCTTCCTAAGATTTATGGATGAATCTACGTGTATTTAGGTTAATTTATATAATGTCCTGATGATTCACTATATAATCCGATTCGTATGAGAAGCGCTGAGAAATATATTCAGGGGTGTAATCTGGGGAGTGGAGCACTCGGGTGACTGAATGGTGTCACTCGGTCGACCGAGCCTATGCATTCGGTCGACCGAGAGCCTCTAACCCTGCTTCATCCGTTAATCAGTCACGTCTTTATGATTAGATTAGCTTAATTGAATCATTATCTCGGTTGGTATGGCTATGGCTCGTTACTCGCTTAATTTAATTAAAACGTGTAAAAAGGAAATACCAATATAAAACTCTTAGGTAGGCTTATGAATTGATCTTCACGGACGTTCAGCGTTATCTAGGAAGGTTTATATTAGGGAATTGCGCGCACCTTGTTTATACGTAGATCGTAAACTAGCATGAGATTAAAACTTGGTAATTGTTAGTTGGACGAGAGTTTGAGTGATCGTTTAGGAAGTACGCCTAACCACAGGAATGTTGCCTAGACGAGGTGTACGGTTAATATCGGCATCCTTAGAGTCGTAAGCATGTGAGTTATATGAGATGGAGGCACTTAAATGACGAAGTCACGTAACAATATCACAGTGATCTAGTGACCTACCGGTGCTACGTCAAGTTTTAGAGGATGACTCCCGTAGCCAATATAAACAGATATGAACGGATTAATAGTTGATAGTCTCGTTGTTATATAAATTGTCTAGATCCAAATGATTACAGTTATAATTGGGCAGTTGATTACGTTATTTGTTTACATGTTATTTGTTTATACGTTTAAGTGTGTCTTTCTTTTCTCGTATCCTATGTTGGTCATAGACCGTCTTTGTTAAACGAAATAAATAGGTTGACTGTTTAAGTAGGATCCACAAATTGATTCTCTGTGGGATCGACCTCGACTCTATCTAGCTATATTGCGATTGAACCTAGTTCACTTGCTAGTGGTTATTTAGGCATCGAGTTAATAATTTAACTTGACCTCAATCAATTCCGTTTCGTGCAAGAGCTTGATACTTATCCATCATTGCACTTTTCCATTCTGGTGAACACAAGGCATCTTCTACACTGGTAGGTTCTGAAGGAAGTGATAGGGCTCTGACTTTAGGCATGCAGAGGCTTTTCGTTTAAATATTCCACTCTTGGATCTTGTCTGCATAGGGTGAGCAACAAGAGCAGTGGATGAGACAGAAACATGGGTGTCTGGTGGATCATCTTGATTTGATGAGTGTGTCTGATGGGGAACCAGGACTATCAGTGTGATCTGATGGGGATTGGTTGGGTATAGATTGATGATGGTCTGGAGAGGACAATGTCATGGCTGGTACATCAGAAGATGGAGTCTTAGAAGTTTGGACAGTAGCGGATGATTTATAGATCACATATGTGCCTTTGGGGTTGACATTGTCAGGTTTTTCTGAAGGGTGGTACCAAAGATCAAAGGAAAATATTGGATCCACAGGATTTGGCTGATCAACAAGGAAAGAATTATGAGGTCCTTGCAAAAGGAAATTCTGGTTCATTAATGACAATATTCACTGTGATATATATTCTACTAGAATCATCAAGACACCTATAACATTTGTGATTCATACTCAGTCTAAGATTCACACATTTCTTACTATGATACTAGAATTTGGTTTGTTGAAAGGATATCAAATTAGGGAAGGCAGCACAAGAAAATATTCTAAAGTGAGAGTAACTAGGTTTAGTTTGGAATAGTTTCTCGTGGGGGGATTATGATCCTAATACAGGTATGGGCAAAACATTGATCACCTGAACAACATTCTGGAAATTATCCGACCAATATTTCAAAGGCATAGATGGTTGGGCCAGTTGAGTCAAACCAACTTCTATGATATGCCTATGCTTTCTTTCTGCCCTTCTATTTCGGGTATGATCATGGGGACAAGGATGCCTAAAATCAATGCCTTCATTCTTAAGATAGGGTTCAAGTTTTCTGTATTCTTCCCCCGACTTGATTGTACACACTTGATGTTTTTGTTGAACTGAGTGTGTACCGATTTTTCGAACTGTTTGAAGGTGTCAAAAACATCAGATTTGTACTTTGGGAAAAACCCAAGTATATCTAGTTGTATCATAAATAAAGTGGACATATAACATGTTGGAAGTAGTGCCCGAAAGACTATTTTGGTAATTGTTTTTATAATTAATAAATGACAGATTTATCCTAAACTTATTACTTGCTTCGTGCTTGTAAATAATAAACTACTGAAAACCCCAAGTTGTATCATATGTAGCCATATAACTTAATGTGTGTCACATGCGAGGATTAAGTTTATGGTGATACGCTTGAACTGTTAGTCCGTGGTGAACTTAATCAAAGTATGGGGTCTATTGATTAATAAACCACCATTAATTTACCCAGAACACTTTATGGTGTGACCGTCTTATCTGGACCGTCGATATTAATTATCTAAGTGGGGCATTTATATATGATGTAGTCATATAGGACTGGACCGATTTAATATGTATATCTCATATAATTCCGTGATTGAGAAATCTTATTAAATCACAAGATGATCATATATGGATTAACCTTAATCCTGAGGTGATTGCAGACATCCTGTAGTTTGATATGTTCATTAAGGATTGCTAATTAAGAGACGCGGTCTGAATCACTTTCATGTTGGCACTATCGGGAATGAGTAGCTGGGAATGTGTGTCACATATATGGAATCCATTTCTCCCTGCGGGAAGTAGAAAGACAATACCCTTATTTGTTAATCCAAGAAACTGATCGATCCGCGGAGTTCATATTGGTTATGAACTAATTGATCACTAGTGCGTTAATGGTAAATAATGATAAGATGTAGTGAAGAAATTTTACGGAAACATTCCCGCTTCGTTACGGATAGTCTATGGAGGATTAGTCTATATGTAATGATTATATCAATGGACACTTATTGACTAGACACTTTGGGAATAAATTATATCTATAATCATTAGAGTTCAGTTTCGGATTTAAGGTGTCGTAATTCTAGATATAATAAGTTGAATAGAAATGTTCTGTTCGTTGAATATTTTATTCAATTTATTATAGCAACTGGTTATAGATCCATAGTCCCCGGGTTGGCTCCTAACACGTGAGTGAATTCTCGTATTTTGGAACCTCGAGAATAAATTAAATAGTTTGCCTATTTAATGAATATGCGGTTATTATTTATTTGGTAAAGTATGTAATATAGAAAAGACATTTTCTGTTTAACCCAAATGACATAAAAAATGGCGCCATATTTTTTGATTTTGGGAAAAGAAATTTTTTTCCTAATTAATTATAATATGGATAATATAATTATTTATGTGTTAAATAATTATAAATAAGAAATTAGTTTTCTTATTGGATAAATAGGAAATTTTTTTTCCTATTGGATAAAGGTTTTTATTTTCCTTAATGGAAAAGATAAATATGTACGTATAAGATAAAATCTCAAATTATTTGGTTATTAGCCTATATAAAGTGAATTTATCCCAACACCAAATTGGATCTGAAATGCAACGCCATTTTTGAGAGGAAAAACCAACGCCATTTAAAGGAAAAAAAAGATAAATTTTGTTTTCTTGTCTTAGCCATCGGGAAGAAGAAAAACTAGGTTTTTCTTGAAGGCATATTTGAGGAGGTTCGAATGCGGGATCGGCATCCACCAGTCGTCTCTTGGAGATACAATCCGGAAGATCACGACATCTCGATTCGGTTTGGTAATCTCGTAACCTTCTCTTTAAGTTATTAATTAATCGTTCATCAGTTAATTAGATCGTAAAATTCAAGCTTCCGTAATAGATCTTGATCAATTCATGATCTCGATTAATCTTTGTGGGTTCTGACTCGACTCGATTCATTCGAATCGGGTTATCAGGATGGATTCAGATTCTGGCAACTCCAGCATGTGGTATCGGTGCAAGGTTTAAAACTTAATTTGGTCGATTAATTAATTATGACGGATTAATTAATTAGGCGTGGAATTGCATTAGAATTGTATGTTGCATCTTTTTATATATTCGTTATATATATATATATATATATATATATATATATATATATCTCGTGTGGTTGACGAGATGGATTGGGGTTGGTACCTGTTTACCATTAGATCTGTTGTAAACCCGTTTTCCCGGGTGTAGGAAATTGTGTAATTTGTTGTAATTAATTTTTCTGAAAAAAATAGTTGTTATTTCTGTTTATGTTCGTCGTCCAATGAATAAGAAAATCAATCGCAGCTTTTGTCAACAAAGCCGTTGGTGACGCTGTGGTTTAGAGTCGAATTTACAATCTGGAGATCTGGTGTTCGAAACACCCTGAATACGTTTTCGTTCTATGTTTTTGGCGAAAATCAGGAAAGAGATAAAAACAACATCAGCAGCAAAGAATCGAACACATCGAACACGCAACGCTCAGGTAGGAGGACAATGCGCTAACCATTTCAGCTATGGGGAATGATGTTGAAGACTTTGTTCGGCTGAAACTTATAGATGCGGGTTCTGGTTTCTTTTGGTAGAATTAGTAAAACCATAAAATTGGGTTTAAGACTTTTTTTCTATTTAGTAGATTAGATACGGGGTACCAACGGTCCATCTCAGCGGTTTATTTTTCACATTTATTTTTTGTGTCTGATTATTTATGTGATATACCCATGTCATAACATGTCATGCATCATATTCTTGAATTTCACTCCTAGCATATGCATACATGTAGATAATTAATTTTGACATTAATTAGGCATGTATGAACAAGTAACTAATTTAGATTAATTTAGGTAATTAATTAAATTAATAAACAAAACAGAATTTTATTTGGATATAAAATTCACATGATAAAAATAAAATTTACTGGGTAAATTTGATTTTGGATCTAAAATTCTTTGAGAATTTTGATTTTGTAGTGGCTATATAAAAATAATTTTGATAATCGCGAATTTGGAAAATCATGAAAAGCCGGACAATAACTAGACGGTATTTGGAATCAATGAGTTGGTAATTGCTTTCCATGATTTATTGTTTTCGGATTATAGAAAAAAATTCTGAGATCCTTAATTTTTATCTTGACAAAATTAGGACTATAACAAAAGATGTCTAGAACTGAATGTATAGGTTTTACTAGAGTCTGATAATTGTATAGGTTATATCAGACAAGCACTGTAATAGATAGAAGTGTCGTAAAACTGAAAACTAGATATCATATAGAAAACAGGAACATGGCTTAAATTGAAGATGTACACCAAAAACTGAAGGCTTACTCAGAAATGAAGAAGGTAAGTTCGCTGAGAGACACAGACTCGGTTGACTTATCTAAATGAAGAACCGAGGGATCAAACTCAGAGATTGAAGAACTGAGGGACACAGACTCAGTTGTAGAAGATTGAAGAACTGAGATTTCAGACTCAGTTAGGAAGATTTAAGCCGAGACTGTAAAGTTAGATTTTAGGTAAGTCTGTGATGGCCTGAACTGAATTTATGGATCTCGAAGAAGACCTGAGAATCATAAGGACAATGATATCTTAGATGATTTGCTTAAGGAATGGTGTAATCTGATTCATTCATATAAAATTAGATAAATAGAGTACTAAGTTTGGAAGAAGAGTAAAAACTCAGTTAATGCTCTAAGTCAGTTAACAAACTGAAAACTGACATAATCAGTATAAAACTGAACAGGATTCTCAGTTTTATAGTCAGCCATCCAAGAAAGTGAAAGTACTTTCAAACGATACAAATCAAGGAATACTATTGGATGAAGGACTGACATGTCAGAACGGTCACTGACACCTGACATCTGAAAATATAGACGTTGATACAATTCAAATTCAAGCAAGATGAACGTTGGACCTCACACTATAAATAGAGGACTTCTCAACAAGAATCAAACACCGAATTAACAAGATTACAAGCGTGTTTGTGCACAAGTCTAGTTCATCCGAATTACTATCAATATCTGCGCTCAAAAAGATCATATCCATATTTCTTCAAGTGTTCATGCTATATCGATAAAATCCCGAATTTGACACATTGAAGAACCACAAGCAAGAATAAATTTATTGATTCTCAGCCCAACTTTGATTCTTAATCAAAGGTTTAGACTATGAAGCAATCCGGTCTAGGATTTGCCAAGGACAGTTGTTATTTGCAGTCAGGTAGACTGTGGTTGTGGTGGTAGCTGGTGAAGTGGCAATACAACCCTCCAAGGACCAGTGGCTCTAGCAGTTGGAGAACAGCAATATGACATGTTCTTTGATTGTTTAGATAATGACACTTGGGAATAGTTAAGGACTATCGTTTCGGACTTCTTGTAATAGCTTACCTCAGAAAGTTCTAGTAGTATTTTCCTCCTACATCATAGGGAAAGAATGGACGTATAGGATTACACCACCTGGAACCACTATAATTCTTGCTCTATTTACTTTACGTATTTACATTCATTCATTTAGAAATACAACATTTATTATTGTTTATACAACATACTGAATCTGATTGTTATACTTACTCACAGTTCACAAACTGACATTCATCAGAATTCAGTTTTGCATACTTAGCTTTTTCTTATTCAATCAACAAGATCCAGATAAAGGCTAAAACCTAAATTTGCTGCCAGATGACTCAGTTTTGTTACAAGTCTGTTTGACTTAAACTCAGCCTAGTTAGCTCAACTCCACAAAAGTTAAAACTGAACCTTAATCATTATAAATCTAGTTTTTGGTGACATGTTTATTCACCCCCCCTATAAACTTGTGTTAGCCTTTCCAAAGGACCAACAAATGGTATCAGAGCAGTGTTCTTTAACAAGTCATTATTGAAAACTCACTTGCTTTAGTTATCTCCTCTAGTTGTTTTCCTGAAAAAGCTCAGTCTTTCAGTTTCCAGTCGTTGCATAATCCAATTTTTATTCACTCAAACAATGGATAACAATCAGTATGACATCAATATGTATCTGAACTCCATGGATATCATACTCAGAACTCTTGACAGCAATATGTATCTGAAGGTCAAGGATTGCACTACTACAAAAGAAATATGGGAGAAACTCCAACTGGATTTTGAAGGAACTGACTCCATCCAAGAAAACAAGATCTCAGTTGCAAAACAAAAGTTTGAGAATTTCAAGATGAAGTCAAGCAAAAATATTGATCAGATGGAAACAAGATTCAGCACCATCATGGATGAACTAGCATTACTCAAGATCGAGTACACTAAGAAAAAGATCAACACTAGAATCTTGAAGGCTTTACCCATGTGCTGGAAAATGAAGGTCACAGCATTGGAAGAATCGGGCAAACTTGATATAGAAGATTCCTTCAAAATCTTCTCAGACCTGAAGCCTTTTGAATTCAATGAGGATTTCACAAGTACAGCTGCAATAATCAAGGCTCTGTAGGAACCTAAAACAACGGCTCTCGCAGTAGCTTCAGATGACAATCAAGAAACCTCATCTAGCAATCTTCAGCAATTGGATGAGATGAAGGAGCAAATGGCTCTAATGATGAATAGAATTCGAAGAATGATGAGTGGACATCCAGTCACTCAGAAGTTTATCAATAAGACTCTTGAAAAGAGAAAAGATGAGGAATATCTCTGCTTTAACTGCAAGAAGCTTGCACACTACAAAGCTAAGTTTCCAGAGCTGACTGGTAAGAAGACTCAGCAATGAAGAACGGGTAGAAGAGCTCTCTTAGCCGGAGATGATTCCGACTATGAAGCTTGCACTGAAATATTTTCAGACGATACAACTCTTATGGCTCACATGGAAGAATCAAATGAGGTATGTGAATCTAACTCAAAGTATTCCTCAGCTCAGATATCCATGCAAAATGCATGTTCTTCGACTGCTGACTTCAATCCAAAAAATCTAGAATTAGAAGAAACACTTGACGAATTTATGAATCAACTGGTAACCATCCAAGCTGGTTATGAATCAATTAAAGATGAGAAATAAACTCTAATTCTTGATGTTGAAAGATTGAAGTTTGAACTGAACATGATGAAGTTGACTAGAATCGATAAAGGAAAAGTCGATGTCGACCAATCGCATCGCGACAAAGAATCGATATTTTGCCCAATCAAGTTCAGCTACCGGATTCAAATCTGGAAAGCCATATGGAGACAGAATTGGCTTAGGATTTGGTACACAACAATCTTCTAAGGAAGGAACTAGCAAAGCTGCTGAACCTAATATCAAAATTGGTTTTAAGTTTGTCGTCGAGTAACTTCCACAAACTGAGAAAATTGTTGAACCAGTAAATTCAGTATCACATAAGTCAACTCAGTTTTCTACAAAAACTGTTGCATTTACCAATAAAGGTAAATCAAAAGGTAGATCAGCTGTACCTCAAGGAAACAGAAATAGTAGACCAACTGTCAGATCTATAAAAGCTAATCAAGTGAAGAACCAGAGAAATTTTAATCAGAGTAAATCTAAGAATGTTAATCATTCAAGGATTCACACAGTCAGGGGGAAAGGTAGATTATTTCCCATTGATGAAGGTTGGAATTTTACTAAAACTATTGATAAAATAGATAGGAACAATCATTCTAGACAGAAGACTTATCAGAAGTCTCAGTTCAAGACTCAGCAGAGAACTTATCCCAGTTCTCAGCAAAAGCCTCAGTACAAAAGTCAGCCACGACCTCAGTACAAGAAGAATGATTGTTATTATTCATCGTTTAACAATAAAAGGCATTTTGGAAATCAGTTTCAGCAAAATGACTTGAGAGAACATATAAATAAGACACAGTCCGAAAACAGATACTATGGGAGTGTGGCTTATATATATAAGAATAAGTGCAACAATTTCCAAAGAAAACCTTATGGGAATATCCCTCGAGTTGTACTGACAACTGACCACTATAGACCCAAACAGAGTTGGGTACCTAAAACATTATAATTTATTTTGCAGGATATTTGGTATTTTGACAGTGGATGCTCTAGACATATGACAAGGAGCAAGGACTGTCTAGTTGATTTTGTGGCCAAAGATGGACCAAGAGTCAATTTTGGAAGTAAGGATAAACCAGGATTCACAAAAGGTTATGGAAACCTAATCAGAAATGGACTTACTATCAAGAACGTATCTTATGTTGAAGGACTTCAATACAATCTACTCAGCACAAGTCAATTCTGCGACATGGGATACAAAGTAACATTTGATAAGGAATTATGCATTGTCGTCAGCGAAACAGCATTCCAAGTTGTTCTTGCCGGATGATGGGAAGAGAATATGTATGTTGTAGATTGGTCTACAACAGTTTCAGAAACTTTTTTGATTGTGCATACCAAGTCAGAACTCAGTTTGCTATGACACAAGAAACAGAGTCACCTCAATTTTGATGATATCAACTTACTTGTCAAAAAGAACTTGGTGATCGGACTACCAGAAATGTCATACAAGAAGGATAGTTTGTTTGATGCATGTCAACAAGGAAAGCAAATCAAAGCAAGTTTCAAGACAAAGTCTCAGCACTCAACAACTAGAGTTTTATGCGTATGGACTTATTTTAAACAATTACACCAATCAGTGTTAGTGGGACTAAATACACCTTGGTGGTAGTTGATGACTTTTGAAGATATACATGGGTTATCTTCATGTCCAAGAAAAGTGAAACTAAGAAACAGCTTACAGAGTTACTGAAGAGACTGTAAAATCAGAAAGGAGTTACAGAGGTCAAGATCAGATCTAATAAAGGAACAACGTTTCTCAACAATATATCCATTGAGTATTATGGAGAAAATGGACTACTACTGTTGGAAATAAAATTTATGTTTTGATGATAATTCATCTTATTTGTTTAAAGTATTATCTTAACCCCATTGATGAAGTGCTGAAGCCAGCTGTTATAGTGAAAAGCTAAAAGATGTCTAGAACTGAATGTATAAGTTTTACTAGAGTCTGATATTTGTATAGGTTACATCAGACAAGCACTGTAATAGTTAGTGTGTCGTAAAACTGAAAACTGGAAATCATTTAGAAAACTGTAAATCATCAAGACAAGCAAACTGACTCAAAATACACCTACATGAAACTGAAGAAGGTAAGTTCGCTGAGAGTTATCGACTCGGTTGACTTATCTAGAAGATCAAAGAATTGAGGATTCAAACTCAGTTATGAAGATTACAAGTCGAGACTGTAAAGTTAGCCTTCAGGCAAGATTGTTGTGACCTGAACTGACTTTATAGATCTTGTATGAAGACCTAAGAATCATAAGGACAATGAACTCTTAGATGATAATAAGTTATGGTGTACTCTGATTAAGTCAATGATAATCAGATGAAAACTGGAGTACTGATATTTGAAGAAGAGTGAAATCTCAGTTAATGCTCCAAGTCAGTTAGGAAACTGACAAGTGAAAAACTCAGTATAAAACTGATAAGGAAACTCAGTTTTATATGTCAGACATCCAACAAACTGAAAGTACAGTCGAACGTTGTAAAGGAAGCAATTTCATTGGATGAGTTACTAACACAGCAGAACGGTCAGAAAATATAGCCGTTACAAAAGAGACGTTGATACAATTCGAATTTAAGCCAGATGAACGTTGGACCTCACACTATAAATAGAAGACTTTGCACCAAGGATAAACAACAGGATATACAAGAATCAACGAACAATTTTGTGCTTTAGTCTATTATTCGTATTGCTATCATCTCTGAACTATAACAAGATCATATCTAGTATTTCTTCAAGTGTTCAAGCTACAAAGAATTTATCAAGAATCCAAAACTTTGAAGAACCACAAACAAGAATCAATTTATTGATTCTCAGTCCAACTTTGATTCTACATCAAAGGTTTTAGACTGTGAAGCAAACCGGGAAGGTTTCGCCAAGGACAGTTGTGACAAGCAGTCGGGTAGACTGTGTTTGTGGTGGTAGCTGGTGAAGAGGCAATCCTACCCTCTAAGGACCAGTGGTTCAAGCATTTGAAGAGCAGTAATTCTACCTGTTCTACAATTGTTTAGATAGTGATGCTAGGGATTAGCCAAGGACTATTGTTTAGGAATTTTTGTAACAGTTCACCTCAAGAAGTTCTAGTGGAATTTTCCTCCGCACCACAGGGGAAGAGAGGACGTACAGGATTACACCACCTGGAACCTCTATAACATCCGTCTTATTTACCTTACACATTTATTTATTTATTCAACATTTACTTACAGCATTTTGATAATTTATTGTTATACACATTACGATTCTGGCCGACATTCATCGAATTCGATTCAACGACTCGACTTTAAGTAAAAGAATAACAAGATCAAGAAAAAGGCTAGAACTATATCCGCCGCCGGTTGAATCGATTTCGACTTAAGTCGCTTTGACTTAATCTCGGCTTTGTCGACAACTCCACACAAGTTATAACCGAACTTTAAGTTGTTTAAAATCCAGATTTTAGGGACAAGTTTATTCACCCCCTCTAAACTTGTGTTAGCCTTTCCAAGGACCAACAATTGGTATCGGGCGGTGTTTCTTTAACAAGATATCATTTGCTCTATATCTTCTCTAGTTGTTCTTATTTGAAAGCTCGCTTTTCAATTAATCTACTATCGATCTTCACTCACTCACAATGGATAACAATCAATATGCGAGACAAATGCTTATGTGCAACATGGATGATTTGACGAATATAAACGTTGTATGCGAGGCTTTTCTAGCGACTACTCATGATGAGATGATGGATGTACTCACTGATGGACCAATCCAGATCACCTACATGCAAACTGAAGGTGAAAGACAAATTCGTGTTCCAAAGCCCAAAGCCGAATGGACTAGTGATGATCGCAAGCGAAATAATCTCAACAATGTTGCGATGGACTTTATCCTCAGAACTCTTGACAGCAACATGTACTTGAAGGTTAAAGAATGCACAACTGCCAAGGAAATATGGGACAAACTTCAGTTAGTTTGTGAAGGAACAGATTCAATCAAGGAAAATAAAATTTCTGTTGCAAAACAAAAGTTTGAGAATTTCAAGATGAAATCTGGAGAAACCATTGACCAAATGGAGACAAGATTTAGTGCTATCATGGATGAACTAGATCTACTCAAGATTGAATACTCAAAGAAAGTTATCAACACAAGAATCTTGAAGGCATTACCAATGTGCTGGAAAATGAAGGTCACTTCCATGGAAGAATCAAGAAGACTTGATGTAGAGGATTCATTCAAGATCTTTTCAGATTTGAAAGCTTATGAATTCAGTGAAGATTTCACAAGCACAGCTGCAATAATCAAAGTTCTGGAAGAACCAAAGACCATAGCACTTGCATCAGCATCAAATAACATTCAAGAAAACTCATCTAGCAATCTTCATGAATTGGATGGGATGGAAGAACAAATGGCTCTAATGATGAACAGAATTCGAAGAATGAAGAGTGGACACCCAGTCACTCAAAAGTTCATCAAAAGGACTCCTGAGAAAAGAAAAGATGATGAATATCTCTGTTTCAACCGCAAGAAGCCAGGACATTATAAAGCTGAATGTCCAGAACTGACCAAGAAGACTCCACCAAGAAGAGTTGGTATAAGAGCACTCCTTGCTGGAGATGAATCAGATTATGAAGCTGGTACTGAAAGACTATCAGATGACACAGCTTTAATGGCACACATGAAAGATCCAAATGAGGTGTGTGAATAACACTCTAAATACTCTTCAGCTCAGATTTCCATGATAAAAACATGTTCTTCGACTGCTGACTCCAATCCAAAAAAATCTAGAATTAGAAGAAATGCTTGATGAATTGATGAATCAGCTAGTAACTATTCAAGCTGGTTATGAATCAATTAAAGCTGAAAAGGAAAGTCTAATTCTTGAAGTTGAAAGATTGAAGTCAGAACTGAAAATGTTGAAACTGACTAAAACTGATAAAGAAAAGATTCGACATCGACCACTTTGGATCGGCAAAGAAGAATCGAATCGTTTGCTCAATCAAGTTCAATTACTGGATTCAAATTAGGAAAACCATGTGGAGACAAAACTGGTTTAGGATTTTCTACATAGCAATCTTCCAAGGATAGAACTAGCAAAGCTGCTGGACCTAGTACCAAAAATAGTATTAAGTTCGTAGCTGAGCAACTTCCACAAACTGAGAAAATTGCTGAACTAGTAAAGCCAGTATCACAAAGGATAAATCAGTTTTCTAAGAAGACAACTGTATCTACCAACAAAGGTAAATCAAATGGTAGATCAGCTGTATCCAATGGAAACCGAAACGGCAAATCAACTGCCAGATCCACAAAAACCAATCAAGTCAGGAACCAGAAAAATTACAATCAAGGTAAATCCAAGAATATCAATCATTCAAAGATTCACACATTCAGGGGGAAAGGAAGACTATATCCCACTGATGATGATTGGAATTAACTGAATTTGTTAATAAAACTGATAATTACAATCATTCCAGACCGAAAACTTATCACAAGTTTCAGTCCAAAACTCAACAGAGGACTAATCTTAGTTCTCAGCATAAGTCACAGTACAAAGGTCAGTCCAGACCTCAGTACAGAAGGAATGATGGTTATCATTCAAGCTTTAATAACAAAAAGCATGATGGAAACAAATTTCAGTCAAAAGATCTGAGAGATCATATAAATAAGACACAGTCCAAACATAGATACTATGGTAGTGTGGCTTACATATATGAAAACAAGTGCAACAATATATGAAGAATCCCAAAAGGATTTATTCCCATAGTTGTACTGACAACTGACCCCCATGGACCCAAACTGAATTGGGTACCACAAAACTTCTAATTTTTATTGCAGGATATTTGGTACTTTGACAGTGGTTGCTCTAGACACACGACAAAGAGCAAGGACTGTCTCAGTAATTTTATTGCAAAGGATGGACCAAAAGTCAATTTTGGAAGTAAAGATAAACCTGGTTACACCAGAGGTTATGGCACCTTAATCAGAAATGGACTTACAATCAAGAATGAATCTTATGTAGAAGGACTACACTACAATCTACTAAGCACCAGTCAATTTTGTGATATGGGATACAAAGTTACTTTTGACAAAGAATTATGTGTTGTCATCAGCGAATCAGCTTATCAAGTTGTTCTAGCCGGAAGAAGAAAAGAAAACATGTATGTAGTAGATTGGACAACTGCCATTGCTGAAACTTGTTTACTTGTGAATACCAAATCAGAGATCAGTTGGCTATGGCATAAGAAACTGAGTCATCTTAACTTTGATGACATCAACACACTTGTTAAGAAGCAGCTAGTCATTGGACTACCAGAGATCTCATACAAAAATGACAGTTTGTGTGACACATGTCAACAAGGAAAACAAACAAAAGAAGGTTTCAAGACCAAGTCTCAGCATTCAACAACCAGAAATCTAGAATTGCTACACATGGATTTATTTGGACCTATTACACCAATTAGTATCAGTGGAAAGAAGTATACATTGGTGGTAGTAGATGATTTTTGAAGATACACTTGGGTAATCTTTCTAACCAAGAAAAGTGAAACCAAGCAAAGGCTTACAGAATTACTCAAGAGACTTCAGAATCAGAAAGGAGTTTCAGTTGTGAAGATAAGATCAGATAAAGGAACTGAATTCCTCAACAGTGTGATTATTGAATATTGTGAAGAAAATGGTGTTTTACATCAACTTGCTGCCACTGGAACACCTCAATAGAATGGTGTAGCTGAAAGAAGAAACATAACACTCAAAGAAGCAGGATGGACTATGATCTGTGAAGCTAAACTGCCGGAAAGATATTGGGCTGAAGCAGTTAACACAGCTTGTTACACTCAGAACAGAGCTCTCATGAACAAGAGACATGAGAAGACTCCTTATGAAATTTGGAATGGAAGAAAACCAAATGTTTCATACTTTCATGCTTTTGGAAGCAAATGTTTCATACACAATAATGGAAAAGATCAAATTCACGTTTTTCAAATTAAAGTCGATGAAGGAATTTTCTAGGATATTCAAGTGTCAAAGAAAGCTTTTAGAGTATTAAATAAAAGGACACTCAAGCATGAAGAATCAATACATGTAGTATTTGATGAACCAAACTTCCTCGGTGAAACAACGAAGACCGACAAGAACCGGTTTCTCGGTCTCGATTACCGATCACGCCATGATCGATTTGATTGACATTGAAGACTACAAATTTCGAATGTTCGAGATCAAAATCGAGTCTCGATTTCCAATTGCTCAACAACTCGAACAACTTCATTCAGATTCATTGAACAAGTTCAAGAACCGCTTTTGATGAATCGAGTTGAACAAAATGCAAATCAGTTGATACAAACTCACACACATCAATGGATGAAAGATCACCCTGAAGAACAAGTTATTGGTGATACTCAGGCTGGAGTTCGAACAAGACATCAACTAGATGCTATGATTGCATGCTTTCTATCTCAATCAGAACCTAAAGAAATTGAAGAAGCTTTGAAAGATCCAGATTGGATATTAGCTATGCAAGAAGAGCTCAATGAATTCGAGAGAAATCAAGTATGGGAATTTGTAGATAGACCACTTCATGTCAATATCATTGGAACCAAATGGGTTTTCAGAAACAAACTTTATGAAGATGGGAATATCATCAGAAACAAAGCTAGACTTGTAGCCAAAGGATACTCTCAATCAGAAGGCATAGACTTTGATGAAACTTATGCACCAGTTGCGAGATTAGAAGCAATCAGATTATTTCTTGCCTTTGCAGCTCACAAGAAATTCAAAGTTTATCAGATGGATGTTAAAAGCGCATTCCTGAATGGAATTCTTGAAGAAGAAGTATATGTTCAACAACCACCCGGATTTGAAATCAAGGATCAAGCAGATAAAGTTTTCAGACTAAGGAAAGCTCTTTATGGACTTAAACAAGCACCAAGAGCTTGGTATGAAACTCTATCTATGTTTCTAGTGGATAATGGATTTATCAAAGGAACAATTGACAAAACATTATTCAGGATGAAGAATGGAGAAGATACTCTAATTGTTCAAAATTTATGTTGATGATATCATTTTTGGATCAGAAAATGAACAGTTATGTGAGAAATTTGCAAGTTTGATGAAGAGGAAATTTCAGATGAGTATGATGAGAGAATTAAATTATTTCCTAGGATTGCATGTTAAACAGTTAGATGATGGAATTTTTATTCACCAAACCAAATATACAAGAGAACTTATCAAAAAGTTTGGTATGGAGAAATCTACTGGAATTTCTACACCAATGGGGACCAACAATAGGCTTGATGAAGACAAAGAAGGCAAAGATGTTGATCAAACACTTTACAGAAGGATGATTGGAAGCTTACTCTATCTTACAGCAAGTAGGCCAGATATATCTTTTACTGTCGGTGTATGTGCAAGATTTCAGTCAAAACCAAAGGAGAGTCATCTCACAGTTGTGAAAAGAACTAGGAAATATCTGAAAGATACAGATGGAGTTGGAATTTGGTATTCAAAAGAAGGAGAATTCAAGCTGATTTCTTATTCAGATTCGATTATCTTTGGATGCAAAGTGAATGAAAAAGCAAATCAGGCACATGTCAGTTACTAGGAAAAAGATTTGTGTCATGGTTTAGCAAGAAGCAAAACTCAATCTCAACTTCTACAGTTGAAGCTGAATATATCGCAGCTGGAAGTTGTTGTGCTCAAGTTTTATGGATTAGACAACAATTAAGAGACTATGAGATAGAAGAAGGAACAATTCCCATAATGTGTGATAACACCAGTGCAATTGCAATTACTGATAATCCAGTTTTACACTCAAGGACAAAGCACATTGATGTACGTCACCACTTTATAAGAGATCATGCAGAGAAGAAGGATATAACGAGTTCTTTATGTACCTCATCAAGATCAGTTGGCAGATATCTTTACAAAGCCATTGGACAAAGAAAGATTTGCCAAATTAAGAACTGAGTTGGGAATAATCAAAGTCAGTTAAATCAGTTAAGCCAGAGATTTGTCAAGGGGGTTAATCTTTGTTATGTTGGGTGCGCTCACTTAACAAACTAGTCATTGACATCAACAATCTCAAACTGATTAACTGAAACTGAAAATTTGATGGAACTGAATTATCTCTAGAACTGACCTCAACATCAGTTTTCATTCCAGTCAAATTTAGTCAAAGGTTGATATGGTAAAATCCTCAGCGGTTATATCGCATTAAATTACCGCGGTTCTTTTTGTCTGAATTTCGCGTGTACACCCCACGATTGTCTGAACAGTACAAGCATCGGTTACCAAAACCATCATGGAATTTGAAAAGTTGTACTACTCAACCGCAAGAATATCCTACCTATTTATTCAACCTCCATTCACATTATCTCCATTCGAAATTCAAACTCTTCATCTCTTTCCAGAAAGGAAAACAGACTCTTTGCAACCCTTTCTCTCAAAATAAAATTTTTGTGTTCACACTCAATATGGCCACTTCAGACAGTTCGAAAGAAAAACGATTGATCACAGAGCTGGATGAACTAACACTTGAAATGTATGAAGGTATGTGTCAAAACACTCATAGCCAATTTGGTGCGTGATAAAATCGAGAAACTACCCGGATTGAGGAACATCTTAGAAGTTCAGTTCAAAGAAAAACGTGATGTGGAAGGCATTTTGCAATTTTGGCAAAATATGCGATTAGTAAGAGACTCCTTGTTAACTACAGTACGTGGAGATCGCATTGTTCTCAATGAAAGAGTCATGAGGTCGCTCTTTGGCTTCACAAATACAACAACAACTTCAACAGATTTAGCCACTCTACCATTGAAAATAGAAGCTTTTCTTGAGATGCTTACCTTTTTTACACAACTAATCGAACCAGGCATTCATGTAGACAAAATCAAGCCAGAATTTGGAAACCTCAGCAGATGGCTCATCAAACACGTCATTGGGAAATCCAAAGGAGTTAATATACTATCAGAAGAGAATATTTATCTCATGAATATAATCTGGGATGGAATAGAATTCAATTGGGCAGGCTATGTTGTAAATCAGTTCAAGAAACAACATTTAGCTGAATTAAACAGTGTGAAAAGAGCTCAATCTGAAGGACAAGTAACTGATGGCAGATTCCGACTGAAGAAGACTCTTAGTGGAATCATTCAGTTTTACTTAGAAAGAATTAAGGAAGGGAAGCAAGCAAGGCAAAATGCAACTTCAAAGGAAATTGCAGAAACAACTTCCCAACCTGAAGCAAGTCAGAAAACTGTGTCTCAGCCGGAAGCTGTACACAAAGGGACCAAGCGAAAAGCTGAATCAGCAGGAGCAAGATAAGTTGTAAGATGTTTGTACCCAGAAATCTCAAGTGAAAAAGCATAAACTGAGGGGGAACAACAACATCAACTGACTACTGAAGGTACACAAGAAAATGTCACTACTGACCATACTTCTCGATTCAAAGACAATCGGTTCAAAGAATCAAAGACAAGTCTTCGAAGTTGACAAAATCATCAAGCTGATAAAAATGAAACTTCAACCAGAAGATGTTCGAGATATCAGCCATCAATGAAGAAAAATTACTCTTGGAGAAATTGGAAGTTAGAGACCTTTACTCTCTGTTTCCTATTTCGCAATTTCTTGACAACTGTTTCAAAAGATTTACTGAACTAGCAAAAAGAAGAGGATCAGAAACATCATCTAAAGACAGTTCAAAGAAAAAGAATGATGATGACCATGATAAGTCAAGGAAAGATGCTGATGAGACTACAGTTTTGCAAATAGAAACTCAACCTCTAGCAACGCAAACTGTACCACAGCAAGAAGAATTGCCAGTTGGAGATTAGACAACTGACAATCAGCAAGCAGCTGATGGAATCGATAATCGGAAACTGATGATTATTGATGATAATACTCAGGTTAAGGATCAAATAGAAGCTACATATGATCCTTCTGACATCCTCACAAAGGATGAATTGGCAAAAGTTCATGAAAACTTGAAAATTGTACTCAGTCAGAGAGATACACAAAATGGCCTTTTATCAAACATCTCTGGATACCTTGCTTATAGAACTAGAACTGATGTTTCAGTTCATGCAAGATTAGAGTTGATCCACAAATCAAGTTCAAGTTCTCTTGAGAAATTGTGTTACTCAAACAACAACTCAAGACTCAACCGCAGATAGATAGGAAACTTATGCTCGTGTTCATTGGCATATGAATCAAATATATCTACGGGTTAGAAACTCACCAAAAAGTACTTGCTTCTCAGTGACAAATCTCAGAAGATCAAAAAGCAACCCATGCCCTGGTAGATCAGTTATATGATGCCGAAAAGGGGGAAGCTGAAGAAGAAAAGCTGAAGTTACTTGGAGAAATGAAGCGACTTGAAGAAGAATTACAAAGATACATATCAGATCCTAAATTTTTGAAGAAAGAGTTAACTGATGATCAACTTATTGAAAAATATAGTCAACCTGTAGACAGAAGAGTTACTCTTACAAAGGATCTGTGGACGCGGTTTATCAAAGATTACAATCCTATCAAAGGCAAATACAGGGACATGACAACTGAAGAATCCCTGAACTACTTTTTATCTGATTTATTCTCAAAGCAGAAAATGACACAATATAAGAAGAATCAGAGGATTGATGATAAACTGAAGATTAATGATAAGACTAAACAGATGAAAGCTGATCTAGTAGAATTTGAAAATTACTACTTGAAAGAATCAGGCTTACCCAAGCTAATTCAATGAAAAAGATGGAAAGAAGGTAGTCAAGTTGACTACAACAAGACTTTCTCAAAGGAAGACTCCAAGCTAGAAGAAGATTTTCGATTGTATGACAAAGCAATGGAATTATGACTCAGTCATGCAAAAAGCTAAGAAGAAGCTTAGTCCTTAATCACAGTTATTTGAACAAAATGTACTTATCCAGTTTTGCTCATTCTAATGAAAACCAGTTTTCCAGTTTTACATTGTTTTACATTGTTTTGATCTTTAAGCTTTTCTTTTAGGGAGAGTTTTGGCATCATCAAAAAGGGGGAAATAGTTGGAAATAAAATTTATGTTTTGATGATAATTCATCTTATTTGTTTAAAGTATTATCTTAACCCCATTGATGAAGTGCTGAAGCCAGCTGTTATAGTGAAAAGCTAAAAGATGTCTAGAACTGAATGTATAAGTTTTACTAGATCCTGATATTTGTATAGGTTACATCAGACAAGCACTGTAATAGTTAGTGTGTCGTAAAACAAAAATCATTTAGAAAACTGAAAATCATCAAGACAAGAAAACTGACTCAAAATACACCTACAGGGAACTGAAGAAGGTAAGTTCGCTGAGAGTTACAGACTCGGTTGACTTATCTAGAAGATCGAAGAACTGAGGGTTCAAACTCAGTTATGAAGATTACAAGTCGAGACTGTAAAGTTAGACTTTAGGAAAGATTGTGGTGACCCGAACTGACTTTATAGATCTTGTATGAAGACCTAAGAATCATAAGGACAATGAACTCTTAGATGATAATAAGTTATGGTGTACTCTGATTAAGTCAATGATAATCAGATGAAAACTAGTGTACTGATATTTGAAGAAGAGTAAAATCTCAGTTAATGCTCCAAGTCAGTTAGGAAATTGACAAGTGAAAAACTCAGTATAAAACTGATAAGGAAACTCAGTTTTATATGTCATCCATGCAACAAACTGAAAGTACAGTCGAACGTTGTAAAGGAAGCAATTTCATTGGATGAGTTACTGACACAGCAGAACGGTCAGAAAATATAGCCGTTACAAAAGAGACGTTGATACAATTAGAATTTAATCCAGATGAACGTTGGACCTCACACTATAAATAGAAGACTTTGCACCAAGGATAAACAACAGGATATACAAGAATCAACGAACAATTTTGTGCATTAGTCTATTATTCGAATTGCTATCATCTCTGAACTATAACAAGATCATATCTAGTATTTCTTCAAGTGTTCAAGCTACAAAGAATTTATCAAGAATCCAACACTTTGAAGAACCACAAACAAGAATCAATTTATTGATTCTCATTAACTTTGATTCTACATCAAAGGTTTTAGACTATGAAACAAACCGGGAAGGTTTCACCAAGGACAGATTGTGACAAGCGATCGGGTAGATCGTGTTTGTGGTGGTAGCTGGTGAAGAGGCAATCCTACCCTCTAAGGACCAGTGGTTCAAGCATTTGAAGAGCAGCAATTCTACCTGTTCTACAACTGTTTAGATAGTGACGCTAGGTATTAGCCAAGGACTATTGTTTAGGACTTTTTGTAACAGTTCACCTCAAGAAGTTCTAGTGGAATTTTCCTCCGCACCACAGGGGAAGAGAGGACGTACATGATTACACCACCTGGAACCTCTATAACATCCGCCTTATTTACCTTACGCATTTATTTATTTATTCAGCATTTACTTACAGCATTTTGATAATTGATTGTTATACACATCATAATTCACAACTGACATTCATCAGAATTCAGTTCACAGCACTCAACATTCGTAAAAGATTAACAAGATCAAGAAAAAGGCTAGAACTATATCCGCTGCCGGTTGACTCAGTTTCAGCTTAAGTGAGTTTGACTTAATCTCAGCTTTGTCAGCTTAACTCCACACAAGTTATAACTGAACTTCAAGTTGTTTAAAATCCAGTTTGAGGGACAAGTTTATTCACCCCCCCTCTAAACTTGTGTTAGCCTTTCCAAGGGACCAACAACTACATCAGCTTCCAGCTTCAACAACACCTCAAAAGAATGGAGTAGCTGAAAGGAGGAATAGAACACTCAAAGAAGCTGGAATGACAATGATTTGCGAATCTAAACAGCCAGAAAGATATTGGCCAGAAGCAGTGAATACAGCCTGCTACACTCAGAATTGAGCTCTCATGAACAAGAGACATGAAAAGACACCTTATGATATTTGGAGTGGAAGAAAACCAAGTGTCTCATATTTTCATGCCTTTGGAAGGAAATGCTGTGTTCACAATAATGGAATAGATCTGATCAAGGTTTTTTAGCCCAAAGCTGATGAAGGAATATTTCTGGGATACTCAAGTGGTAGTAAAGCTTTTAGAGTATTAAACAAATGGACACTCAAGCATGAAGAATCAATATATGTAGTTTTTGATGAACCAAAAATCACTGGAGATACAATTGAAGACAAGGAAGAACCAGTTTGTCAGCCTCAATTAGAAAAGACTCCAGAACCAGTTTTCATTGATATTGGAAGGTTAAGGATCTCAGAAACTACATATCAGGATCAGTCTCAGTTGCCAGTAATAGAACCTGCAACTGAACAACAACAAGAAAATGATCCAACTGAAAATGATCAAGCTCAAGAAGAACCAGTTCAACAAAATGAAGACCCTTTGATGGAACCCTCAGTACATCAATGGATGAGAGATCACTCAGAGGAAGAGGTGATAGGTGATTTCCAAGACGGAGTTCGGACAAGACATCTGCTAGATGCTATGATAGCATGCTTTCTATCTCAGTCTGAACCAAAAGAAATTGAAGAAGCTCTAAATAATCCAGATTAGATTTTGGCTATGCAAGAACTCAACAAATTTGAGAGAAATCATGTTTCAGAATTGGTGGACAAACCCAATCATGTCAATATAATAGGCACCAAATGGGTTTTCAGAAAGAAGTTTGCTGAGGAAGGAAATATTTTCAGAAATAAAGCCAGGCATGTAGGAAAAGGTTACTCACAAGCAGAAGGGATAGACTTTGACGAAACTTATGCCCAAATTGTAAGGTTAGAGGAAATCAGACTATTTCTTGCCTTTGCAGCTCACAAGAAATTCAAAGTGTACCAGATGGATGTTAAAAGTGCATTTTTGAATGGGATACTCGAAGAAGAAGTCTATGTACAGCAACCCCCAGGATTTGAAATTAAAGACCAAGCTGACAAAGTCTTCAAACTGAGAAAAGCTCTTTATGGACTGAAACAGGCACCAAGAGCTTGGTATGAAACTCTGTCTCAGTTTCTGGTGGATAATGATTTTACAAAAGGAACTATTGACAAAACATTATTCATGATGAAAGTAGAAGAAAGCACTCTCCTAGTTCAAATCTATGTTGTTGACATCATTTTTGCATCAGAAAATGAACTACTCTGTGAGAAATTTGCAAGTTTGATGAAGAGCAAATTTCAAATGAGTATGATGGGGGAACTGAATTACTTTCTCGGTTTACAAGTAAAACAGATGGATAATGGGATTTTAATTCACCAAACCAAGTATACCAGAGAACTGATCAAGATGTTTGGGATGGAGAAATCAGCTGGCATTGCAACACCAATCGGAAATAACTTCAGATTAGATGAAGACAAAGATGGCAAGGATGTGGATCAAACTCTCTATAGAAGAATGATTGGAAGTCTACTTTATCTCACAGCAAGTAGACCAAACATATCCTTTGCAGTTGGTGTCAGTGGCAAAATTCAAACAAGACCTAAGGAAATCCATCTTACTGTTGTTAAAAAAACCTTGAAGTATCTGAAAGACACAGAAGGAGTTGGGATATTGTACTCAAAAGAAGGAAAATTCAAACTGATATCCTACTCAGACTCAGACTATGCCGGATGCATAGTGGACAGAAAAAGTACTTCAGGAACATGTCAGTTTCTAGGAAATAGACTTGTGTCTTTGTTCAGCACGAAGCAAAACACTATTTCTACATCAACAGTTGAAGCCGAATATACAGTAGCTGGAAGCTGTTGTGCTCAAGTTTTATGGATCAAACAACAGTTGAGAGATTATGGGATAGGAGAAGGACTGATTCCTATAATGTATGACAATACAAGTGCAATTGCTATAACTGACAATCCAGTTTTGCACTCAAGGACTAAGCACATTGATGTGAGACATCATTTTATAAGGTATCATGTGGAGAAAAAAGACGTTTCAGTTCTCTATGTCCTAACTGATGATCAGCTGGCTGACATTTTTACCAAACCATTGGACAAAAGAAAGGTTTGCTAAACTAAAAACTGAATTCGGTATTATCAAAGTCAGATAAGTCAGTTTAAGCTCAGAGACTCGTCAAGGGGATTGATATTTGTCATGCTGGGTGCGCTGACTTGATAGATCAGTCATTGACATCAACAATCTCAAAAGGACCCACTGAACTTAAGAGTTGATGGAACTGAACACATCTTAGAACTGATCTCAGTCAGTTTTTATACATTGAAAGAAAGTCAAAAGTCGAAAGGATAATACCGACAACAACTACATCGCATTTAATTACTGCCGTTTATGTCAGAATTTGTTGCGTGTACACCCCCCCCCCCCCCACTACTGTCAGGTAGTACATGCATCGGTTATACAAACCATCATGGAATCTGAAAAGTTGGTACAAAATATTCACAGATCATGTCCTCAGATCAACAACTGCCAGTCTCCCCACCCCTCTATATAATTTATCTTTACCCATTTTCTTCCTCACCCGAAATTCAAACTCTTTCTAAAAAATTCAGAAAAAGCCTAGAAAATATTTTTATTCTACAATGCTGCATCCAAAGAAACACAAGAAGAAAGACTAATTACTGAGTTGGATAGTCAATCTTTTGAAGAATATATAGAGATGTGTAACGGCACTCTTCTCGCAAGCTATGTTTGCGAAAAGATGAAGAAACTTCAAGGATTGCAGAACCTCCTGGAAGTAAAGGCACAAAAAGATTGTGACTTGGAAGGGATTTTGCAGTTCTAGGAGAAAATGCACATGGTCAAGAACTCCCTGGTGACAGAAGTTCGAGGAGAAATGATAATCGTCAATGAAGAAATCATAAGGCATCTATTTGATTTAAAGAAACCACTTGTGAAATTAATAGACTTGCCCTTTTTACCGCTTAAAAGAGAAGCCATTCTTACTCAAATCTCTAACACAAAGGAACCAGCAAATGTTCATACACCTATTCTGAGTCTTAAACCCGAGTTTGCACTCCTCAGCAGATGGTTAAGCAGACATGTTATTGGTCGATACAAAGGACATAGCAAATTGTCTGAATATGGGATTTATCTGATGAACATCATTTGGGATGAACTAGAGTTCAACTGGGCATGTTATGTGTTCAATCAGATCAAGCAGCAACACTTCGCTGAAGTAGTTAGTGCCAGCAAATCCCAAGCTGAAGGTAGACACTTAGTGGAATTATTCAACATTATATGGATATGCTCAGCAATGGAAAGAAAGCAGAACAAACTGTTGGTGCATCTACAAAAAGTACATCACCAGTCCATTCTAGGAAAGAAACCTCAAGGACTTCCCAACCTGAAGCAAATAAGAAAAATGTGTCTCAACTGATCGCTCAGCAAAAAGGATGTTGGGAATGAAATTTAGTTTTGATGATGATTCATCTTATTCAAGAACATACTCGTTTACACCCTATTGATGAAGTGCTGAAACTAGCTGTTATAGTGAAAGGCTAAACGATGTCTAGAACTGAATGTATAAGTTTTACTAGAGTCAGATAATTGTATAGGTTATATCAGACAAGCACTGTAATAGTTAGAAGTGTCGTAAAACTGATAACTGGAAATCATCTAAGAAACTGGATAGACAAGTCATATAAAACTGACTTAGACTACACCAAGAACTGACGTTCACTCAGAACCGAAGAAGGTAAGTTCTCTGAGGGACACATACTTAGTTGACTTATCTAGGAGATAAAAGAACTGAGGGTTCAAACTCAGTTATTGAAGATTAAAGAACTGAGGGTGCAAACTCAGTTTATGAAGACTAAGTCGAGACTATAAAGTTAGAATTCAGGCAAGTTTGTGGTGACCTGAACTGAGTTTATGGATTTTGTATGAAGACCTAAGAGTCATAAGGACAATGAACTCTAAGAAGATATATGCTTAAGGTGTACTCTGATTAAGTCAATAATAATCAGATGAAAAACTGGAGTACCGATATTTGAAGAAGAGTAAAATCTAACTTAATGCTCCAAGTCAGTCAAGAAACTGACAACTGACGAACTCAGTATAAAACTGATCAGGAAACTTAGTTTTATAAGTCAGTCATCCAACAAAGAAATAGTACAATCGAACGTTGTAAATAAAGCAATTATATTGGATGAAATACTGACAAGTCAGAACGGTCACAAAATATAGCCGTTGTAAGATAGACGTTGATACAATTCAAATTCAAGCGAAATGAACGTTGGACCTTACACTATAAATAGAGGACTTTGCACCCAACCAAGACACACCTAGAATTAACAGATTACAAGCATTCTTGTGCAAGAGTTTAGTTCATTCGATTTATCGTCTATATCTGCGCTAACAAGATCAATCAAGAATTTCTTCAAGTGTTCAAGCTACATAGAATTTATTCAGAATCTGACACTTTGAAGAACCACAAACAAGAATCAATTTATTGATTCTCACCCCAACTTTGATTCTTAATCAAAGGTTCAGATCGTCTGACAATCCGTGAAGGATTAGCCAAGGACGATTGTATCGTGATCGGGTAGATGTTGTTTGTGGTGGTAGCTGGTGAAGAGGCACACGTAACCCTTCAAGGACCAGTGATTCAAGCATTTGAAGAGCAGCAATCTGATGGGAGTCAACTTTACGTGATTCCGGTGCATTTTCCACCCCCGTTTATCCCACTTTTAGCACATTCTCGGTGTTTTTAGATCAGTTTCGGGGTGTTATCGTGGGCTTATGGCACGGGGAGTGAATCCGTTGCTCTGATGGATTATTACCCATATTTTGTTGATATTAACCCCATTCCCGAGCACTTTTACCCTCCGGAATTGTTTGGATGTTTTTGGTTGTTTATGATGTTAAAGGGTATTAGTGTCTCGAGGACTCGGAAGGTGACAATTTGTGGTGAAAAGCATGATCGAGGCAAGAAGAGGGGCCAAAAAGGAAGGAAAGTGAAGATTTGGGGAAACAGGGGTTCAAACGCGCGTTTGAACCCCCCAAACGCGCTTTTCAGAAGTCCAGAAATGATTCAGAGTTGAAGCCTCCCAAACGTGCATTTGAAACCACCTTAAACGCGCGTTCCAAGTCATTCAAACGCACGTTTGAACCTTCTAAACGCGCGTTCTAGACGAAGAACAGTCAAGCCCCTGCCCAGAATTGATGCGAAACGCGCGTTCCAACTATGCGAAACGCGCGTTTGAAGATTCCAAACGCCGGTTCCAGCCTCCAAACGTGCGTTTGGACCGTTTTTTCTGCAGATTTTTCTCCCACCTATAAATACCACCCTCAGACTATTTCTTGAACAACAATTACTTTCTTAGCAAAACTCTACCCCTTTCTTAGCTCGATTTTTGTAATAGCTTAGAATACTTTCTCTTGGTGTACATCAACATTATCTTAGCTTAATCTTTCCATTTCTTAGCTTAGATTTCCATTCCAAAGACCAAGAGACCACCTTTTAATTACTTCTTTATTTTGTACTTTTTGGATCTAATCTCGAATTTCTGCAATCGAATGGTAATTTTCTCCTTTCTTTTACTTGTTATGGCTTTTATTTACTGTCTTGTGTATGTTTTAACTAGCATAATGAGTAGCTAATCCCTTTTCATAGTTGAATCATGTGAAATTTAGTGAAATCACCCTTTGGGTGATGAAATTGGGAGTGGGTAGTGTTTTCTATTGTTGTATCTTGCATATTTCATGTCTTAGAACTTGTTATAGCGGATTTGGGCTAGATTGATCACCTAGGTCAAAATCACACACATCAATCTTGAGAGTTGTTCAGATAGAGAGATGTGGGAAAAGGGTTCTAGGATCACTTTTTATAGTGATGTTACTCGTTTCAATGTTTAAGCGGCTCTAGTGCATAATATTGTCTTGTGAATGAATCTTCCATAGGAAAGGTTAGTTGACTTGGAATAAGGTGTTGGGGAAGAGTTGTTCAGACCTTAGCACCAGGATTAGGAGTACGTACCCGTGAAATTGAATGTAAGAGTTCGTTCGTTTATTGCACACTCCCGGTTTTGTCATTCCTTGGGGTGAAACTAGCTATTTTGATCATGGTTCGGCTATGTCCCTTTATCCATCTTTAAAATTAGTAGTTTAATATTCTTTCTTTCTATTCTACCTTTAGACTTGTTAGTGGGAACCACTTTAGTGTCGTTGTAGTTTTAAATACTTTGAAATATTGTCCACCTAGACTAAGTTCCACGTTCACTTTGGTACTTGCAAACACGATTCCTTTGGGTTAGACCTCGTACTCTTGTAGCTATTCTAGCAATTGACCCGGTACACTACCGGTTAGAGAGTTAGTTTTCCCACGGTTTCGAGTCTTTACAAATTGTTTTTGATGGGTGGATTTTAGCTCAATCAAAATGGCGCCGTTGCCGGGGAATTTTGTGCTATTTGTGATATCTTGCAAGTGAACCGAAGGCTTGGGCCTATGTTTTATTTTATTGTTTTCTTGTTGTTTGCTTTTATAGTGCATGACCCGGAGATCTCAAACACCACTCGAACCATACATAGACGGGATTGAGGCTTACGCCAGGCGTAGAAATAGTCAAAGAAGAAGAGGTTATCAAGTAGAGGAATCGATTCCGGTCTTTGGAGAAAGTAGTTTGGGTGAGTTGGGAGAAGGATCCGGTATGGCACAAAACGGTGAACAAGGCATGGAAGGAAATTTGAGGAACAATAATGGAGTCCCAAATCAAAACCCGCCTCTTGTCAACAACAATGCACAAGGAGGTGGGAATGGACAAGGAAATAACTTTGAGAATGTGAATGGGCACATGCCACACAATGGTCAACATGGGGGCCAAGGAAATCAAATGGATCCCCTCGTTATACAACAGTTCAATGCATGGATGTTGAATCAATTTCAACAGAACCAAAATCAAGCTCACAATCAAGGTGCAAATGCAATGCCTAATTGGTTTAACGGTCAACAAGAGCAAAATCAAGGCGGATTGACTTGTAGAGACTTTGTGATGGCTCCCACGGCGACCATGGGGCATAGCCCAATTCGAATGCCACCGGTAGCCGCCAATAATTTGGAATTGAATAGAAATATCATACATTTGTTGGGAGAAAATGCTATATTCAAGGGGACCGCCATAGAAAATCCTCATATGTTCAGCGATCTTTTCCTACAAATTGTGCACATTACCAAGATCAATGGAGTGAGTGAAGAAGCGCTTAAACTTATGCTTTTCCCGTTCGCCTTGAAGGAACAAGCCAAGACATGGTATGACTCATTGGCTCATGATTATTTGCACACTTGGGAGGACGTGGTTATGACATTTCTATTCAAGTATTACCCACCATCAAAGACATTGGACATGAAAGAGGCTATTATCCTGTTTAATGCCTATGAAGGAGAAGAATTGTATGAGTCCTGGGATAGATTTAAAGCGTTATTGAGAGAGTGCCCGGGGCACGGCTTGAGACCTTTTGAGGTAGTTCATGCATTTTTCCGAGGGTTGGAGCCGGTGCACCAAGGGACCTTGCATGCTTCGTGTAATAGGGATATTATGAGGATGGTACCGGAGGTGGCTATGAATCAAATCGAGAAAATTGCCGAGACCTCAAAGCAATATGTGTCTTCAAGTAGAAAAGGGCCAAGGAGTAAAAAGCCGGGATTGGTTGAAGTGAAGGAAGTGGAAACAAATGAGCAATGTCAAGCTAAGATGCAAACGATGGAGGAAAGGTTGGAGAACCTTGAAAGAGAAAATGAAAAGGCAAGGCTTTGCCAAATATGTAGAGGCCAACATTCGGCTAAGGATTGTGGGATGACACACAAATCTCAAAATATGTCATATCCACGATCCTCAATGCAAGGACAAGCTAGTTTTTCGTCACAAGATAGTCCAACCAATCTAGCCAAGAAAATGATGAACATGTATGCCATGGGGCAACTGAGTGCGGGGCACTTGGGCTACAATCCGGTTAAGAATCAATTTCAAAGCGCCGAACAAGGCCAACAAAACGAGCAACCGGTTGTGGATAATTCTCAATGTTATGAGGTGAATTATGTGGGGCAAAGTCAAGATGGTAATTATGATCAACAAAGTGATGGTTCTTGGAGAAATAATAATCAAGGTTGGGATCAAAACCATCAAGGGCAGAATTGGAACCGGTATTTTGACCAAGGCCAGACCCAAGCTTATAGGCAAAATCAAAGTTCATTTTATCAAGCGCCTAACCAACAAGCCCAATACTATCCTCAACAATCTCAACATCAACAACAAGGGGGTACTTACCAAGCAACTCCTCCACCACTTGCTCCCATTCCTCAAAAGAGTGCAACCGATGTCATATTGGAGCAAATGAACAAAAACTTTGCGGAGATAAAGAAGGACATGGTTGAGATGAACTACAAGCATGGTTCCGCCATCAAAATCTTGAAACTCAATTTGGTCAAGTGGTGGAACATGTTCAGTTGAAAGGCGGCTTACCGAGTAACACCGAAAAGAATCCATGAAATGTAAGCACCATCTTAACTCGAAGTGGTAAGGTGTTGAGGACAAGTGGAGAAAATAATGTCTTATGGGAGGACAAAGCTAGAAAAGCTCCTATTGAGACCGAAGCGGGGGCCATGGATGGTGATATTGATGGGATTGAAGATGATGAAGATCATGGAGAGTATGTCAAGAAAAAGGAAGTTGAGAGGAAAGAAGCGCAAGCTAGGGGAGACTATGTGGTGATTGATGTGAAAGAGGAGGAACCAACTAGAAGAGAAGGGAAAGAGCCAATGAAAGAGCCGTCTTCCCCACGCACCAAAGGTAAGAAAGGTATGATCCCTCCTCCTCCTAAAGATTTTGATTTGAGTACTCTCCCTTACCCACCTAAAGTTCATAGACAAAGTCGTTTGAACCAAGCTCAGAACCGTTTCATTGAAATTTTGCGTAAAATTGACTTGACCATTCCCTTTCTTGAAGCACTTGCAAACATGCCTACATATTGTAAAGTCTTAAAAGGCTTGTTAAATGATAAGAGTAAAATGGAAGGTTTGGTATGTTTGAATGAAGAGTGTTCAAGCATTTTTGATAGTAAGATACCCCCGAAAATGAGAGATCGAGGTGGGTTCACCATCCCTATTACTATTGGCGATACTGTGATTGAAAATGTGTTATGTGACCTAGGAGCTTCTGTTAGCTTAATGCCTAGGGCTTTGTATGAAAAGTTAGGGTTCGGTTAGGACACCTATGGGGGTAGCGGAGGATGTTCTTGTGCAAATAGATAAATTTACCTTTCCCGTAGATTTTGTCGTCTTAGACATGGCGATGGATTCTAAGACTTCGGTTTTGCTTGGTCGTCCTTTCTTGACTACGAGTGATGCAAGCATAGATGTGAAGAGTGGTGATATTACTTTTCATGTGGGTAAGGAGAGCGCGACATTGAATGTTTATAAGTCTAAATATCTTGCTTGTCATTCTGTCGAAGCTACTTGTGCTTGTGTTGTTGCTACCACTAACCCACAGGTTGATAAGGAGTTAACTGTAGAAGACACGGTGGATGCACAAAAGGTCATTGATGGAGTGAAGATCAAGACCAAGGATAAACCGGGATCGCCCGTCTCACCATCATTGTCTCATCCGGACCACAAGCCACTCGTCATAGACCCGGGAATTGGATTTAAAGTCATGTTGCAGAAAAAGGGAACCCTAAGCAATGTGCACCTTAAAGAGAAACCGGAGCGGGAACCAAAAAAGAAAATATTGAGTGTTTGGCAAGAGGTAACTTCACGAGCTAGAAGAGGTACCCCATGTGTTAACTCCACCCCTTTAAAACCCCCTCGCGGTGTCTCTCATGAATATACTTATAATTGATATGCTATGTGTTAGGGTGCTTTGTGATGCTTTGTGGTTCGGGTCGTTGCTTTGAGTCTTTTGTGGTATGAGTCTGATTAGTGCCATTAAGTCGATGCTAACGACGTTAAACAAAGCACTTCTACCTTTTCTCGCATGTGCCAATAGTATAACTTCGAAAAAAATTGGCACTGTATAAGTCATCCCGTCGAGCCAACGACACAAAACAAAGGCGCTTGGGGGAGGCAACCCACCTTTTTGGTAGTAATAATGTGTTGGGAGTGGTCTTTGGGTGCAAGAGGGTAGAGTTTTGTCTTAAAAGAGAAGTTGGGGTGATAATTTCCTTTTGGTTCTGGCTCTTGTACGTAGACGGGGATGTTTTTTTTTGTGAGCCTCTGTGGCTTTATTTTATGCATGGATGCTCTGTGTTTCTTTTGATTATATTTACATCCAATGCGATTCCCGTCCGGTATGCTTGATATGCTTCGACTCATTATTTGTGGCATGGCTTCTTTTTTTTTATATACCTCGTATCTATCACCATCTTTTGGCACGTGGACTTTTCCCGTGCATGTGTTTGCCTTGGTTTTTGTTTTTATGGTTTTAGATACTCGAGATGGAGCATACTAGAAGATGTCACGTGGGATACTAGTGTGCCTTTCTGCCGGGTTTTTGGTCAAACAGCTAAGTCTTTTACTCTTTCTATCTCTCACACACTGAGGACAGTGTTTCGTTTAAGTGTGGGGTGGGAGACTTAGCCGTTTTCTTGTTCTCATTGTTAAATGTGCTTAATATGTGGTATGCTTAGCCTATGACCGGGCTCGATTCGATTTTTGGGCAATTTTTAAAAAATTTCAAGGGTTTTTAGCACCGTGTTGTGTGTGTTATTTTCACATTCGAGTGGTGATCACCTTAGTAGGGATCCCGAACGTGTACACTGCGGTTTGATATTATCTTGAGAATGGAGTTTATTAATTTCATGTAAGCTACACTTTGTGCACAATTTCATTACTACCACCACACATACCACTAGTCTCGAGGCGAAATAGAAAGGTTCACCTAAGTAGGATACGGGATGACGGTCCTGGCGTCTCTTTGACCCAACTAGAGCCAAATAAGCCTAATCCCGAACATTAGACCTTCTTAGCCCCTCTCAGCCTTGATAGAATGGTCTGACCACCATTCGTTTATAGCCGTTTTGTTGCTTAGTCAGAAACCTACCTTGAGCCTTAATTATGGTCACATTTCCTTCATTTATACCCTACGAGTGGACTTAATCTTTTGTTAGGCCACACTTGCTAAGGCAAGTGTGGGGTGGGGGGAAATGATGTCTTGTGATGGGTTGGTGTTTTCATGGTTTGGAGCTATAAGGAGAAGAGGAGCTCATTTGGGTGTAATGTTTGGGTTTGGCCCAAAAAGAAAAAAAAAACCTGTGAATTGTCTTCTTCCTTTCTTCTAGAAAAAAAAAACAGAGAGATCAATCAAAGTTCAAAATAAATTAGCTTTCTTTGCAATAAAAGTTTAGAGTGTATATAAATAAAGGGTTGGAATCAAAGGGATGAGCTAAAAAGTTATATTTATGATGTTAAGGGTTGGGATAGTGAGATAGGTGCTGATGTATTCGATCTCGCCTCATGATACTTGAAACATAGTTGAATTAGGCAATGAGTTCGGGTATGTTAGCATTCTATGGTTCCCAAAGTGTTAAAAATAATCAAAAGGAGTTTGGATGGTTTGTATGGTAGAGATAAGGTGGTACATTTGTTGATTAGGTTCACTCATACTTCTTTTTCTCCAGTTCCTAAAATATCCTTTTCGATTAACCGGAATTACCCTAGCCTAACGTTATAACCCTTCAAGTCTTACCCGATCGTGTCCAAACTTAGTGACCTTGATTAGTGGAGAGGGTAGTTGGTATGATACGGTTGGTAGACTTTTGGTTGGGATTCAAGCCCCGACGATCACTTTGAGCACTTGGTTTTTAGCTTGGCACCACACACACTCCATTTTCTTGATAATGTTATAACCGGTGTGTATATGTTCGTGTTTCTTACTTTGTGGTTACCCCGAGAGTGTGAGTAGTAGCACCTACATCACAAAGTTGAATCCCTTGGTTGGTTTTAAAACGCCTAATTTACTCGAGGGCGAGCAAAGGCTAAGTGTGGGGTGGTTGATGGGAGTCAACTTTACGTGATTCCGGTGCATTTTCCACCCCCGTTTATCCCACTTTTAGCACATTCTCGGTGTTTTTAAATCAGTTTCGGGGTGTTATCGTGGGCTTATGGCACGGGGAGTGAATCCGTTGCTCTGATGGATTATTACCCCTATTTCGTTGATATTAACCCCATTCCCGAGCACTTTTACCCTCCGGAATTGTTTGGATGTTTTTGGTTGTTTATGATGTTAAAGGGTATTAGTGTCTCGAGGACTCGGAAGGTGACAATTTGTGGTGAAAAGCATGATCGAGGCAAGAAGAGGGGCCAAAAAGGAAGGAAAGTGAAGATTTGGGGAAACAGGGGTTCAAAAGCGCGTTTGAACCCCCCAAACGCGCGTTTAAGAAGTCCAGAAATGATTCAGAGTTGAAGCCTCCCAACGCGCATTTGAAACCACCTTAAACGCGTGTTCCAAGTCATTCAAACGCGCGTTCCAGACGAAGAACAGTCAAGCCCCTGCCTAGAATTGATGCGAAACGCGCGTTCCAACTATGCGAAACGCGCGTTTGATGATTCCAAACGCCGGTTCCAGCCTCCAAACGTGCGTTTGGACCGTTTTTTCTGCAGATTTTTCTCCCACCTATAAATACCCCCCTTAGACTATTTCTTGAACAACAATTACTTTCTTAGCAAAACTCTACCCCTTTCTTAGCTCGATTTTTGTAATAGCTTAGAATACTTTCTCTTGGTGTACATCAACATTATCTTAGCTTAATCTTTCCATTTCTTAGCTTAGATTTCCATTCCAAACACCAAGAGACCACCTTTTAATTACTTCTTTATTTTGTACTTTTTGGATCTAATCTCGAATTTCTGCAATCTAATGGTAATTTTCTCCTTTCTTTTACTTGTTATGGCTTTTATTTACTATCTTGTGTATGTTATAACTAGCATAATGAGTAGCTAATCCCTTTTCATAGTCGAATCATGTGAAATTTAGTGAAATCACCCTTTGGGTGATGAAATTGGGAGTGGGTAGTGTTTTCTATTGTTGTATCTTGCATATTTCACGTCTTAGAACTTGTTATAACGGATTTGGGCTAGATTGATCACCTGGGTCAAAATCACACACATCAATCTTGAGAGTTTTTCAGATAGAGAGATGTGGGAAAAGGGTTCTAGGATCACTTTTTATAGTGAGGTTACTCGTTTCAACGTTTAAGCGGCTCTAGTGCATAATATTGTCTTGTGAATGAATCTTCCTTAGGGAAGGTTAGTTGACTGGGCATAAGGTGTTGGGGAAGAGTTGTTCAGACCGTAGCACCGGGATTAGGAGTACGTACCCGTGAAATTGAAAGTAAGAGTTCGTTCGTTTATTGCACACTCCCGGTTTTGTCATTCCTTGGGGTGAAACTAGCTATTTTGATCATGGTTCGGCTATGTCCCTTTATCCATCTTAAAAACTAGTAGTTTAATATTCTTTCTTTCTTTTCTACCTTTAGACTTGCTAGTGGGAACCACTTTAGTGTCGTTGTAGTTTTAAATACTTTGAAATATTGTTCACCTAGACTAAGTTCCACATTCACTTTGGTACTTGCAAACACGATTCCTTTGGGTTCGACCTCATACTCCTGTAGCTATTCTAGCAATCGACCCGGTACACTGCCGGTTAGAGAGTTAGTTTACCCACGGTTTCGAGTCTTTACAAATTGTTTTTGTTGGGTGGATTTTAGCTCAATCACAATCCAACATGTTCTTTGATTGTTTAGATAGTGAAGCTAGGATTAGCCAAGGACTATTGTTTAGGACTTTTTGTAACAGCTCACCTCAAGAAGTTCTAGTGGAATTTTCCTCCTACACCACAGGGGAAGAGAGGAATGACAGGATTACACCACCTGGAACCTCTATAGCTCTTGTTTTATTTACTTTACGTACTTACATTCTTTTACAGCATTTATTTCTATTCATACAACATACTAAAGAACTGATTGTTACACTGACTCACAGCTCACAAACTGACATTCATCAGAATTCAATTTAGCACACTCAGCTTTCATAGAGAATAACAAGATAAAGACAAAGGCTAAAAATTATATCCGCTGCCGGTTGACTCAGTTTGTTATAAGTCAGTTTTGACTTAGACTCAGCTCAGTCGGATTAACTCCACACAAGTTTTAACTGAACCTAAATTGCTTAAAATCTAGCTTTTGGTGACAAGTTTATTCACCCCCTCTAAACTTGTGTCAGCCTTTCCAAGGGACCAACAATTGGTATCAGAGCAGAGTTTTCTGTTCTGACTTAGAGCAAGTAACTGGTAATCAGTTATTCCGATACCAACAACTGGTATCGAGCAGTGCTTCTTTAACAAGTCTTTGTTAAAAACTCATTTGATCTATTCCTCCATGAGTTGTTCTCTTTAGAAAGCTCAGTTTTCAGTCTTTACAAAATCAGCTTTCACTCACTCACAATGGATAACAATCAGTATGCCAGACAAATGCTTATGTGCAATATGGATAGATTTGACGAATACAAACGTTGCATGCAGGCTTTTCTAGCAGCTACTCATGACGAGATGATGGACGTGCTCACTGATGGACCAATCCAGTTTTGCACTCAAGGACGAAACACATTGATGTGAGACATCACTTTATAAGGGATCATGTGGAAAAGAAGGATATAACAGTTCTCTATGTTCCAAATGAAGATCAGTTAGCAGACATTTTTACCAAACCACTGGACAAAGAAAGGTTTGCTAAACTGAGAAATGAATTGGGGATTATCAAAGTTAGTTAAGTGAGTTCAAGCTTAGAGATTCGTCGAGGGGATTGATCTTTGTCATGCTGGCTTTGCTCACTTGACAGATCAGTGATTGACATCAACAATCTCAAACTGACTAACTGAGTTGAAGATTTGACGGAACCCAAATTTTGTAAAACTGAGATCAGATTCAGTTTTACTCAGTCAAACAAGTCAATAGAGAAATGAATAACACCGACAACAGTTATATCGCATTTAATTACCGCCGTTTTTCTGTCAAACTTTGTAATGTGTATACCCCCATTATGTTAGATAGTACATATCGGTTAAACAAACCATAATGGAATTTGAAAAGATTGTACAAATCAATCAGAAGATCGTGGATCTCTTCAACTACCTACCTCTTTATATACTACGAATTTTCACACCTTCTCCTTACCAAACAAAAATATCAAATCTTTTATTATTTATATCACCCAGAATTTTGTTTAATGGCCGCCTCAATGAAAACTCAAGAAGAACGGTTAATAACTGCACTTGATACTTTCACACTTATTGAATTCGAAGAAATGTGTGGTAATACCATTCTCTCCAGTCATAAATCTGAAAAAATTGGAAGATTACCGGGTTTACGAAATCTTTTGGAAGCAGAATTGCAACAAGAAATGGACTTGGAAGGTATATTGCAATTTTGAGAGACTATGAAGTTGCTGAAGAACTCTCTACTCAGAAGAGTTCGCGGACAGAATTTTTTTGTCAATGAAGATATCATCAGACAACTTTTTGGCTTCAAAGATCCTCTGGTGAAATCTATTGATTTAGCCTGCTTACCACTTCAACGCAGTGATTTTCTTCGGCAAATTTCAGCTTCAAAGGAACCAGCAGCAGTCGATACACACATTCCGTATCTCAAAACTGAATTTGGTCTTCTCAACAGATGGATCAGCAGATATGCCATCGGACAGCACAAAGGGCTAAGTAAGTTAACTAAAGATGGTATCTACCTAATGAATGTCATCTGGGATGAATTTGAGTTCAACTGGGCTGCATATATCTTCAATCTGATCAAGCAGCAACATTTGCCTGAACTAGAAAGTGTCAACAGAGCCCAATATGAAGGAAGACAAACTGATGGAAGATTTCGACTAAAGAAATCACTTAGCTTAGTGATTCAGTATTATTTGGAAAGAATCATTAGTTGTAACAAGAATGCACAAGCTACTACTACAAAAGCTGCAGCAGTTGCAAGTACAACAAAAGGAACTTCCCATCCTGAAGCAATTAGGCTAACCGTGTCCCGGCAAATCGCCCAGCAAAAAGGAATTAAAAGGAAAGATGAGACACACGGAGAAAAATCAGTTGTACGTTGTTTGTACCCAGGTACTTCAAGTTAGTTAGCATCAACTGAGGGGGAACAACCACTGACAACTGACAGCAGCAAGCTGAAAGCCTTAGTTCCTGGAATTGTTTCTCAACTTCAACAAAGAATATCTGAGAAACACGTTTCAGTTATGAATATTAAGCAACAGAAACAGGAATCTCAGAAACCAAATGAGTATCTCTTTGATGCTGAGAGGATCATCAAACTGATAAAGATGAAGCTCAAGACTTAAGATTCTTGAGAAGCTACTCTACTTAATGTAGAAAAACTATTGTTGGAGAAACTAGAAATACCAAGTCTCTACGCCTTATTTCCTATGGAAGAGTTTCTCAACAACTGCTATAACATATTTCGAGAGATAGACAAGAGAACTGAATCAACCACATCATCCATACATAAGGAAATTTCAAAGAAGAAAGATGATGATAAGGATGACGATTCACAGAAAGAAGTACAAAAGAGTACAGTTTTGCAGTAAAGCACTCAGCTTGAACAACCAACGCAAACTGATACTAAGGAAGAAGAATTGCCAGTTGAAACTCAGACAATTGACAATAAAGAAGAAGGAGCAAGAATTGATGTTAATCAAAAACTAATGTTAATTGAAGATGCCAATCAGTCTCGAATCTAAGAAACAGAAGAAGAAGACCCATCTGAGAAGCTTACAACAGAAGAATAGAGCCAAGTACAAGAAGGTTTGAAGATTATGCTCAACCTAAAAGATGATTTAAGTGGTCTTCTATCACATGTTTCCAGTTACCTGGATCACATGTTTCCAGTTACCTGGATTACATGATGATTTAAGTGGTCTTCTATCACATGTTTCCAATTAACACTAAGTCTCAGAAATTCTCAGTCTTAAAGAGAAACTTAAGACTACAACGATGGAAGATAGAGACATTCATGCTCAAGAAGAATGGCACCTAAATCAGCAAATCTATGGGTTAGAAACTCAGCCCAAAGAAGTTATTACTTCTAAGAATGATATTTCAGCAGACCAAAAGGCAACTCAACAGTTGATTACTCAGTTGTATGATGCCAAAAAGGGGGAAGTTGAAGAAGAAAAGCTGAGGTTACTTGAAGAAAACCTGAAGCTTGAAGCCGAATTAAAGCTATGCAAATCAGCAGCAGATCCTTATGTTTGAAATATGAAGGAACTATCTGTAGAACAACTCATTGCAAAGTATAGTCAACCTGGAGATAGGAGAGCTACTTTGACAAAAGACCTATGGATGAAGTTTGTTGTTGATCATAACAATGTCAAGGCAAAATATAGAGATAAAACTTATGAAGAATCTCTTGCCTATTTCTTAACTGATCTTTATCATAATCAGAAGATGGTTAATTACAAGAAATTAAAGTGGATTGAAGAGAAGCTTCAAATCAAAGATAAGTGAGAACAGATGAAGGTTGATATTGTAGAATTAGAAAACTACTACAAGGATAAAAGACATTTTCCTAAGTTAGCTCTATGTAGAAAGTGGAAGCTAACAAGCCAAGTGGATTATCTCAGAACATTTCACAAGGAAGACTCAAAGCTAGAAAATGATTATCGTCTTCATGATAAGGAAAGAGAATTTATCTTAGTTACACAGAAAGCTGTTTAGCTTTTATTTATGTTTTTTATCAAATGTGTAACTAGTTCCAGTTTTTGCAATCTTAATGAAATCCAGTTTCCAGTTTTACCTTGTTTTGCATTGTCAATATCTTTAAGATTTTCATTTAAGGAGAGTTATGGCATCATCAAAAAGGGGGAAATTGATGGAAATAAAATTTTAGTTTAGATGATGATTCATCTTATTTAGTTACTTATTTGTTTACACCCCATTGATGAAGTTTCCTGAAACTAGTTGTTAAAGTGAAAAGCTAAAAGATGTCTAGAACTGAATGTATAGGTTTTACTAGAGTCTGATAATTGTATAGGTTATATCAGACAAGCACTGTAATAGGTAGAAGTTTCGTAAAACTGAAAACTGGAAATCATCTAGAAAACTGGAACATGACCTAAAACTGAAGATGTACACCTGAAACTGAAGTCTTACTCAGAACTGAAGAAGGTATGTTCATTTAGGGACACAGACTCGGTTGACTTATATTAATGATGAACTGAGGGAACAAACTCAGAGATTGAAGAACTGAGGGACACAGACTCAGTTGTAGAAGATTGAAGAAGTGAGGTTTCAGACTCAGTTATGAAGATTTAAGCCGAGACTGTAAAGTTAGATTTCAGGTAAGTCTGTGATGGCCTGAACTGAATTTATGGATGTTGAAGAAGACCTGAGAATCATAAGGACAATGATATCTTAGATGATTTGATTAAGGAATGGTGTAATCTGATTCAATCATATAAAATCAGATAAATAGAGTACGAAGTTCTGAAGAAGAGTAAAAACTCAGTTAATGCTCTAAGTCAGTTAACAAACTGAAAACTGACATACCCAGTATAAAACTAAACAGGATACTCATTTTTATAGTCAGCCATCCAAGAAACTGAATGTACATTCGAACATTACAAATCAAGGAATACTATTGGATGAAGGACTGACATGTCAGAACGGTCACTGCCAACTGACATCTGAAAATATTGACGTTGATACAATTCAAATTCAAGTAAGATGAACGTTGGACCAGACACTATAAACAGAGGACTTGGAATCAAGAATAAAACACCGAATTAACAAGATTACAAGCGTTTTTGTGCACAAGTCTAGTTCATCCGAATTACTATCAATATATGCGCTCAACAAGATCATATACAGATTTCTTCAACTGTTCAAGCTATATCGATCAAATCTAGAATTCGACACTTTGAAGAACCACAAGCAAGAATCAATTTTTTGATTCTCAGCCCAACTTTGATTCTTAATCAAAAGCTTAGACTGTGAAGCAATCAGGTCAATGATTTTCCAAGGACAATTGTCATTTGCAGTCCGATAGACCGTGGTTGTGGTGGTAGCTGGTGAAGAGGAAATACAACCCTTCAAGGACCAATGGCTCAAGTAGTTGGAGAACAGCAATCCGACTTGTTCTTTGATTGTTTAGATAGTGACACTGTTTCTCACTGTTTGACAGTAGGGACGTCATCATATATACAATCACAAATCGGTTTATATAAACAAACAAATATATCATAACAGAAAGCTATTTATCATATTTACAAACATAAAGAAATTGTAGAAATGATCCGACCCGGTCGGATCCGGTCCAACCCGATTGGGTTTAGGACACTATTTCGACAATCTCCCACTTGGCCTATAACCAATCACTCGTACACACAAGACCAAGTTGAAACACAAGAATCTCATGCAATACTCGTAACCAACCCTAAGCGTGAACGGACCACAATCTGTAAGGACTCAGACTATCTTCATATCATGCTCCAAATGACCATGTCAATAGGAACCGCCTCAACACACATATGAATCTCTGACGAGACCCTGGTTCTTACTTCAAGCAATGAATCCACAACTATATCAGCTATATAGAAAAAGGTGGAAGAACCGTACAAGGTTCAGGAGTGAACCTTCTTGATCCATGTACTGCTCCCGCTGCGCCTCCAAGGCACTACCGTGTTTTGGCCCAGTTGTAGAATTTCATTGATCTCTTTCTAAGAACATTTCCAGCTCACTGTCTCGCTTAGTCAAAGTGACTGCAATCCAAGACTGTAGCTCCCAATCTTCATAATACCTAGGGTATACATCTGTATATCTATGTTTATTCGATTCCAAGTTTCAATAAACTAGGAACTCATCCTTAACACTTTTAAGGGTATCCTCGACATTTACCCGAATCACTTTCATGCATGCTCATGATTCCTCATGCAGTATGATGGGAGTCAACTTCACGACACTTTTGTATGTGATCTAGCCCCCGTTTATCACTTTATTGGTATGTTTTGGGTAGATCTAGACCTATTTGAGAGTAATATCGAGAGTTATACGCACGGGGAGTTAAACTGGCATATCGATAGGGAACTCCGCCTTTTTGACGATATTTCACTCTTTTCCGAGTACTTTTGTCTTGCGGAATTATGCGTGGTGTTTGTTCGTCTATGTTATTGCAGGACTTACGTGACTCGAGGACCCGGAAGGCGATATCTTGGACTAAGAGACATGTTCGTGGCATGAAAGTTGAAGAAAAGCCAAGTTTTGAGTGAAGTCAGGGCAAACGGGCGTTTGTCATACCCAAACTGGCGTTTGCAGGAAGCCCACCTCAAACGGGCGTTTTCCCATTCCAAATGGGCGTTCACAGAGCTGACACTCATTCAGAAAGTTGGGTTTTCAGCTGGACGAAAGTTGGGTAAGCAGAAGAGTTGGGAAGATGGAAGAAGAAGATGGTAAGATTTAGAAGATGAGACGCTTTGCAAGTCCAGAGTTCACGTACCCCTCGGTTACATTCGAGTTTCGAGGACGAAACTCCTCTTAAGGGGGTAGGAATGTAACATCCCGACTTTTCAAAAATGGTAAAATAGTAATTGGGTTTAATCACTACGGCATAATTATTATTTGTTTTTTTTATTTAAATAAAAAGGATTTAATTAAAAGGATTTAGCTATTTAATTAAGGGATTTAATTAAATGGCTATAAAAGGGGATAATCCCCAAAATACCTTATTTTAATTTACACGCAAATTCTGAAAAGAAAGGAAGAAAGAACGGCGCTACACTGAGAAGCAACGCAAAGAAGAAAGCGAAATAAAAGGAAGAACCGTGTGATCAATCCGTTCATCTGTTCAAGACGCCGCAGGAGAGAAAAGTGATTAGCACGATGAGACGCATCTTTGGAAAATAACATCTCTCGATTTCGTAAGTTTTCAGTTTAGCCCTAGTTTTCGGTATTCGTAGAGTTCGATTCTTGAAAAATTCGTATCTTTTAATCCGTAGCTCTGTTTCGCAGCCATGAGTTGTCGAAACGATCGTCTTGAAGCGTAGAATAATCTAAAAATAGTTTCACAGCAGTAAACCCAGGTAATCTTCAGTTTTACAGGATTTTTCAGTTTCGGTTTTTTGCAAAGAAATAGGATTTTAGGGTTTCTTGTTGATCACTTAGGTTTTGGGGTTGAGGATCAACAGTTGTTGCAGCTGCTTGGCGTTTTGCTTGCGGTTTTGCTGGTAATTAAGGTAAGAGGCTCTTCCTATGATTCCAATTATCGTTTATAAGGTTTAGATCAAGTTTTAAGGTGTTTAGATGATAGAAAGATGTGTCCTTTCGTTGATCAATGATTATCGATGCTATGATATGATTAGGTATAATTTTCTGTGTTTTACTATGTTTAATTCAATGTGATTTGGGTTAGAATTGGATTAGAATTCGTTAAGTGTTGAAATTGGAATTTAGGGCAGCAGGTAGGATGCGTACGCATGGCCTATCAATGCGCACACATTCGTGATACAGGTTGTTTCGGAAAGTTTCTGGTCGTGCAATGCGCACGCATTCCCTAGAATGCGTACGCATTGTTGCAGCAGTTTGTTCAGCCTAGGTTCTGGTTGGTGAATGCGTACGCATTCAGAGCAATGCACATGAATTGATCAAACAGCAGGTTTTAGAAACAGGAAATGCGTACGCATTCCAGCTAATGTGCACGCATTGCGCCAGTTTGTACTTAAATGATGTTTAAGCTATGTTGTTCAGTTTTAAACCCTTAGTTATGATATGTTAATATTGGATAAACATAAACAACCCAGAATTTAGCTTCTGATTCGTTCAGTTAAAACACCGAATGTACTCTTAAAGGGAGTTGAAGTTCGGATCCGTCGGAAGAGCATGATAGGCTTGTGCTTTGATGAATTAGTATTCATCAATGTCTGTGTAATTGCTAGGCTTTGTCTGTGTCTAGTGGTCTAGGAAGAGAGTATTCAAGGTGAGGGAGATTAATTGAAAACACTTAGGTGGTTAGTTAATCATCCTAATAAAATACGTACTTGATTAGTAAAAGATTAAACAACATGTCTCTATTGGATAGGCACCAGTCTATATCGCGATGTGTGTGCTACCTCTGAAGGTGGAAGAACCCGTAGGTCAAAGAAACCACAAGTTCGGGTGACTCCACAGAGGTATGCGTACTATCGGAGCCCACATATTCTAGCCTCCGTGGATACTGGTGTGATCCACTAATATGTTGCAATCGATATCTCCTGGTGGATATACACCAGGCGTAGTGCCCTTGAGTGCGGTTGTAACATAGATAAGTTAAGTAGAAACGTTTAGTCAATTCATGTTGATGGACATGAAATGAACCCTAGATTGAGTCGGTCACACATAAATAACTAAACTATTAAATATCTTTTCTTTATACAATATAATTGTTAAAATAGCTTCTCACTTTTGCTAAGTACTTTGTACTTACCTCATTTGCATTTTCTTTTGTATGCATTGTGGGGTGAGAAGACAAACAGGTTGAGCATGTTTACGAGGAGGATTTTGATGACGACGTTTGACGACGCCTCGTTGAAGATTTATCTTTTATTTATTCTGTTATTCATTTAATAGACTTTAGTAGCTTTGGAATAGGCTTTTGGTCTTTCGAGACTTGTCGTACATTTATTTTGGATTTTGTATTTTCCTTTTAATGTAATAAAGTTATATTTCCATCTTTAGTATGGTTAATTTCTATTCGAAGTAGCTTTTACGTTTTTACCCGAGTCTTTTTAGCTTCCGTTTGTTTTTATTTGATACGACGACGTGGAGGCTTGCGTATAATATTAGATTTATTTAATGCTATACGCGCCGAACGTTTCTCTTCCGGATAAGGGCTCGGTATCCGGGAGCGGGGCGTTACAGTTGGTATCAGAGACGTAGGACCTTTTGAAGTTATCGAAAGAGTTGGGAAGTTGGCTTATAGGCTACAGTGACCAGAATCGATGTCTAGAGTCCACAATGTTTTCCATGTATCGATGCTTAGGAAGTGTCTATCTAAAGTGGACATGCAATCTGAGATTGATCCGGAAGTGTTGCAAGATAATCTTTCAGACGTGGAGAAGCCGATAAATATTTTGGATAGAAAAGAAAAGATGATAAAGAGGCGAGTGATCCTGTTAGTGTTAGTGCAATGGAGCAATAATGCACCGACGGAAGCCACTTGGGAGGTGGAAGCGGACATGTTCAACGAGTTCCCAGAGTTCCCTCATCTACCAGGTACGATCTAGTTTCGAGGACGAAACTCCTCTTAAGGGGGGAGGAATGTAATATCCCGATTTTTCAAAAAGTGCATCCTTGTCTTTTCACGAAAAATCTGAATATTTGGTTTTGTTTTAATGGATTAAAAGGAAAAGGGAAATGAAAAGGAAAAGGATAAATTGGATTTAATTAAAAAGGAATAATTAGATTTAATAGGGATTATAAAAGGAAAACTAATCCCAAATTAACCTAGTTGTTGTTTAACGTAAAAATCATCTTGAGGGGGCGCATGTTTGAGAAAAAAAGAAGAGGAGATACTTTTGAATCTCTAGGCTAATCCGTTGATAAAAAAACGCAGACATCTCAAGATAGAATGGATCACCACAAGACGAGCATCGTTGTGATATCAACAATACCTAAATCCGTTATCGTTTGGAGTTAAAGGTTAAACTTTTGACGGGTTGAAGCTTTCGATCGTTGATGAGAGTCAACTTTGCTATAATTTCGTGTGCATTTTACCCTCTATTTATAGCATATTCGGTGTAATTTTGGGGTAGTTAAGTGTTTTTATGGGCACATTTCACCACGAGTTGAATCACGAGATGATAAGACGTTTACGTCGAAAATCTTGATATTTTTGGGTGATTTGTGTATGTTTTATTGGTATTTGTCACGCTTGGGTATGTGGTTTATTTTTATTACAGATATGTCGTGATAGAGGCGTGTGCGAGGACCACAAATGGTATAAAATCGTCCAAAACGGAGTTCGTATGAAAAAATGACGCGTGATTCAAATTCAAGCATTCGGAAAAATTATTATCCAACTGTGTCGGAATCCCGACTTTTGTGTTAAATGGAATTGAGGTCCCAGCTTCCGTTCGCATCCCTCAAATATTTGGGAAAAAGAAATAAAATAAAAAGAAAAGAAAGAGAAGGAAAAGCTGTTGTTTTTATTGGTCAAAAGGGGTCCATGGTCAATGCATTAAATGAGATTAAAGGAAAGCAGAAGGAGGACGCGCTGCTTATTTTTTATTTTGGGAAAATTTCCGGAAATATATTAGGTCAGCTGTGGTTCTATTTAAAAGGGATTTAGGTCAAATTTCAACACACAGTTTTTCATAGCATAATTTTTCTCTTTTCCTGCTGCGACCTTTTCCTCTCCCGATGAGATTAGTTTTATTTTATTTTTCTGCAATATTTTCTTAGAACAACAGCTCTTTTATTTTGTGATTGGAGCAACACAAAGTAATGATTACAATTGGTGGATTCTTCGTTTTCATTGGTAATTTTTATTCAATCCTTTAATCATGTTTATTATTAATTTCTTCATGAATTTCTGCACTTTTATTTTTATTATGCATAGCTAAATTTTATAATAGCTAGATTATGTGATGGATCACGAAATTGATGTCTAAACGATGATCTAGGGATGAGTAGGGCATAAAAGTTTAATCTTTTGAATGTTTGTGTTCTAAAATTTGATCTTAATGCTTTTTTAGTGGAGTCGCGGACCATTAATTGATTTTACACACGAACTTTATAAATGTATTTTGCGAGGGAGTGTGCGAACTAGAATTTTAGGATTGCCATGCACGAACTAGTCGAGTTTTTGACTGTTTCTTCTTGTAAAGGTTATTCTAGCTAAGCCGTGAACTCGGTGGATGCGGAGCATCTCATTGATTTAATCATATTAGGTCAATTAAATCCCATGTAGAGGGACCGTTGAACCGAGTATAGGGTAAATTGCAGGTTGTGGTATTAGCGCTGAGACCGGTTTTAGAGATTGCACCCACAACACATTCATTAAGTGATGATTGGTTGGTTGGTAGGTTAATGCTCATCCTTAGTAATTCGGTAAGGGTATTGAGAGTAGTGTTCTTGACCATAATTTAGCTATTTCGTTTATCATATTTTTAAAGTTAGTATTTTTATCTTTTTCTAGCTATAATTACCTTCACCAATATTTGTGAGCCTGAACTAGATACAAAAGTGATTGTGATACTTGATTGATTCCTCGTGGGATACGACATTGCTCGCCATTGTAGTACAACCGACCCGGTACTCTGCCGGTTAAAGTTGGTTTACTATAATTTGGCCATCAAGTTTTCTGGCGCCGTTTCCGGGGAATCGGTCAATATCAATAAGTCATTCAAGTATTTAGGATTAGGTCGTTTTTATTTTACTGTTTTCGTGTTGTTTTGGTGATTGCAGTGTATGACCCGAAGTTCTAAGGAACCTTTACTTCCTTTGAATCCGGAGATTGAAGCATTTGCGAGACATCAGAACAGTGTGAGAAAAAAGAAGTCGGTTGGAAAAGCATCGACATCAGTTACTGAGTTAGAATCTGAATCAGAAGAATCAGAAATGACGTCAGGAAGTGGGGATCTGACGAATTTACATGCTGCAGATGAAACTGAAGATGGTTTACGCCTAGACCCGACGCTTACTCCTGAGGATCGGGAAATACAAGGCCTTAACAGAGAGCCCCCACCTAATCAGAGGGCACTTAATCTGGGACCAAATGGGGTCCAAAATCAGGGAGGTCGGCAGAATCAAGTCCGACAACAACAACAAGCCCCTCAGAATCAGAACAATAATCAGGGGAATTTAGTTGGTCAAATACCTTTTGACCAGAATCAGATGATGCAAATGATGATGCAGATGATGTTGCGTAATCGACATGCAAATGTGAATCCACCACCACCGCCTATTCGGGCACAAAACTTTTATGCACAACTACCGATTGCAAAATCAAGGCAATCATGGAAGGATTTTGTGAGACTACGCGCACCGACTATTGGTGAGGGACACACCCCCATCCGTTTGCCTCCTATTCCGGCAAACAACCTGGAAATTAAACAACATGTGTGGTATCTTCTGAACGACAATGCACAATTTCGGGTAAGTCAATCAAGACCGAATCAATTCTTGAACCACTTTATGCAGGTTTGTCGGACCGTGACGATGAATGGAGTTTCTGAGGAAGCGGTTAGGATGCTCTTATTCCCATTTGCATTGAAGGAGGCCGCGAGAGCTTGGTATGAGTCACTACCCCACGATTCTTTACACACATGGGATCAAGTGACTGCAAAGTTTTTATTGAAATATTGTCCCCTCTCCGTAACGTTGGATATGAAGGCGAGATATTGCAAACTTTGAAACAGATTGGACATGGAGAGCATGCATGAAGCCTGGATAGATTTACACTATGTTGAGAAAGTGCCATCATCACGGATTAGAGGCATGGAACCGGTACATCTATTTTATGGTGGTTTACGCGAGACAGATCAGTCAAATTTGAATGCGGCGTGTGGAGGAGATGTAATGAGTGTGGAACCGGATGTTGCATTGGCTACAATAGAGAGTCACGAAAGCAACAGAGCAGTGGAAGACGGGGAGAAGGGTTTCAAGGAACCCAATTAGTTCGATTAACCAAGTCGGGCCAAGTGAAGAAATTATGAAGATGCAAACGAAAAGGTGGAGCTAAAAAGCAAATGAGTGACATGTTGGCATGGCGGAAGGAATTCAAAGGGTGTACTACTTGCGGTGGTGAACATTGGGCCACAAAGCGCCTTATTAAAAGGTTAGTCACCGACCACGACCCAAATGCTCAATGATCCATCTCTCGAGAACCTTTTGGCATGAAACCCAGGATATGCATCCATTGTGCTCGAATCCCATGGTCTACCAAACTACAGATCCGAGCTTGACATTAAATTGGAAACCCATGGATGTGAACTACTTAGCCAATCGAGCAGGGCAAAATTTTCAAAATTAGGCGGGACAATCCAAATCTTGCTTGGGGTAGAAATCAAGGGGTGGGCAAGCGACCGCAATTTGCGCAAACCTCAACAGAGTCAATATGCCATGCCTCCACAATCAAGCACCACCACCTCCGGAACCCACACAACCAAAAAGCTCCACGACGATCACATTTGGAAAGAATAAGCCGAGACATTAGAGAAAACACCGAGAGTCGAAGGAGAATAACCGGGAGTTGAGGGAGAGTAACCTGGAATTAAGTAAGGAATTAAAGGAGGTGAAAAATGCACATATAAACTTGCAATCTGTGGTGAGGAACTTGGAGACACGAATGGGGCAAATAACTGAAAATCCCAGGCAAGTGAATTCCATATTTACAAGAAGTGGGAAAGTTGTGGGTAGTGATATTGAGGTGCCTGAGGAGGTTGAGAAGAAGAAGAAGATAGAAACACTGAGAGAGGAAGATGAAGATTGGGTGGTGATCAATGAAGAGCAAGATGCTGAAGAGATAAAGAAAGAGGTGGAGAATCCGAGTACGGAACCGGAAAAGCGGTCAGACACGACACGGGAAGGTACGAACAACTCAAGTATGCATTCTATGAAAAAAACCTTTGATTTATCTAAATTACCTTACCCCCCTCGTGGCCCTACAAAGCCAACCATTTCTAATAAGCAAAACAAATTTCTTGATATACTAAGAAAAGTATAGATAAATATCCCACTTGTGGATGCGCTTGTTCATATGCCATCTTATGTCAGATTTTTAAAAGGGATTTTGTCTAATAAATCTAAAATGGAGAAAATTGTTTGTTTAAATGAGGAGTGCTCTACTGTTTTTCAGAATAATTTGCCACCTAAGTTAAAAGATCCTGGTAGTTTTTCCATTCCTTGCACCATAGGCCGGACGTTATTTCCTAAGGTGTTGTGTGACTTAGGTGCAAGTGTAAGTTTAATGCCTAGAAAGATATATGAGAGTTTGGGGGTAGGTGAGCTTAAGGGTACAAATATGACCTTTCAGATGGCGGATAGGTCGATTAGGCACCCCATGGGAGTTGTTGAGGATGTGCTAGTTCAGGTTGGTAAACTAGTTTTCCCTGTTGATTTTGTTGTGTTAGACATGGAGGAAGATAGTCAAGCCCCAATTTTATTAGGAAGACCTTTCTTGGCTACGGGTAGGACTTTACTGGATGTGCAGAAAGGTGAGATCACCATGCGAGCGGGTGATGAGGCTCAGAACCTTCAGTGTCTATAAGACCATTAAGCACCCGGGAAATGATTGGGGGACGCGTGAAGAGGTGCAAAAGCTAGAAGTTTTTGAGGAGAACCAAGTGACTTATGATCAACCCGAGGAGGGTGTGGGAAGTGAGAGTGTCTCTAAAATGAAGGTAGAACCTAATGTCAAGTTTGGGGGATACGAGTCTTGCCGAAGACTATAAACTCGGCACCCTATCTTGTTTTTGAAATTCGATAAGTCGAGCTAACGACAATAAACACAAGCGCTTATGGGAGGCAACCCACATTGTTTTTTCTTTAGGTTTTTAGGTTTGTTTTTTAGGAGTGTGATGAAAATTTGGCCCCGCATCTTGATTCTTGTTGCATGCCTTATGATAACCCATATTTTTATTTGCAATACATCTACATACTTGTGCTTACCTACGCCTAAGGTTTCGGCCTTTCGTCGTAGTGGATTCTTGGTTTCTTTGTTGTGATTGCACAGGTACCCTGGGAGATACATTGGCGGTTGTCATTTTGCATGGTTGGCCCTAATGCCTGTTCAGCTAAGTCTTTCTTTACTTTACCACTCACACACCGAGGACGGTGTTCCGTTTTGAGAGGGGGTGGTAGACTTAGCTTCACTTCACTTGACCACGTGCTTTTATTTATCATCGAATAAGTTATATGCCTTGTGTTTGGTCTCTAATTGAGTAAAAATTGAGCCATTTTTTTTTAAAATTTTCATGGTTTTGATTTTGCGTATCCTATGTGAGCCATCATATTCTTTGGTTAATTATTAGTCAAGAGTTGAATGCATGTGAGTCAAACCTTCATCTTGTTGTGGAAATGGAATTTTTATGCACGTACTAGCTTTGATTTCTTGAGTTGTGGTTGATTAGTGAATGCTTATAGATGTCATAGACATTAATCTGTTACCTAGAACTTATACAATTAACTTCGAGGCGAAATAGAAAGGTCAATCTTGGTAGATTAAGGGATGACGGTCCTGGCATTTCTTTGACCCAACCAGAGCCAAATAGCCAACCCTATACATAATTTCCACAGAAACCCCTCTAAGCCTTTGTAGGGTGGTTAGACCCCCACCCGAACTTAGCCTTTCGTTGATTACCCTATAATTACCAACCCTTAGCCTTTATTTGTGGTCTACATTTCTTTGGCACCCTACGAGTGAGTTTTAATCTTATTTTGAGCACACTTGCTAGCACAAGTGTGGGGTGGCAGAGATGTGTATTCATGGATGGTGTTGGTGTATCTTTTGCATTATGAATGAGAAGGGGTGGCAAAGTGTTGGTGTTTGGTTCAAGAAGAAAAAGAACTCAAAAAAGTCGATCATAAGAAAAAAGAAAAAAGATGAATAATGTTGAGTCAAGAAATGTGGAGGAAAGTTTTCGAGTTAACATTTCTAATGTAATGCATGCAAATTGGAGTGGGTGTTCTTGAATTCTTGGTGAGCTTGTTCTTGGTGACGACTATTTTTGTAAGCGATCTTGGAGTTTCATGTTGGTGACAACTGTTTTTTGCATTTTACTCCTGTCTATGATACGGTGTCGAAGGGAGGTGAGCTATGAATTATGTGTAAGATGTTTTGATTAGGCTCACTCGTTTTTCTCTTTTGATATTTCTTTTATCCTTTCGAATAGCCCCGTCCCTAGCCTAACGTTACAACCGTGCAAGTCCTGCCTGACCTTAGTTAGCCTTGATTTGACCTCGATTAGTGGAGATGATTATGAAATATAAGCCTATGGTGTAACAACATTAGTCATGCGTCTATAATCTGAGCCGGTTGACTGTAATGAATGATTGAGAAGCTATGCACACACACACATTCCGTTTCCATGATAAAATAAGTTTTGGCTCGTGTTTATTCGTTTGTTGACTAGTTTTTACTCATTGGATATTTTGGTTTCCCATATGTTCGCAACGTTGACCTCATGATTTATTTTTTGAATCGCTTGATTTGCTCGAGGGCGAGCAAACGCTAAGTGGGGGGTAGTTGATGAGAGTCAACTTTGCTATAATTTCGTGTGCATTTTACCCTCTATTTATAGCATATTCGGTGTAATTTTGGGGTAGTTAAGTGTTTTTATGGGCACATTTCACCACGAGTCGAATCACGATATGATAAGACGTTTACGTCGAAAATCTCGATATTTTTGGGTGATTTGTGTATGTTTTATTGGTATTTGTCACGCTTGGGTATGTGGTTTATTTTTATTACAGATATGTCGTGATAGAGGGCGTGACGAGGACCACAGCGGTATAAAAATCGTCCAAAACGGAGTTCGTATGAAAAAATGACGCGTGATTCAAATTCAAGCATTCGGAAAAATTACTATACAACTGTGTCGGGATCCCGACTTTTGTGTTAAATGGAATTGAGGTCCCAGCTTCCGTTCGCATCCCTCAAATATTTGGGAAAAAGAAATAAAATAAAAAGAAAAGAAAGAGAAGGAAAAGCTGTTGTTTTTATTGGTCAAAAGGGGTCCATGGTCAATGCATTAAATGAGATTAAAGGAAAGCAGAAGGAGGACGCGCTGCTTATTTTTTATTTTGGGAAAATTTCCGGAAATATATTAGGTCGGCTGTGGTTCTATTTAAAAGGGATTTAGGTCAAATTTCAACACACAGTTTTTCATAGCATAATTTTTCTCTTTTCCTGCTGCGACCTTTTCCTCTCCCGATGAGATTAGTTTTATTTTATTTTTCTGCAATATTTTCTTAGAACAACAGCTCTTTTATTTTGTGATTGGAACACAACGAAGTATTTATTAGAGGTGGTGGATTGCTACGTTTTTCATTGGTAATTTTTATTCAATCCTTTAATCATGTTTATTATTAATTTCTTCATGAATTTCTGCACTTTTATTTTTATTATGCATAGCTAAATTTTATAATAGCTAGATTATGTGATGGATCACGAAATTGATGTCTAAACGATAATCTAGGGATGAGTAGGGCATAAAAGTTTAATCTTTTGAATGTTTGTGTTCTAAAATTTGATCTTAATGCTTTTTTAGTGGAGTCGCGGACCATTAATTGATTTTACTCACGAACTTTATAAATGTATTTTGCGAGGGAGTGTGCGAACTAGAATTTTAGGATTGCCATGCACGAACTAGTCGAGTTTTTCGCACTGCTGCCTTCGTGGTAGGTTATTCTAGCTAAGCCGTGAACTCGGTGGATGCGGAGCATCTCATTGATTTAATCATATTAGGTCAATTAAATCCCATAGAGGGGACTGTTGAACCGAGTATAGGGTAACTAGGTTGTGGTATTAGCGCCTAGAGACCAGTTTAGGAGATTGCACCCACAACACATTCATTAGAAGTGATTGGTTGGTTGGTAGGTTAATGCTCATCCTTAGTAATTCGGTAAGGGTATTGAGAGTAGTGTTCTTGACCATAATTTAGCTATTTCGTTTATCATATTTTTAAAGTTAGTATTTTTATCTTTTTCTAGCTATAATTACCTTCACCAATATTTGTGAGCCTGAACTAGATACAAAAGTGATTGTGATACTTGATTGATTCCTCGTGGGATACGACCTTGCTCGCCATTGTAGTACAACCGACCCGGTACTCTGCCGGTTAAAGTTGGTTTACTATAATTTGGCCATCAATCATTGTACCATGCAATTTAAGGTTACGTGGTGTTCTTATCGTATGACTAAGGTGTCATAAAGTTATCGAGAAATTTGTATGTTTATTTTCGTGGTTTTGAATCTGTTTTGGTTGGAGTTTGGGTTGGATTTGGGTTGGAAATCGCGTTTACGCAGTTGCAGATTTTCTAGGAAAATCCCAGGCAAACGGGTGTCTGCACAAGGGCAAACGGGCGTTTGCGATAGCGGCAGCTCAAACGGGCGTTTGGGTTTTGAGGACGGGCATCCGAGGGTTCAGTTTAGATACATGATGTGGCTGATTTTCACGGACGGGCGTTTGGGGGTTTCTGGACGTTCGTTCAAGTCAGACGGGCGTTTGACCTGTTTATTCTATTTTTCACTGTTTTTCGTGTCAGCTTGGTTTCAGGCTTTATAATCATGTCTTTACTCCTTAACCTTATGTGACAAAGCCTTGAATTAGCTTTTGATGCGTTTAGTTTCGGCACCATATGAATTCCTTAAAAAGATGAAGTGTGGGACCATCGAAAGCTTTGGATTTGCCTTGTGCTTCGATAAGCTAGGTTTTATCAATGTCTACGTTTGTGCTAGGTTATGTTAGAGTCTAGTGGTCTTAAGAAGAGGGAGTAGACTGATAGGTGAGCCTTTTATGTGAATCAACTTAGGTGACTAGTTAAACATCTCATCAAACGTATGTGTTAGATTAATAATCTTAAACATCATGCAATGCTTGGTAAGGCATAGTACAATATCGCGATGTGTTCTCTGACCAGACAAAGTAGACTGTACCCACGCCGGTCAATCGATTGGCTAGATAAAGCGTCTGGTGCACACTGCCGGTCATCACACTATCGGGACTCAGATATTCCCGGGGCTACTAGAGCGTGTCTCTAAGTAGGTTGCACCCAGTTGTCCTAGTACATCCTATTACTAGGCGTAGTGCCCTTGTTATTCATGATGTAACAAACTTGAGCTAAGCTAGATAACTTTGGAACCCCATGTTATGCTATGAACATAATATGATAGTTAGCTAGGGTTAATAACGGAATGAATTAATAAAAGACGGCATTGCTTTTATTTCTTTATGAGACTGACGTTGTACGATCTTCTACGCGTTACTAAGTACTTATGTACTTACCCCGTTACTTTTTGTTTGTCTTTCTTTTCCCCCAAAGAAAATGAACAGGTTGCTAATGTTGATGAGTTCTTTGACGAGGACGTGTGAGATGGAGCTCTTGAAGACTCAGTTGTTTTAGTTTTGATTCTTTCAATAATGTTGTTGACTTATTTTCCAACAATGTTGTCTTTCCTTGGATTAGTTCCGTTTAAGTTCTTTCGGATTTGAATGTTGGTTGGTTTAGTATTCTTTATTGGATTTAGTTTTACAGCATTGAAAACTGTGTGTTCGATCTTTTGTTTTCCCGAGTCGTTTTATCTTCCGCGTCGTTTTAGTTCTGATGTATGACGTAAGGCTTACATATATTATTGAATTTATTTGATAAAATTTGTGTTGAGCACTCTTTCCGGATAAGGACTCGTTGTCCGGGAACGGGGCATTACAGTTGGTATCAGAATCGATGTCTAGAATTGGAACAGTACTGTTGGTGATCTTTCATGAAGGTAGAGATAGAAGAACACGAGTTTCTGGGATGAAGTGGAGCGACAACAGAATACGAGACCAGAGATGATACAGCGAGCCAACGAGAAGATTGAAGTAGATCGTCACTACCTCGTGATAGCTCAAGGCAGGTGGAAGAGTTGGGAAGATGGAAGAAGAAGAAGAAGACTGTACGAGGTAGGAGACGAAATGCTTCACAAAGTCCAGAGTTCTAGTACCTCTCGGTTACATTTGAGTTTCGAGGACGAAACTCCTCTTAAGGGGGAAGGAATGTAACATCCCGACTTTTCATGATAGGGTAAAATAGTCATTGGGTGTATTTACTACGACCTAATTATTAATTGTCCCATTTATTTAAATAAAAAGGATTTAATTAAAAGGATTTAGCTATTTAATTAAGGGATTTAATTAAATGGTTATAAAAGGGGATAATCCCCTAAATACCTTATTTTAATTTACACTCAAATTCTGAAACAAAAGGAAGAAAGAACAGCGACTATACAGAGAAGCAACGCAGAGAAGAAATCGAAATAAAATGAAGAACCGTGTGATCAATCCGTTCATCTGTTCAAGACGCCGCAGGAGAGAAAGTGATCAGGACGATGAGACGCAACTTTGGAAAATAACATCTCTCGATTTCGTAAGTTTTCAGTTTAGCCCTAGTTTTCGGTATTCGTAGAGTTCGATTCTTGAAAAATTCGTATCTTTTAATCCGTAGCTCTGTTTCGCAGCCATGAGTTGTCGAAACGATCGTCCTGAAGCGTAGAATAATCTAAAAATAGTTTCACAGCAGTAAACCTAGGTAATCTTCAGTTTTACAGGCTTTTTCAGTTTCGGTTTTCTGCAAAAAAAAAGGATTTTAGGGTTTCTTGTTGATCACATAGGTTTTGGGGTTGAGGATCAACAGTTGTTGCAGCTGCTTGGTGTTTTGCTTGCGGTTTTGCTGGTAATTAAGGTAAGAGACTCTTCCTATGATCTCGATTATGATTCGTAATGTTTAGATCATGTTTTAAGATGCGTAGATGCAAGAAAGTTGTGCTTTTTCGTTGATCGAAAGATCATAGATGTTTAGATATGTCTCCTACGTTTTACTATGCTTAATTTGGTGTTAATTAGGTTAGAAACGGATTTGAAATCGCGTTTAGAAGATTTAGCATTTTGGGAAAAACCCAGGCGGACGGGCGTCTGCATTAGGCGGACGGGTGTTCGCGACCCTAGTAGCTCAAACGGGCGTTTGCACAAGGCAGACGGGCGTCTGAGGTTAGACTTTTGATTCAGGATGTAGCCATTTTTTATGGACGGGCGTTTGGGGTAAGTGGACGGGCGTCCATAGGGTGTCAAACGGGCGTTTGACCTGTTTTACCATGTATTTACTGTTTTAGCATTTCAACTTGGTTTTCGGCTTCATAATCGTGTTTTCACTGTTTTAAACCCTTATTCATGATATGTTAACATGGTATAATCTAAACAAGCCTGAATTGAGCTTCTGATTCGTTCAGTTAAAACACCGAATGTACTCTTAAAGGGAGTTGAAGTTCGGATCCGTCGGAAGAGCATGATAGGCTTGTTTTGATGAATTAGTATTCATCAATGTCTGTGTAATTGCTAGGCTTTCTCTGTGTCTAGTTGTCTAAGAAGAGAGTAGTCAAGGCGAGGGAGATTAATTGAAAACACTTAGGTGATTAGTTAATCATCCTAATAAAATACGTACTTGATTAGTAAAAGATTAAACAACATGTCTCTCTTGGATAGGCACCAGTCAATATCGTGATGTGTGTGCTACCTCTGAAGGTGGAAGAACCCGTAGGTCAAAAAAACCACAAGTTCGGGTGACTCCACTGAGGTGTGCGTACTATCGGAGCCTACCTATTCTAGCCTCCATGGATATTGGTGTGATCCACTAATATGTTGCACTCGATATCTCCTGGTGGATATACATCAGGCGTAGTGCCCTTCAGTGCGGTTGTAACATAGATGAGTTAAGTAGAAACGTTTAGTCAGTTCGTGTTGATGGACATGAAATGAACTCTAGATTGAGTCGGTCACACATAAATAACTAAACGATTAAATATCTTTTCTTTATACATTATAATTGTTATCATAGCTTCTCACTTTTGCTAAGTACTTTGTACTTACCTCCTTTGCATTTTCTTTTGTATGCATTGTGGGGTGAGAAGACGAACATGTTGAGTATGTTTACGAGGAGGATTTCGATGACGACGTTTGACGATGCCTCGTTGAAGATTTATCTTTTATTTATTATGTTATTCATTTAATAGACTTTTTAGTACCTTTGGAATAGGCTTTTGGTCTTTCGAGACTTGTCGTACGTTTATTTTGGATTTCGTATTTTCCTTTTAATGTAATAAAGTTACATTTCCATCTTTAGTATGGTTAATTTCTATTCGAAGTAGCTTTTACGTTTTTACCCGAGTCTTTTTAGCTTCCGTTTGCTTTTATTTTATACGACGACGTGGAGGCTTGCGTATAATGTTAGATTTATTTAATGCTATACACGCCGAACGTTTCTCTTCCGGATAAGGGCTCAGTATCCGGGAGCGGGGCACAAATATTATCAAATAAATTCAATAATATATGTAAGCCTTACGTCATACATCAGAACTAAAATGACGCGGAAGATAAAACGACTCTGGAAAACAAAAGATCGAACACACGGTTTTCAATGCTGTAAATCTAAATCCAATAAAGAATACTAATCCAACCAACATTCAAATCCGAAAGAACTTAAATGGAACTAATCCAAGGAAAGACAACATTGTTTGAAACTAAGTCAACAACATTATTGAAAGAATCAAAACTAAAAGAACTGAGTCTTCAAGAGCTCCATCTCACACGTCCTCGTCAAAGAACTCATCAACATTAGCAACATGTTCATCTTATTTGGGGAAAAAGAAAGACAAACAAAAAGTAATGGGGTAAGTACATAAGTACTTAGTAACGCATAGAAGATCGTACAACGTCAGTCTCATAAAGAAATAAAAGCAACGCCGTCTTTTATTAATTCATTCCATTATTAACCCTAGCTAACTATCATATTATGTTCATAGCATAACATGGGGTTCCAAAGTTATCTAGCTTAGCTCAAGTTTGTTACATCATGAATAACAAGGGCAATACGCCTAGTAATAGGATGTACTAGGACAACTGGGTGCAACCTACTTAGAGACACGCTCTAGTAGCCCCGGGAATATCTGAGTCCCGATAGTGTGATGACCGGCAGAGTGCCCCAGACGCTTTATCTAGCCAATCAATTGACCGGCGTGGGTACAGTCTACTTTGTCTGGTCAGAGAACACATCGCGATATTGTACTATGCCTTACCAAGCATTGCATGATGTTTAAGATTATTAATTTAACACATACGTTTGATTAGATGTTTAACTAGTCACCTAAGTTGATTCACATAAAAGGCTCACCTATCAGTCTACTCCCTCTTCTTAAGACCACTAGACTCTAACATAACCTAGTACATACACAGACATCGATAAACCCAAGCTTATCGAAGCACAAGGCAAATCCAATGCTTTCGATGGTCCCACACTTCATCTTTTTAGGGAATTCATATGGTGCCGAAACTAAACGCATCAAAAGCTAATTCAAGGCTTTGTAACATAAGGTTAAGCAGTAAAGACATGATTATAAAGCCAGAAACCAAGCTGACACGAAAAACAGTGAAAAATAGAATAAACAGGTCAAACGCCCGTCTACCTCCATGCAAACGCCCGTCTGACTTGAACGAACGTCCAGAAACCCCAAAACGCCCGTCCATGAAAATCAGCCACATACTGTATCTAAACTGAACCCTCAGACGCCTGTCCTAAAAACCCAAACGCCCGTTTCAGCTGCCGCTATCGCAAACGCCCGTTTGCCCTTGTGTAGATGCCCGTTTGCCTGGCATTTTTCCCAGAAAATCTGCAACTGCGTAAACGCGATTTCCAACCAAAATCCAACCCAAAATCCAACCAAAACAGATTCAAAACCACAAAAATAAACAAACAAATTTCTCTATAACTTTATTACACCTTAGTCATACGATAAGAACACCACGTTACCTTAAATTGCGTGGTACAACGGTCCAAAGCTTCGACCTGTCAAAAGTTTAACCTTTAACTCCAAACCTATAAACGATCAATCCAAAGACGATCACTACGATGTTTAAACTTAGAAAAACGCGGCTTAACAACGATGATGAGTAAACCCTAATGACAAGAACACAGAGGGAAAAACTTACGTTAACGGATTTAGGGATTGTTGATATCACAACGATCCTCGTCTCGCGGTGATCATTTCTCTCTTGAGATGTCTGTGTTTTTTATCAATGGATTAGCCTAGAGATTCAAAAGTCTCTCCTCTTCTTTTTTTCTCAAACTTGCGCCCCCTCAAGATGATTTTTACGTAAAACAACAACTAGGTTAATTTGGGATTAGTTTTCCTTTTATAATCCCAATTAAATCTAATTATTCCTTATTAATTAAATCCAATTAATCTTTTTCCTTTTCTTTTCCCTTTTCCTTTTAATCCGTTAAAACAAAACCAAATATTCATATTTTTCGTGAAAAGACAAGGATGCTCTTTTTGAAATATCGGGATATTACATTCCTCCCCCCTTAAGAGGAGTTTCATCCTCGAAACTAGATCGTATCTGGTAGATGAGGGAACTCTGGGAACTCATTGAACATGTCTGCTTCCACTTCCCAAGTGGCTTCCGTCGGTGCATGATTGCTCCATTGCACTAACATTAACGGGATCACTCGCCTCTTTATCATCTTTTCTTTTCTATCCAAAATATTTATCGGCATCTCCACATATGAAAGATTATCTTGCAACACTTCTGGATCAATCTCAGATTCCACGTCCACTTTAGATAGACACTTCCTAAGCATCGATACATGGAAAACATTGTGGACTCTAGACATCGATTCTGGTAACCGTAGCCTATAAGCCAACTTCCCAACTCCTACGTACCTTGGACTTAGCTTTCCTTTCTGTCCGAACCTCTTGACACCCTTCATTGGAGATGCTTGAAGGTAAACTGTATCCCCGACCTCAAACTGTAGCGGTCTTCTTCTAACATCGGCCCAACTCTTCTAACGATCTTGAGCGGCTTTCAGATTCTTCCTTATCAACTCGATCTTCTCCTTGGATTGCTGAACCATCTCCGGCCCTGTGATGTGCTTCTCTCCCATATCATCCCAATAAAATGGAGTTCTACACTTCCTACCATACAAGACCTCAAAAGGTGGCATTCCCAAACTAGCATGAAAACTATTGTTGTAAGCAAACTCAGCCATATTTAGGTAATCTATCCATGATCCTCCGGCATCCAAAACACAAGCTCTTAGCATATCCTCGAGAGTCTGAATTGTCCTCTCTGACTGCCCATCCATCTTCGGATGAAATCTCAGACTCAAATCGGTCTTAGTCCAAAAGCTTTAGTAAACCTTCCGAAGCGGATCGATAAATCTACTATCCCTGTCGGATACAATAGATAAAGGTACACCATGAAGCTTCACTATATTGTCGATATACATAGTAGCGAATTTCTTTATAGGCATGTCCACTTTACATGGCAAGAAATTGGCTGACTTTGTAAGTCTATCCATAATCACCCAAATCATGTCATGACCGCCCTTCATCTTAGGCAAACCGGTGATGAAATCCATCGTGATATTCTCCCATTTCCATTCCGGTACCTCCAAAGGTTTCAACAAACCTCCCGGCCTTCTGTGTTCTGCTTTCACTCTCTGGCATGTATCACAACTTACCACAAACTCCGTGATCCCTAACTTCATGCCAGGCCACCAATATCTCTCCTCGAGGTCTCTATACATCTTAGTGGCTCCTGGATGTACTGCAAAAGCAATCTTATGAGCTTCATCCATAACCTGCTCCCTTAGGCCATCCATATTGGGCACACACAAACGATCTCCATACCAAAGATGACCGCTCTTGTCCAACTGATAACCCACCGTAGGCTTCTCTCGAGCTACTCGCTTCAAATCAATCAACGTAGGGTCTTTATCTTGCTTAGGCAGAATCTCATCTAGCAAATCTGACCTTGCCATCAATGGCGCCAAATTCTAATCTTCACTCTTCCTTTCCATCACTTGAATCTGCATCCAATCCAACTAATCCTCAACTTCTTGCAAGGTAGTGATAGCATTAACCGCTCTCCGGCTAAGTGCATCAACTACAACATTCGTTTTACCCGGATGGTGTTGAATGTCCAAGTAGTAATCTTTCACGAACTCCAACCATCTTCTTTGTCTCATGTTCAGATTCTCCTGAGTAAAGAAGAACTTAAGACTCTTATGATCCGTGAAGATCCTTGCCTTGACACCATACAAGTAGTGTCTCCAAAGCTTCAGGGCAAACACCACTGCTTCCAACTCCAAGTCGTGTGTAGGGTAATTCTTCTCATGCACCTTTAACTGCCTAGATGTGTAAGCAATTACCTTTCCTGATTGCATCAAAACACAACCCAAACCTTGACCCGATGCATCCGTATATACATTGTAGTTATCAAAGACTTCTGGTAATGCTAACACAGGTGATGTGGTCAACTTTTCTTTCAAAGTTTGAAAAGCTTTCTCACATTCATTGGTCCACTCATACTTAACGTTCTTTTGAGTGAGCCTCGTGAGAGGTGTAGCTATCTTAGAGAAATCCTGCACAAACCTCCGGTAGTACCCAGCTAGACCCAAGAAACTTCTTATCTCTGTTACTGATGTCGGTCTAGGCCACTTAGAAACGGCTTCTATCTTCACTGGATCCACCTTAATACCTTCTCCGGAGATTATATGCCCAAGAAAACTAGTCTGGTCCAACCAAAACTCGCACTTAGAAAACTTGGCATACAATTTGTTCTCTTTTAAGGTCTGTAGAACTATCCTTAGGTGCTCTTCATGCTCTTTCTCATCCTTAGAGTATACCAAGATATCGTCTATGAAAACTATCAAAACTTATCGAGGTAAGGCATGAAAAATCTTTGCATCAAGTCCATGAACTTCGATGGAGCATTAGTGAGTCCAAACGGCATGACCAAAAACTCATAATGTCCATATCTCGCATCAAGGTCGTCTTTAGGTATATCTGACACCTTGATCTTCAACTGATGATAACCGGAACTAAGATCAATCTTAGAGAACACCTTCTTACCTTGCAACTGACTGAACAAATCATCAATCCTTGGTAAAGGATACTTATTCTTGATCGTCAATTTATTCAACTCTCTGTAGTCGATGCATAAACACATACTCCCATCTTTCTTCTTCACAAACAAGACCGGTGCTCCCCTCGGTATTATACTTGGCTGGATGATGTTTTTATCTAGCATCTCCTTAAGCTGAGTTTTCAACTCTTTCAACTCTGCTGGTGCCATCCTATAAGGTGCTTTAGCCACTGGTGATGCTCCTGCAATCAATTCGATCTCAAACTCTATGGCCCTATCAGGCGTATGTCCAGGCAAATCTTCCGGGAATATATCGGGAAAGTCCTTAACTACACGAGTCTCTCCTAACTCGGGCCTATGCTTTTCCTTATCTAATGCATAAACAACGAAACCCTGGAAACTCTTCTTCAAAGCTCTAAGGGCCTTAACTGCTGAGATATTCGGATGACGACCCTTGCTAGGCTTGAATACGTTACCCTGAAACGTCATAGATGATTTTACTGGGGCTTTAAAGATCACCCTCTTACATCTACAATCCAAGTAGACGTAATTTCTGGACTACCAGTCCATACCCAGGATAACATCGAAATCTGTGAAATCCAACACCGTCAAAGCATGCTGGCACTTGTAAGTCCCAACTCTAATATCAACTTGTGGTGTGACTTGAGCACATCTAGTAACTCTGCCCAAGGGTGTGCTAATACTCAAAGGTCTCTCCAATTCCTTAAGAGGTAGGTTCAACTTCTTAGCTATCTTAGTGGAAACAAAAGTCCCTGAAGCTCCAGTATCAAACAGAGCTGAAACTGCTAGATTATCTATGATTATGGTACCTAACAAGTGAATCAATTTAAGTACAAATATGTAATATCATATGTGCACTATATCATATTAAATATCTATATTAAACACAAACACTGAAAAGTACCTGTCACCACAAGGTCATCTAACTCTTCCGGTTCTGCATCTGCTGCAAAGACACGAACTGGTCTGCTACCCACGGCACAATTACCCTGCTGGTTACCTCATCCTCCTGCCTGATTACCTTGAGAGAGCTTCTTAGGACACGCTCTTGAGTAATGTCCCACGTCCCCACAGTGGAAAACTCAAGCTACCTGCCATGCACTCTCCTGTATGCGTCTTGTTACACTTAGCACAAACCAATGGCGTTCCACTTGTTGAACTCTTCGTGGCCGGATTTCCTGTCCGCTTACCATTCTGTTGTGGTGCTCCTCTATTACTTCCTTGATAATTTGAGAAAGACATCTTATCTCCAACTACAACCGTCTGTCTACTGGCAAATCTTTCCGCAATCAAAGCTCTATCCATGACGCATGTCATGCTAGTGGGTCTATCTCCTAGCATGCCCTTTGCCACTTCATGTGACAATCCTTCCATGAACTTGTCAATCTTCTTCTCTTCACTCCTCATGATTTCAGGGTAGAATCTGCCTAACTCATGAAATTTCTGGGAGTACTGAGTCACCGTAGTGTATCTTCCTTGTTTCAAACTCAGAAACTCATTAGCCTTTGCATTCTGTGCTGTTCTAGGGAAGTATTCCTTGTAGAACAGATCCTTAAACACTGCCCAATCCGTGATCCTCGGATTAACCTGCTCATAAGCTTCCATCCAACTTTCTGCATTCCCTGCCAACAGGGATATTGCTAACTAAGCCCATTCTGATTCTGGAGCTTTCACATTCCTGCATGTCCTCTCAAACCCACGAATCCATAAATCCGCTGCTGCTGGCTCAACAGTGCCAAACAATTCTGGCACCCTGTGCTTCTTCATCTTATCATACCAATCCGCTTGTCTGTCGTAGCCCCCAAACTGATGATGTTGTATCGGCTGTTGAACTAGTGGAGCGTTCTGATACTGTGGTTGGGGTTGCTGAACCTGCTGTTGGGGGTGAGTCTGTTGCGGATACATCTGATACGGGTAAGTCTGATGTGGAGGGGTGTAGCCAGGTGCTACGAAAGTATCCGATCTGAGTGGTGGTGGAGGAAGAACCGTTGGCTGAGGTGTAAAACTTATTGGTGTGGAGGAAAATGATGTTGCATGTGGACGACTGAAAAACTGACTAGCCGGTGGCACAGACGCTTGCTGGGGTTGCATAGAGATGGTTGGGAAAGTACTCACCGGTGGATGAGAAAGTCCTAATCCTGTCCAGCTTGTGGTCATTGGAGACACAGACACTCCTGATGTTACTCCTGCAGAAGTAGTGATAACCGGTATACTGGGGTTAAACTATGAAGGACCCCCTTGTTCCACTCTTCCCCTGATGACAATGCCTGGTCCTTGATTCACCTCACACATGATGTTGCTCATAGACGGGGTGTTCACTTGAGAAACTGTAGGGCCCAGGGTAGCTGGTCCACTCCTTCTCCTTCTCGGAATCATAACCTCGGTAAATCCTGCCTCAGTGCTACCCGTCTAGGTGTTAGTCACCACGGTGTTATTCGTATTAGCTCATCCTCTAGTAAGAACCATTCTGTTACCAAGAAAAGAGAGGGGTTACTAAAGCTCTATCACTTATCATAAAGAAGAAATCAAGTCCTACACAGCAAGGAAATCCTTTCTCTCTATACCACCTGTAACGCCCCGTTCCCGGACACCGAGTCCTTATCCGGAAAGAGCGCTCGACACAAATATTATCAAATAAATTCAATAATATATGTAAGTCTTACGTCATACATCAGAACTAAAACGACGCGGAAGATAAAACGACTCGGGAAAACAAAAGATCGAACACACGGTTTTCAATGCTGTAAAACTAAATCCAATAAAGAATACTAAACCAACTAACATTCAAATCCGAAAGAACTTAAACGGAACTAATCCAAAGAAAGACAACATTGTTTGAAACTAAGTCAACAACATTATTGAAAGAATCAAAACTAAAAGAACTGAGTCTTCAAGAGCTCCATCTCACACATCCTCGTCAAAGAACTCATCAACATTAGCAACCTGTTCATCTTCTTTGGGTAAAAAGAAAGACAAACAAAAAGTAACGGGGTAAGTACATATGTACTTAGTAACGCGTAGAAGATCATACAACGTCAGTCTCATAAAGAAATAAAATCAACGCCGTCTTTTATTAATTCATTCCATTATTAACCCTAGCTAACTATCATATTATGTTCATAGCATAACATGGGGTTCCAAACTTATCTAGCTTAGCTCAAGTTTTTGACATCATGAATAAAAAGGACTACGCCTAGTAATAGGATGTACTAGGACAACTGGGTGCAACCTACTTAGAGACACGCTCTAGTAGCCCCGGGAATATCTGAGTCCCGGTAGTGTGATGACCGGTAGAGTGCACCAGACGCTTTTTCTAGCCAATCGATTGACCGGCGTGGGTACAGTCTACTTTGTCTGGTTAGAGAACACATCGCGATATTGTACTATGCCTTAACTTGCATTGCATGATGTTTAAGATTATTAATCTAACACATACGTTTGATTAGATGTTTAACTAGTCACCTAAGTTGATTCATATAAAAGGCTCACCTATCAGTCTACTCCCTCTTCTTAAGACCACTAGACTCTAACATAACCTAGTACATAAACAGACATCGATAAACCCTAGCTTATCGAAGCACAAGGCAAATCCAATGCTTTCGATGGTCCCACACTTCATCTTTTTAGGGAATTCATATGGTGCTGAAACTAAACGCATCAAAAGCTAATTCAAGGCTTTGTCACATAAGATTAAGCAGTAAAGACATGATTATAAAGCCTGAAACCAAGCTGACACGAAAAAAGCAAAAAAATAGAATAAACACGTCAAACGCCCGTCTGCCTCCATGCAAACGCCTGTCTGACTTGAACGAACGTCCAGAAACCCCCAAACTCCCATCCGTGAAAATCAGCCACATCCTATATCTAAACTGAACCCTCAGATGCCTGTCCTAAAAACCCAAACGCCCGTTTGAGCTGCCGCTATCGCAAATGCCCGTTTACCCTTGTGCAGACGCCCGTTTGCCTGGGATATTTCCCAGAAAATCTGCAACTGCGTAAACACGATTTCCAACCCAAATCCAACCCAAACTCCAACCAAAACAGATTGAAAACCAAGAAAATAAACATACAAATTTCTCTATAACTTTATGTCACCTTAGTCATAAGATAAGAACATCACGTTACCTTAAATTGCGTGGTACAACGATCCAAAGCTTCCACCCGTCAAAAGTTTAACCTTTAACTCCAAACCTATAAACGATCAATCCAAAGACAATCACTACGATGTTTAAACTCAGAAAAACACGGCTTAACAAAGATGATGAGTAAACCCTAATGACAAGAACAAGGAGGGAAAAACTTAAGTTAACGGATTTAGGGATTGTTGATATCACAACGATCCTCGTCTCGCGGTGATCATTTATCTCTTAAGATGTCTGCGTTTTTTATCAACGGATTAGCCTAGAGATTCAAAAGTCTCTCCTCGAAAGAGCCCCGCTCCCGGACTCACTTCTAATGCAAAAGTAAAGATTATGCTAACGAGTTACTTCTAAGTATTAAAGGGTATAGTCGAACTATGATCCCACAAGCTAATTTTACCCTTAAGAAAGGACTTAACAGGGAGAGACTCTTAACCGACCTACCTATCCAATGTAGTTTAACGACATCCACAGGTGCCAACTCCTAATTCTAGCGATTAGACCGAACAACTCGATCTAACCACCCTATGTGAAGTTAATTAATTCTCCCTTTAGAAAAACGATTAACCTAACATGATTAAGCTCTAGAGTTGCTCGAACAACGATGACAAACCTCTTTATTGGAAATGGACCTAACAACTAGGCCGAATCTACGCAACGATCCAAAAACCGCTTATCCCACATCTCACCGCAAAATGCATCTATAAGTTCAATGTGTGTGACAGTGAACTAGGTGATCAATCTAATTCAAAGACGTTAAAATAAGTTTTAGGACGTGGATTAATCATTTAAACAATAATTTACGCACTACACAACTCCCAATCTCATCCCCCTTAAGGTTTTCACCCGCTTTCACATAATTCGACTACACATGAATTTAGCTACTTATGGTTATGCTAATAACGGAATAAAGAACGGAAATTGAACTAAAGACAATAAATAAAAGAAACGTCATTACCATATAACTGCTGAAAATCTGATCTAGAAAATATGAAGAAATAGTTGCACCCAAAAAGTTGAATCTTTGATCTTGTAATGCAAAACTAAGCTATAAAAGATGTGTAGAATCAAATGAAGTTATCTAGGGAATCAGGGGATCAAAGGGTGTTTAATCTATGCTAAAATCACCCCTAAATCGCCTAAGAAAAGTCTTAAGTCGGCCAAAGATGAGTAGGGGCTGAATGAGCTGCGTATTTATAGAGTAGGTCGAAAATCTGCTACTGTCGGTCATGGACGCCCGTCCGGGTCATGTCAGATGCCCGTCTGCCTGGAGAATATGAAGTTATTAGGGTTTCAACTCCAGTGGACGGGCGTTTACAGTCCTCTGAACGCCCGTCTGGTGAATCATGACTTGAGGGCCGGACGCCCGTCTGACTTGTATGAGCTTCTTGAATCGGGCTGAACCTACCCAAACGCCCGTCTGGGGGTTATTTGGAAGCCCGTCCAGCTAAGAACATAACTTTCTGAATGATGTATCAATTATGTGGACGCCCGTCTGGATTGGGCAAACTCCCGTTTGATGTGTCTTCACACCAAACTCGGCTTTTCATCACTTTTTATCCAACTCTCCTGCCATGAATATGTCCCTCAGTCCAAAACATCGCCTTCGGGTCCTCGAGTCACCTAAGTCCTACAATAAACACACTGACAAAACACCACACATAATTCCGCAAGACAAAAGTGCTTGGAAATGAGGTAAACATCGCTAAAAAAGCGGAGTTTACTATCGATGTGACAGTTTAACTTCCCATGCAGATAAATCTCGATATTACTCTTAAAACGGTCTATATCTACCAAAAAAATGCCAATAGGGTGATAAACGGGGGTTAAACTGCACACCAAAGTACAGTAAAGTTGACTCCCAGCAACCACCCCACAATTAGCCTTTGCTCGTCCTCGAGTACGTTAGGCGCTTTAAAACTGAGCATATGATCAACTTTACGACACAAGCATAGCGCTCACGACATCAAGGCAAAAAAGTAAAGTAGACACTGAACGTACACTGCTTGACTCTATCTTACCATGAAAATGAAGTGTGTGTGATATAAACCGAGTGCTATACTGAAACTGATCACCGGCTTTGAATACCGGCCAAATGACTACACGCAGCTCATACCGGGCTAGAATCTCCACAAATCGAGGCAACCGAGGCTAAATACGGTCAAGTAGGACTTGAAGGGTTATAATGTCAAACTCGGAATGGGGTTAATCGAAAGGAAATTTTCGGACTGGAGAAAAAGAAAAACACGAGTGAACCTAATCATTTCATGTATTCTTGCTTTGAAAACATACCAAACCACACCAAAACTCTTTCGATTCTTTCTGTACTCATCCAATTTGATTTCTCTTCAATTGGTGGCCTTTTCCAACGCATCTTGAATCGTTCAAATCGGAGCTCTACACATCAAGTTATCACCAATTTACTGAAGACGAGTTAAATGGGCCAAGTTGGTCGGCCCAACTAGGTCAAGGTCGCGAATTTTGCCTATTTAAGAGCATCTAAACCTAAGAAAACACATATTCTGACTTTTATTGGCCTATACTGAGTTCGAGGCCGGCTTAGGTGCTCAACCCAGCCGCTTCGGCGGTTGTTATGATAGGTTGACATCTAAATAGCCGGATTAGAGCTCTGGACTAGGCCCCGTATTTCAATTTCTTAGTTTAGATTTTTAAAACAGAGTAGAATACGATATTTGATCGATAGCTTGGTGGAGTTCGTGTCTGGGATCATTGCATGAATTAAAGGTTGATATCTTTTGCTGGTTTAGGATTCAAAAGTCTTGATCTACAATGTTTTGATCTTCATTATTGTGAGTTTACTGATTTCGATTTGTTTTCTCTCAATATGGTTTTGATTGTGTAGATTATTAGTTTGATGAAATTTACTCTGGATAAAAGTCTTGATTCAGATCCTTGTGTATGTCGTGTAATAATAAAAGCTTCGATCTTTTGTCTTGTTCGTATACTCTTTGCCCTCTGATTTTAACGCAAATTTTATATTCGATTCAATCTCATCGTGGGATCGACCTCGGACTCTGAACGCACTACCTACGATCGACCCGGTTCACTGCCGGTTAGAAAGTGAGTTTTGCCTAAGGTTTCGAGTTTTATAAATTGCATTTGATCGAGCCGGATTGCGAAATCTCTGTGCAGTAAAAAACACACGTTTAGGAGAATATTACCGGATAAGTGTGTGACGTGATAAATGTATTTGTTCACCATTTTGAAGCCATTTTCTTCTTGGATATATATCACGACTTCTTCTTTTGCCATGGATTGTGCAAGTACTACAGCAGTGAAAATTGATATGGCAACGGCCACAACAATTGCTTTCAGTGCCATTACAGATGTGTTTTGACTCTCGTGTTCTTTCTTAAACGATTATCTCACTCGATCACTTGATTTTCTTTTGCTCGGTACAATTAAATTATGGCATGATTTATTTATATACAGTTTTGCTTAGGATATAGACATGATTGCAATGCTGGCAATTACTATTAAGATTTAAAAAGGTAAATATTAGATATATATTAGAAATAAATTAGAGATAAGAACAATGACCGAGACGCTGGCGCCACGTGGCGGAGGAGGTGACGGAGGAGGGCAGGAGCAGGGGGAGGGTGAAGCGGGGTGGAGAAGTGATATAGGCCATCTTTTACAAATCTCCTAAGGTGGGTGTGACCGGAGTAATCTTTGACAAGGAAGTAAGTCCCATGGAATTCAAAGTACACGGAATTATCCGAGGCAAATTTATGGACAGATAAGAGGTTTCTAGTGACGGAAGGCATAACAAGAATATTTGATAAATAAAATGACTGGAAGGGGAATGTACAGAAGAAGAGCCGTAATGAGTTATAGGTAAATCTGTACCGTCGCCTACATGCACTTACTTAGACCCAACATAGGGTGCAGATGAGAGGTTGAGATTGCGAAAATAATGAGTGAGATGATGAGTGGCCCCTGTATCCGCAATCCAATTAAAGTCAGGGTGGGCAGAGCTCTGATATCGCAAGGAGCAGGTGGGTGCGGTATGGCCGGTGGCAGCACAAATCTGGCAAGTTGAGGGTTTTGGACCATTATAGAAGCTGGAGCGTGGGGGGCGAGGGTTTCCACGATTATAGCCTCGCCCCCGGCCTCGAGAAATATCCGAACCATGGCCATTGGGCAGGGAAGGATAGAAGTTGAGACTGTTTCGTCGATATGTCATTCGCTCCTTTTTTTTCTTTTTCTTTTTTTGGAAAATTAGGGATAAAGACACAATCTGGATTATTTTTAAGTAACATGACAAATACATATTTTTTATAGGGAAAATGACAACTGCATAATTTTTATAGCGAGAAGGACAAACAGTGAATACCGAAAATCAGTGAATCTCCCCAATGAATCCCAAAATTAGTGAATTTCGACAGTGAATCCTGAAAATCAGTGAATTTCGACAATGAATTTTGAAAATTAGTGAATTTCGGAAGTGAATTTCGAACAAAAGTGAATTTCGACAGTGGATAAATAGTTTTGTCCTTTATACAAAAGTTTCAAAAAACTGTCCTTCTACTCAATTGATGAAATATTTTTGTCCTTCATCCTCATTCCCTACTTTTTTTTGGCTGCTAATGGGAAACAAACTATGTTTTTTTTTTCGCTGGTAAAGTAATAATATAAGAAATAATAAAAAGAAAAAGCAAGCACCAAACCACAATTACGTAACAGCCAACAGCACAAAAAAATCCCCGGCAAGCATGGATCAGACGAGAGATCAGCAAGGAGTTGAGTTGCCAGAACAAGTGCGGTCGAAGAAAAGCTTAGTTGCCGGAGAACAGGTGCGGCCGAAGAAGAGCCGAGTTGCCGGAGAGCAAGTGCTGATGGTGATATTTTCTTTTTGACGGTGGTTTATTGGAGGTGCAGACAGTGGAGGACCTACATACAGTCATGGAGGGGCAACTGTCCCCCTTTAATCCGAAAAAAATACACTAAAATTTGTACGATAAATATAGTTTGCCCCCCTTTATATTTTTTATTTGTCTTAAAAAAAATTATTGCCCCTCCTTACCCGAGATCCTGTGTCCGCCCTTTGGTGCAGATGACAAGAAGTGGCGGTTTTTGGGTATTTGCATGGCTGTAAGGTTGAGCAGAGATAGCAGCAGAGGCTAAATCGACGGGAGAATCACCGGAGGAGATGTTGGTGCAATTATTGTAATATTAGAGATAATATATTGTAATATTATAAATGAATTAGAGATAATATATTTTTGTAATTATTGTAATATTTGTAGGCCTAGAAGGTTCCATTTGCGTGTTTACATACCGATGTATTGTAAACACTTTTACTCAATGAAAGCAATCCTTTCACTCAATTATTCTATCATGGTATCAGAGTATTGAGAATTCAATTCGCCCGTTCCTTTTTATTCCGGCAAAATTCCCTTTTCCCTCTCTCTCTCTCTCTCTCTATTTTTTATTTTTTTTCTGAATCCCTATTTCTCCTTTTTCCGGTTGTCTTCCTCAGCCCCACCTCCGCCGCCTGCAACTCTGTCGCTGCCTCTATCACCATGTCCCTCCCAGATTTCTTTGAATCCTCTTAACCCAGCCACACCACTGCTGCAGCCACATCACCCGCCACAGCCCCTTCCCCAAACTCCACCCTCGTAGCCCCAACTCCACCCTCCACACGCCGATAAAACTGACGAACACCAATTATGCCGCCTGGAAACTGCAACTCACGATGGATCGACGGCTCCTAATCCGGCATACACTCTGTGGATTCGATAGGACTTTTTAATTCATAATGTACTTTTGGGATCGGTTTCACCGGATTTGGTCTCCATTAAACATCATACTAATTCATCCAAGGAGGCCTGGGACATCCTCATTGATACGTTTGGCAAACCTAGTCATGGACGGATCAAACAATTGAAACAACACCTTCGTTTGATCGTTAAAGGTAATTCTTCTGTATCCGCCTATATTACTTCCATTAAAGCCAAAGCCGATGAATTAGCCATGCTTGGTGCTAAAGTTGATCGTGAAGATCTTGTGGATATTGTGTTTCAAAACCTTGGCCCCGATATATATTGAATTATCTCGTGCTATACAAGCATGTGACTCGCTTATCCCCTTTGTCAAATTGCATGAAAAACTCCTAAACCATGAAGCTGCTCTTCACCAGACCCATGTCGCAGCCAACAACCCGGCTATACAGCCTTTCCAGCCCACTACCCTCCTCCGCCAAGCAATCAGCCCCATCTCCCACCTCCCTACACTTCCCCACGTCCACCAGTGCCTCCCCATGCCCCATCCTCTTCTCCCCCACATCCAACACCATGCTTTATTCCCCAACAGCCCACCGCGGCCTACTATCCCCCAAACCCGCAACCACACCATGCTCGTACCCCTCGTCCATATCTCATCCGGAGTCAATTATATGGAATCCATAGCCATTCTGCAAAACGTTGTCCCACCTACCTGTTTTTCCAACAGGTGCCTCGCCTTCCCGCTCCTCTCCAAAATCCGAGACCCCCTCCACCTCCTCAGGCTAGTCCGGCCCTTGCACAATCCACGTCGTTGCTTGATAGTGGTGCCTCACATCATATGACTCATGATCTCAATCTCCTGTCTCTGCATGATCATTATACAGGTTTGGATAATATCGTTATTGTGATGGTTGTTCTCTTTCTATTAGTCATATTGGGCCAGCTTCTGTTTTATCATTTCATTTAACTAACGTCTTATGCGTTCCCCAACTATCCCAAAATTTGATATATGTTTCTAAATTTTGTTCTAAGAACTCCGATTCTATTTATTTCTTATCCGATTCCTTTTTGGTGAAGGATTTGAAGACAGGCAAATGCCTTCACCAGGGCCAAGGTAAAGATGGTGTCTTATCCTGGTCCTCCAGTCATTTAATTGCTTTTTCTGCTAATAAAACTACCACTTTGACCTGGCATCGTCGTTGTGGTGACCCTGCTTTTCCTATTATTTAGTATTTAGTTAAAAACAATTGATTGGATTTATCTTCTGTTATTTCTTCTCCATGTGATGCATGTTTGAGTAATATAAGCCATCGGCTTCCTTATTCTGATCTACATTGCAATCATCTCGTCCTTTAGATATTGTTTTTTCTGATGTTTGGACTGCACCTATTTACTCTGTTTATGGATATAAATATTATGTTATTTTTGTGGATTACTTTACCTGTTTCATCTGGCTCTACCCTTTAACTCGTAAATCTGATGTCTATAACGTTTTCCTAAAATTTAAGCCATATGTTGAAAATTTGCTTTCCACTTCCATTAAAACGCTTTACTCTGATAATGGCACTGAGTACATTGCTCTTCGTCTTTTTCTTGCCTCTCACTGAATTTCCCATCACACCTCCCCACCTCACATTCCTCAACACAACGGTATCTTAGAACAGCGTCACCTGCACATTATTGAAACGGCCCTCACTTTGCTCCAACAAGCCTCTATGCCTATCACCTATTGGTCGTATGCTGTTAGTACGACTGTCTACCTTATTAATCGCATGCCAACAAAAACCTTAAGCATGCTATCCCCCCATGATAAACTCCTGTCTACTCCCTCCAATTACGCTAAACTTCGCGTTTTTGGTTGCCTCTGCTACCCCTTGGTCAAACCTTATACTCAACATAAAATCGAATCTTCTTCTCTTCCGTGTGTGTATCTTGGGTACTCCTTTACCCAAAGCGCGTACCTTTGCTATGAATTAATGGGTTCTTGTATATATGTTTGGCATAACGTTAACTTTGTTGAGGATATTTTCCCCTTCTCCACCATTCCCTCGGCCGCGGACATTCCCTCCATTGATGCCTTATTAACCTTTGCCTTTTACTCCGATCTACCCACTATTGTTCCTCCATCCTCACCCTTACCTAATCCCATAGTCACTCTCCACCCTTCCCCTACCTCACCATTATCCTCATCATCTTCCTCTGACTCATCCTCATCATCGTCTTCCTCGTCTCCATCCGAATCCCCATCCACTTCCTCTCCATCATCCCCATCGGCCTCCTCTTCTCCCCCTAATCCCTCTCACTCCATGGTCACTCGTTCTTGCAACAATATCTTCAAACTTGCCATCTACTTAACCTTAATGACTAGTTGGGTTCCTAATATTCTGATACTGAGCTCTCCACTGTTAAACAAGCTTTATAGAGTTCTCATTGGCGTCTTGCTATGTGTCTGAAGAATTTGATGCCCTTGTAGGCAATGGCACGTGGTCTCTTGTCCCTCCTGATTCATACCTCAATGTGGTTGGTTGCAAATGGGTCTTTCACATTAAACGACACTCTGATGGCTCCATATAGCATTATAAGGCTCGCTTGGTCACCAAAGGTTTTACTCAACGGCCCGGCATTGATTATTTTGAGACATTCAGCCCCGTTGTGAAACCAACCATTGTTTGATTAGTTCTTAGTCTTACGGTCTCCTTGGGTTGGTCTCTCCGGAAATTGGACGTTAATAATGCATTCCTGCAGGGTTCCCTATCTGAGGATGTTTATATGACTCAGCCTCCTGGCTTTGAGGATGCTGATACTCCTACTTACATCGGCAAGTTACATAAGGCTATCTATGGGTTAAAGCAAGCTCCCCGGGACTTGGTATCATGAATTACACTCCTTTTTTCTCTCCATTGGTTTTCTTAACTCAGCTGCCGACTCCTCTCTTTTTATTTGTCGTACTGATTCCAGCTTTACTATATTACTTGTGTATGTTGATGATAGTGTTGTTACAGGCAGTTCTCCTTCTCATGTTCAACAGGCTATTGATCGTCTCGTCAACGGTTTTCTATTAAAGATATTGGTGATTTATCATATTTTCTTGGAGTGGAAGTCAACACTAACTCTCAGAGCCTTCTGCTTACTCAGTCTAAGTATATTTCTGAGATGCTTTGTCGCGTCAACATGCAGGACTCGAAGCCGCTTTCAACACCGTTTCCTCCCGATTCCTTCTCTTCTAGTGATTCGGCTGCACCTCCATATTCTGATGTTACACAGTTTTGCCAAGTTCTTGGTGCATTACAGTATCTTTTTTTACACGCCCGGATATTGCATACGCGGTAAATAAACTATCTCAGTATATGCACTCTCCCACAGATTATCATTAGGCTCTCGTCAAACGTGTTCTGCGATACTTAGCCGGTTTGTTACATGAGGGTCTGCAACTGTATTATGCGTCCCCATTAGCTCTCCATGCCTTTTCAGATTTTTACTGAGGTGGTAATAAGGATGCTGACACCTCTGCTTACTTAGTTTTTGTTGGCCAGATTTTTGTTTCTTGGAGTTCTAAGAAGCAGACGTCGATTGCGCGCTCCTCCCTGGAGGCGGAATACCGCTCTGTTGCGGCCACTGCGGCTTAGCTTTCCTGGATGTCTTACTTACTTACCGACCTTGGTTTCACCATGCTTACTACACCAGTTATCTTTTGTGACAATGTTGGTGCCACACAGTTATGTGCTAATCCAGTTTTCCATTCTCGCATGAAGCATGTGGCTATCGACTACCATTACATGCGTGATCAAGTCCAACAGGGACTCGTTCGTGTTTCTCATGTCTCCGGTTCTGATCAGCTTGCGGATGCCTTGACGAAACCACTCTCCTGCACTCCGTTCAGTCACTCCCCTTGTCCTTCTTGAGGGGGCGTATTAGATATATATTTTAGAAATAAATAAGAGATAATATATTTTTTTAATTATTGTAATATTTGTAGGCCTAGAAGTTTCCATTTGCGTGTATAAATACCGATGTACTGTAAACACTTTTACTCAATGAAAGCAATCCTTTCACTCAATTATTCTATCATTCTATCAGTAAATATGTTTTTATTCTAGTTAGAATATATTTTTAGTTTTTGTTTTGTTTTTGTTTTTGGGATTCCATAGAAGTAGCCGAGTCTGAATAAGTCAGTGTGCCGCTTTCCCACTAAAATATAAGAAGAGCAATCATACGGGCACAACAGTTGTATTACAATCAATCACGAAACGGTTATCCGCACCGTTAGTAAAATCATGGTAAGTTGGCGTTGATTCAGAGTAATAATTTATGAACTTTGTTTTGAGTACTACCTCATGTCCAAAATATAAGTCATCCTAGGAGTTTTCACATAGATTAAAGAAGTGGTTGAATGTCATTAATTTGATGGTTAATGTCTAAAATACTCCTCGACTATCATTAATGCAATAGTTATTAAGTAATGAAAAGTTGTTGTATTCAAAATAAATTAGGGGTAAAATAGAGAAATGAGCAATAAATGATGCATTGGTATTGTAGAATGACTTATATTGTGGAATAAATCAAAATGTGTAGGATGACTTATATTTTTGACCGGAGGTAATAGTTATAAAGACACAACCGTTGTGACACAACGAGTGCCACAACATATATCTACACCGTAGATTCCTAATGTAGACTCGTTGATCATTATTATATCCATCATGATGAACGGTGTAGATGCACGTTATGACACTCGTTGTGTCTGTATCATTACTCTTTTTTTGTTTTTCTTATTTGTGGAACATGCAAAATAATACATAACATCATTTTTATAACAATTATTATGAGCGACTACTGGCATGGGTATGACCCGATGTTATACACGTGGAACCTAGTGAGTTATTTCGGATCCTATCATCAAACGGGTCAAAAGGAGCTTGATCCAGTTCGGGTGTTTACATTCCAGACTATTTCGATCGGTAAAGAGGTCCTAAGTCCGATACGAAATGCCTCTGAGCTTGTTATGCCGACATTGTGTAGAATCACCTCGGGTTAGATCTCTTAGCCCGGGGCGGATCATCATCATCGACCCCGGGTCTCCAAGGTGGACAGTCCGCGATATGGATTGAACTGCTACAATAATGACTTCGTGATTCCTGCTTCCATATGGATTGAAATATAAACTGCCCCACGATTTCAGTCATGTCATTATTCATGGGCTCCTAGGCATCCTTTCCGAGAACGGGATCATATAAAAAAGATTCACTCATAAAATCAAAACTATGTTAATAGCTGGATTCCAAAATTCCTGAGTATGTAGGTAGTCAATCAAAATTGGCTCGGCTATAATTCATCACTAAATTCTCCCGTCAAACGGTTGGGTTATCCTCACGAAGTTCAATTACCCGCCAAAAATGACCTATGTAGTGACGATTTCTGGCATCGTCAAGAACAAATTCAAATTACAAATAATTTTTGTAATTACAAGGAGCAAAATTAGTATGTTGATGCCAATTACAACATTTCAACATTATCATTATCGAAATACCATAAAATGTGTTGCATGTCTGAATGATGTGAGATATTTTAAGTGGATTTATAATAGTAGAAAAAAATTTATTGCCCTTGTTTGAATTGTAAAAGCACAACTTTAAGAGAAGATAAACTAAAAGCCTCATGTAGATAATAAATTAGAAAAGGAAGTCAAATTAGGTGTAGCTATAAATTAATTTCAATGAGCTGACGGCCATGGTATCCCTTACCCAAGATAATCTTAAATTCCCCATCACATAGGGAAATATGTAAGAGGTAATGTGGAAGCACCCAAGAGCGACTAAGCAGTTGACATCGGAAAAGAAGATGATCGAGTACTACAGCAGGTTCTGGTCAAAGATCTTCTTCCTGAGTCCGAAGAGCCAATGTGCTCTGAAGACCCCACCGATGGAGTTAATATATGGCCTGAAAAGCTAGAACAAATGATCAAGATTGGAGTGTGGATTCCCTCAACCGAAAAGGAAAGGTAAAAAGAAATTTCAAAGAAGTTCTACGAGAATATGTTGAGATATTTGCTAGGGTGGCAGAGGACATGCCATGTATCTCAATTGACCTGGCAGTTCATCAACTCATGGTTGAGCCATGTCGAAAACCAGTTCGACAAAATATACAGCACTTCGCTTCAGAAAGAAACAAAGCAATAATGCAAGAGGTAAGAGGTGATGAAGTTGTTGAAAGCTAAGATCATCATAGAGGTTTTCTATCCCTCATGATTGTCAAACCCAATCATGGTCCCAAACCCAATGATAGTTTGAGGATGTACATTGATTTCACCAACCTCAATAAAACTTGTCCAAAATACGGTTATCCACTCCCTCGAATAGACTACCTCGTGGATTCAACAGCAGGGTACGAAGTTTTTGACTTTATTGACGCAAATAAAAGGCTATCATCAAATCAAGATGGCTGATATATTGATAAATCCCCCCTGAAAAAGATGCAGAAAAACTATTTTTATTACAGTGCTTAACCATGCCTTTTGGTCAAACATATTGTTACAGATCAGATTGGGAGGAATACGGAGATTCATGTAGATGATATGTTGGTCAAAAGCTGATCCTTTTCGGAATATACAACAAATTTTAAAGAAGTGTTTGAGGTGCTTCGTGAAACAAAAATAAGATTGAACTCAAAGAAATGTACCTTTAGAGTTTGATCTTGAAAATTCCTAGGATGCATGGTATTGAATCAGGGCGAACCCACATATATAAGGTTGACGGCTTGACGCACTGCCAAATATGCCACCTTCTAAGAATATAAAAGAGGTGCAGAGACTAAATGTAAGAATGGCAGCGCTAAGTAGATTTATGTCCATGTCGGCAGAATAGTGTGATCAAATAACAAATGCAATAGAGTTATGATTGTGTGTAGTCATGTTGAGTGATAAACTTACATGGTAAGCATAGCATTTTGTTTCCAATAGCATAGAAAGACACGTGACCGGCAAGATGCACTACAAGAAAACGTGTTTAAAGGGACTAAGTTTAAAGGGACAACAAAGTCGTCCCTGGAAAATCATTAGTGGGACGACATTGTCGTCCCTTAAAATGAATTCAAAAATAGTCAAACTTTTTGCCGGATTTTTTGGAGGGAAACTTTTAAGGAACGACAATGTCGTCCCAAAAAAAACAATATTAACCCCACGTTGCCAGTTTGGAATTCCACGTGGCCAGACCTATTTAAAGGGATGACATTGTCGTCCCATTAAACCCTTTCCAGAAAATAATATGTTATTAGAGAAAATATATTAGATTTTTGTTTTTATGGACGACATTTGTCGTCCCTTTAAAGTAAATATAATTTTAGCAGAAAATTATGTGTTTTACGAAACAATAATACTTTGCTTTTGTTTTTAGGGACGACATTTGTCGTCCTTTTTAATGCAATTAAATGTTTTTTGATTATAAAACGTTGTATTAATATATAAGATTCACTTTTTTATAAAATTTTCCTTTGAAAGGATGACTATGTCGTCCCTTTAAATAAAAACAATTTTTTTAATATGCATATTCTAATAAGCATTGGTTTAAAATATAAAACACATTATTTTGTATAAAAATTCCTTTATCGAACGATAATATACAGGTGATTCTGATAGTACTATCTATTATAGATCGTGAGTTCGTTATCGATTAATTTGAATCTCGGGGTTCGTTAACGAGCGATTGATCTCAATCCCGAGATCCGAAATCGATTAAGTGATTTCAAACATATATCTTTCCTTATAGATCTTTCTGATAGTACTATCTACTATAGATCGTCAGTCCGTTATCGAGCGATTGATTTGAAGATCGGGGTTCGTTAACGAGCGATTGATCTCAATCCCGAGATCCAAAACTGATTAAGCGATTTCAAACCGATATCTTTCCTAACAGATCATTCTGATAGTACTATATATTACAGATCGTCAGTTCGCTATCGAGCGATTGATTTGAATTTCGGGGTTCGTTAACGACCGATTGATCTCAATCCCGAGATCCGAAATCGATTAAGCGATTTCAAACCGATATCTTTCCTTACAAATCATTCTGATAGTACTATCTACTATAGATCGTCAGTTCTTTATCGAGCTATTGATTTGAATCTGGGGGTTCGTTAACGAGTGATTGATCTCATTCCTGAGATCCGAAATCGATTAAGCGATTTCAAACCGATATCTTTCCTAACAGATCATTCTGATAGTACTATCTACTATAGATCGTCAGTTCGTTATCGAGCGATTGATTTGAATCTTGGGTTTCGTTAACGAGCGATTGATCTCAATCCCGAGATCCAAAATCGATTATACGATTTCAAAGCGATATCTTTCCTTACAGATCATTCTGATAGTACTATCTACTATAGATCGTCAGTTCGTTATCGAGCGATTGATTTGAATCTCGGGGTTCGTTAATGACTGATTGATCTCAATCCCGAGATCCAAATTCGATTAAACGATTTCAAACCTATATCTTTCCTTACAGATCATTCTGATAATACTATGTACTATAGATCGTCACTTTGTTATCGACCGATTGATTTGAATCTCGGGGTTCGTTAACGACTGACTGATCTCAATCCCGAGATCTGAAATCGATTAAGTGATTTCAAACCGATATCTTTCTTTATAGATCATTCTGATAGTACTATCTACTATAGATCGTCAGTTCATTATCGAGTGATTGATATGAATCTCGGGGTTTGTTAACGAGCGATTGATCTCAATCCCGAGATCTGAAATTGATTAAGTGATTATAACCCATATATTTCCTTACAGATCATTCTGATAGTACTATCTACTACAGATCGTCAGTTCGTTATCGAGCGATTAATTTGAATCTCGAGGTTTGATAATGACCGATTGATCTCAATCCCGAGATCCAAAATCAATTAAGAGATTTCAAACCTTTTTATATAATTTTATTAATTTATATAATTATTTGAGTAGTGATTTCAAACCCGGGGCTCGTTAATTAGTCGATTAATGATTTCAAACCCGAGTATTGTTAGTTTTTGAAATTTAAAAAAAATACTTTAATGGGATGACAATGTCGTCCCAAATAATGATTTTCGTCCCATTAAACCTTCAACCTAAATTAAATCGGGTAGCCTCTTCTTCTTCTTCATTTCGACAACCTCCCTTTCTGAAAACATGCCAATCATACCTCCGGAAGCCGCACCTCCTCCTGCTTCAACCACCCGCCCCTGCCCTGCTCCGGTCACCACCCAACTCGATTGAAACCTGCCCCCTCCGTTCGATTGAAACCATCTCCTCCTCTTTTCAACTCTTCCTTGCACGCCGCCACTGCAGCAACCACCATCTCCACCGGCGAAATTCGTGTGTCACCTCTGGCCAGAAACAACACTCCTCAGCAGCACCACAACAACACAACAACGGGTATGTCCATCAATTTATTTCTTTTACAATTGTATAATTTTTTTATTTAGTTAAGTTTAGATTTCATTTTGTTAATTTTTTTTATTTTGTTAATTTTTTTTCCAAAATGTGTATTTTTTTATGAAAGTTGAAAGTTGAAATTGATTGGTGTTGAAAGTTGAATGTTGAGTTGTTTGGTGTTGAAAGTTGAAAGTTAAGTTGATTGGTATTGTTTGCTTTTGGGCTAGGTAAGTTTACATTGGGACATGGAAGTTGATAGTGTATGAGTATGGTGCAAGTAAGAATTTTTTCATGTATATGTTCATGTAGAGATTGATTGAGGCTTGATGGTGAGATTGATGCTTATGGTGAGATTTATTGGTGTAGAATGACTTGGTTATAAACTTTGGTATTGTCGTTTGGTTTGATTGTTCATAAGGGTGTTGTTCCTACCCAAAATGGTACTGAAAATGGCTCTGTTTCAGAGACCAATTTTATTGGAAATATAGATCACACTTATACTTAGAGTGAAAGTGTTTTAAATTTTAAAAGTCTTTGTTTCCTTGTTTGAAACATTTTAGTGTATAAAGCGTGTGATTGACTTGAAATTTTATTTCGTCAAGTAGTAGTGTATTAAGTAGTGTGTGAATCTTGGCCATGTATATGTGTTGGAAAAGTGTTGAAGAACATGATGATGAAGAACATAAAGTAGTTTTGTCTAACATTGAAGAACTATGAGTGGTAAGTGTTAAAGACTTAGTTTTATGAAATAGTATTAGTTTTTAATGAAAAAAAGTATAATATATTAAGTGAGATACTAACTTTTTCTTGTGCTTTAATGAAAAAAAGTATATTAATGAAACTAAGTATACTATATTAGTATGAGAACATCCCTTGAAATGGTATTAACACCTAACACATATGGAACGAGACATGACATTTTGCCCGTTTGGTACTACGAGTCAAACATACAGCATGTGGCCTGTTCTAACACAAGTGTTGAATCCAGCACCATGGGTTTGCAACAATGAACTGTTTAAACACATGTGTTTACTTATCCCAGGACCAGAATCCCCATGCAAGGACTTGGACGTTTATTTGAGGCCATTGATTGATGAGTTGGAAGAATTGTGGTCACAATGGGTAGTTGTGCTTGATGCTGCTAAAAATACTACCTTCAGAATGCGAGTTGCAGTTATGTTTATGGTGAACAATTTTCCCGCTCGTAGTTATCTCTCAGGTTGGACTGGTCAAGGATATAAAGCATGTCTAACTTGCAACGACGATACACCTTCGGTACGGTTAGAGAGTAAGACTGGATACGTTGGACATCGTAGATGGTTGCGGGCAGACCAGCTGATGCGAAAGAATAAGGGGTTTAACGGTAAAATCGAAACATTAAGCCATCCAGTTGAGAAAACCACGGAGGAAATTCTTCAACAAATTAGTAACCTACCCGAATGTTTGTCAGGGAAACACAAAGAGTACGGTGGTAAATAACTGTGTAGATGATGACATATACCACTCGATCCCACCAAACTATGCAAGTGATGATGAATGATGCCATAAATCTAATATTCCTTTAGTAAGTTCATTCAAATATACTTGAATTTAAAAATTATATAATACTAGTGTTTTACTTATACTGCATCAACATAAATGTGTTCTTTATATCAATTTTTTTATTATATTCAAATACTTGAATATAGGTGAATGGCTTGCGCGGGATCTGCAGGTGGTTCTCAAGCGCAGACACGAGCATCCATTTAGTCTACCGGGCTAATGCGAGGACGGTAATTAATTAACTTTCAGTTTTTTTGTCTAGTATGATATTCTTATTTTGTTGAATTAACTTGTCACCGATACTACATATCATATAGTAGATAATGAGTATGAGGAATTCATACCATCACCTCCATCCCCGAAAAAGAATCAGGGTGAACGTGGACCTGCAAAAGGTTTCACCGTCCAAGCCCTCAAGAGAAAGTTAGGGGGCTTGATTCCTCTTATATGGGATCCTAGATTTCTCAAAGTTCAAAAGGTATTGGGAAGATACGCTGATGCGATACGATCCCAGGAGATCGACGAAAGGATCAATACGAGCCAAAAACCCTAACATATCTGAGCAGCAGTCTAGGAAGAGGGCCAAGAACAACTCAATGCTTTGCTCAAGAACGCTGATAAGCTCTTGAAAGGGGTGCAATCTCTACGACAAAGAGATCACTCACTCGCAAGTGATGTTCTTGATCAATCACAGACCAAGGAAGAGGAGAAAACTCTCAATTTCATTATAATAGATTCATCATTGATTGTCCTATAAAATTACATGTGGTTGCCTTTATATAGGCTACAAAATAAAAGACTGACAATATCCTAACCGATGTGGGATAAATTACAATGTAATTTTCGCCACTTTATTTTGTAACAATCCTAACTCAACCCTAATAAGCCCAAACGACTAATATTTGCTAAAAATAAACACCTGGCCCAATATACTAACATGTGGGCTACTTTTGACATGGGCCTAATGCCGTTTTATTGATAAAACGTCGATAAATAAAATAAATTACAAAACAAATAAAATGTCTCGGGACGGATCACATCATTCCCTCCCGGTTGGAAATGATTCATCCTCGAATCAATAGGACGTCATAGAATTGAGCAGCTTCACAAATCAAACCCGAACAACCCACAAGCAGAAGCAAAGATATACCGGGATCAAATATGAAGTGGACAGATGACATCACAACAATGGTGTGTGGAACGAACGAGTCATTCTTCATCAATGCAACAAAAGAAAAGTCCAACGGCTTGAGATTGATGTCAAGAACACTCGGCGTAGAAGCAATGGAATCATAACAATATGGTGTAGGGGCTTCTTCAATACGCACATCAAAATGATCAATAAAACAATGCACCGGTTTCTCACCACAAACTACCTGCAAAGATAAATCGGGAACCTCGGATGGTGTATCAAGGAACTCAGTATGCTCATCACTATTCTCAACAGGTTCTTCAACGGATGCCTCCTCAACATGAACTATCTCATCCACGTGATCCTCAACAATTGGCACATCAGTCACCTCCACCACACTATCACCTGCCTCCTTTGACATCACCACTTCGCAATCACGAACAAGCACTTCGTTCTGCTCCCTACGTTCAAATCCCTCCAACTCTGCCAACCTACGTTCCAATTCCTGTCGCCTACGCTGCTCCTTAAGTTCAAACTCTTGAATTATACGCTGCTGCTTAAGTTCGAACTCTTGTTGCCTTCGGTCACAGTCCTTTTTCCATTTTTCCTGCCACTCGTTCCACTGACGGTCAGATTCCTGCCTATCCTTTATAAGCTTCTCATGTGTCTCAACCGCACGTAACATGGCCTCCAAGGTAGGACACGCCTGTGCTTTAACCCGATTCGCAATATGTAACCGCAACCCTGCCAAAAAGTACGACTTAGTCTTCGCCTCAGTCCGCTGTATATTAGCCTTGGCCAAAAGCATGACCAACTCTTGGTAATAAGCTGCAACAGAATGCTCACCCTGTCGAATAGTTTGCAGTGCTTGATAATACTCACGAAAATAAGATTTAGGCACAAAGCGATCTTTCATCTCTCTTTTCAACTCTATCCATGTACTAATTTCATCTTCGCGGCTACAATACCAAGCAAAATTCAACTGCTTCAACCATATCATAGCATACCCGATGAATTCTAGTTGAGCTAACTTGAACTTCTTCTCGTCAGAGTAGTTATTACACTCAAAAATCTGTTCCATCTTTGATTCCCACTTAAAGTAAGCATCCGCATCCACTGAACTTGAAAAAGACGGCAACTTCATCTTAACTTGCCTCATGTTATTATTGACACCGTTACCACCATTCCTATTGATACCGGTACCACCATTACTATTGCCACCGTTACCACCATCACCTCTCATCATTTCATTCATCCTGGCTGTCAATTCGGCCAGGGCTTGTGGTAGTGTGGCCAAGCCAGTCACGGTATGTTCAATTCTAGCCATTCTCTGATCTACGAGGTCGGTTATCTCTCGAGTCAAGTTGTCGGACAATATCTTAAAACGACTATCCGTCACAGGCTCGTCATCCCCATGTCTCACCATCTTGTCTCACAGTCACTTGTGTTTATCACTCACCCTCGTTCTTTGAGTAGTAGGAGCACCCTTTGTTGAGCAAATCAAAATACGAGCAACCGACAAGTGAACCTAAGACCTACTACCAAGATGTGACCACAAGGATAAGGATGGAAAAGAGTGTTTGTAAGAAAGGAAAATGATTATAGAAGGGAGTACTAGTACAAGAATAGTTTGACAATGCAAGAGAAACGAGTCGGAAATATTTTTTTTTTGGTCGAAAATCAGAAAGTGTCACACCCTGGGTGTGATAGAGGCTGTTTTTTTCTCTAAAAGTCGCCCCAAATTAATAAAGTAGTTTTTTTTTTTTTTTTTTTTTTTTTTACTGAACTTTGTTTGGGAAAATAAATAAAATAAAAGGAAGAATAAAATTTAGGTCAAACTATTTTCCGCTTTTGCTTTTGGCTTTATACGGCAACAAAGCTGGGCTCTTTCTATCTTTCTTTTTTTTTTTTTTTTTTTTTCGATCACAGACAAGGAAGATCAAAACTTGGTTTTTTTTTTTCAAACGATGGTGATGATGATCGAGCAATTACGCACAGAAAATATCTTTTTTTTTTTTTTTTGACGATTAGCACAGGTCAAAGGTCAAGGAACGATCAGATTCAGGTGTTATATGGGCAAGAAACGCAGGAAAAATGAACAGCAACACATAATTATTATTAAATTTTTTTTTAACAAGATGATGATGATGGTCGAACAGGATCAAAGAAGAACATGAAAATTTTATTTATTTATTTTTTTTTTTTTTTGATATAAGAAACGAAAGTGAAACAAAAGAAAATTCAATACGGGGATATTTGATACCTTCGTCGCTGAGCTTAACCTATCTGAGCAGCAGTCTAGGAAGAGGGCCAAGAACAACTCAACGCTTTGCTCAAGAACGCTGATAAGCTCTTGAAAGGGGTGCAATCTCTATGACAAAGAGATCACTCACTCGCAAGTGATGTTCTTGATCAATCACAGACCAAGGAAGCAATTTTATTATAATAGATTCATCATTGATTGTCCTATAAAATTACATGTGGTTGCCTTTTTATATAAATTCTGAAATAAAAGATCGACAATCTCTGTAGATGTGGGATAAATTACAATGTAATTTTGCCACTTTATTTTGTAACAATCTAACTCAACCCCTAATAAGCCAAAACGGCTAATATTTGCTAAAAATAAACACTTTTGGCGAATATACTTAACATGTGGGCTACTTTTGACATGTGTCTAATGCCGTTTTATTGATAAAACGTCGATAAATAAAATAAATTACAAAACAAATAAAATGTCTCGGAACCAATAAAATGTCCACTTCATATTTGATCCCGGTATATCTTTGCTTCTGCTTGTGGGTTGTTCGGGTTTGATTTGTGAAGCTGCTCAATTCTATGACGTCCTATTGATTCGAGGACGAATCATTTCCAACCGGGAGGGAATGATGTGATCCGTCCCGAGACATTTTATTTGTTTTGTAATTTATTTTATTTATCGACGTTTTATCAATAAAACGGCATTAGGCACATGTCAAAAGTAGCCCACATGTTAGTATATTGGGCCATGTGTTTATTTTTAGCAAATATTAGCCGTTTGGGCTTATTCGGGTTGAGTTAGGATTGTTACAAAATAAAGTGGCGAAAATTACATTGTAATTTATCCCACATCGGTTAGGAGATTGTCAGTCTTTTATTTTGTAGCCTATATAAAGGCAACCACATGTAATTTTATAGGACAATCAATGATGAATCCATTATAATGAAATTGAGAGTTTTCTCCTCTTCCTTGGTCTGTGATTGAACAAGAACATCACTTGCGAGTGAGTGATCTCTTTGTCTTAGAGATTGCACCCCTTTCAAGAGCTTATCAGCGTTCTTGAGCAAAGCGTTGAGTTGTTCTTGGCCCTCTTCCTAGACTGCTGCTCAGATAGGTTAGGGTTTTTGGCTCGTATTGATCCTTTCGTCGATCTCCTGGGATCGTATCGCATCATACGCGAAGGATTTTGAGTCTGAGACAGGGTAAGTCTTGAGGTCCCATGTTCTCTATTGCATCCCGACCTGGCGAAAGGTGGAAGACCGACTTAAACAATTAATTTGGGAAGAAATTCGGGTACTTAGCTAATCAAATTGTTAACACTTTTCAAATTGTAAGTTTCATTATATTAATTTAGAAATCAATCGTTTCATTTCTTGTGTTTTCAGGCATCGTTCCAACCACTTGAGCCTATTCACCACGATGCCGTGCTGAAAAGCGTCGGTACTTCATTCAGAAAATGGAAGGCTAGACTAAGGGAGGATGTAGATGAACACAACAACAAGGGGTTGCCAGGACCTTGTCCTCGACCCAGGGATGTGTTTTCACAGCAACAATGGGAAGTGTTTCTCTACCACCAGAGTAGTGCTGCTTTTAAGATAAAGCTTTTATTCCATTACATGTGTTACGTAGATTCGATTATTATTACTTCTTACTGCTTATATGTAATACAAAAGTACTACTTTTTTTTTGCAGAAAAGAACTGATCAGAATAAGAAGAATCACGCCGGGAGTAAATATGTAGGCCGCCAAGGACGAACGCCTGTGGCCGAAGTTCGATGGGATAGATTAAGAAGGGTAAGTATTAGGAAATAAATCTCTATCACTTCATTTTTTGAATTTTCATAACTAATACTTTTGTTTTTTTCAAGGGTAATGTGATTCTGAGTGAAGATCCTATCCATGTATGGGCGAGCAAGCATAAGAATGCTGACGGTTTGTTTCTCAACAGTGATGCGGAGGATGCTTACGTAGGTGATATACGTTGTATATATTTCAATTCATTACGTTCACATTTTATTTTTCCTTATCTTAACTGCCAACGATATATGTTGTGTTTAGAGGAGGCTGGAGGATTGGCGTACTATGATTGCACCAGGTCGACCGATGACTTTTGAAGATGAGGAGGCAATCTTTCAGGGCGCCTTAGGAACTAGGCGAGATTATTTGATTGGCCTTGGCCCTACACAATCTTCCTCCATATCCAATTCATCACAATAAGCCCAATCCTCAGCATCGTCATCTTCTTACCACCAAGGATGCAATATGCAGATTGAAGAACTTAGAAAGTCTCATGATCAGTTGGTGAAGTTAACCAAAAAACAAGATAAGAGAAACAAAAAACAAGGGGCTCTTCTCAAATTGTTGCTGACTAATCTTAAGGCTAAGGAACCGGATATGCAAATAGAGGTTAGCTCATCATCTTCCGATTAAGATGAATACGATTCTGAAGATGATTCTCAAGTTGATCTTGACGATGTTGCGTAGACATTGTAGAGGAAACTATTCTTACTTTTGGAAACATTGCACAACTTTGTATTTTACGTAACATTTTTTGTTTATGCATTTTTTTTGTTATGAATCCCCATTTATAAACACCTCTGTAATTGATTTTGGAAAAAACAGGATTGGATTGATTTAATCGCATGGGAGGCCATGCAAAAACAAAAAAAAATATTTAAAGGGACGACATGTCGTCCCTTTAAATGTATATCTGGAAATTTTATAAAATTATTTTTTTTTACCCAAATTTATTTTAAGGGACGACAAATGTCGTCCCTTTAAATGATTTATATAAAAAAATTGATTTTTCGTATTAAATTTTATTATGAAAATTAAATATATAATCTTTTAAGGGACGACATTGTCGTTCCAAAACACATTTTTATAATAAATTTTTTTTTTTTTCCTGATAACAAATTTTTTTGGAAATTAAATAAATCATGTTTAAAGGATGGCGTTGTTGTCGCCCTTCAAAGAATCTTTAATGTCGTAGCGTTGAATTTTCTTAAAAAGTTAAATGCGCGTCGTCAAGATTATTTTAAAGGGACGCTTTTATCGTCCCTTCAAATATGTCTGTTGTTTAAAGGGACAAAGCGGAATGGACGGCTTTATAGGGACGACGTGTTGTCCCTTTAAACAATTATTGAGACGACAATGTCTTTAAAGGGACGACATTTTTGTCGTCCCTTTAAACCAGTTTTCTTGTAGTGATGGTCAATACGGAAATAGATGAAGAGAACTTGAACAAAGTACGTGGGACAATACCCATAGCTTTGTTGCTGAAAGGGATGCACAAAAGAGCGAAATGGACATGCTGAAAAGCAGCTGAAACAGCAAATAAAGCAAGGAAATTAATTTTCAAATAATGTATGCCATATTTGTATTCAGGTTTAATTGGTGTCCGCCTGCCCGGGATGGTTTATCATGTTTTTCCTCAAGTCTACCCATGGTCTTCAATGTATTCACTCTGTTGGTGTTCATGTTTCATTCGCAAATAAACAAGCAACATCAAGAGTCTCACAATCATGTGAAATTTCCTCCTCATTGTAGGGCCGGCCTTGAGGGGTACAATTGTTTATATATTTAGGAGTTTGTAATGAAGCAATCAAAGTACGTAGTACTACTAAGGGAAGAAAATGGAGAACAAAGACCCATTTATTACGTGAGCAAGGTGTTTCAGCGCCCCGAAGAAGAAATTCTAGTCCAATCTCTACACCATGTTGCAAGAAAGTTGTGTCTATATTTTAAAACTCATCCAGGAGTAGTGATTAGAGATCACCCACTTCGAGAAAACTTAACTCGACCTGTGACTTCAGATCGTATGAAAAAGTGTTAGGTAGAGATGGCAATATACGATATAGACTTCAGAATGCAAACCACGATCAAAGCACAAGCTTTAGTTGACTTTTGAGTGGAGGGAATATCAATCTCAACAGATGATCTGAATAAGTAAAACTTGCCAAAAAAAAGACCATATACGTAGATGAGGCATCAAGAAAGGAAGGATATAGAGCATGACTCAAGCTTATCACTCCAAAAGCCAAAGAATTCTCCCATGCTCTCAGGTTTTCATTTTCAACAACCAATAATGAAGCTCAGTGTAAGGCAAAAGATAATTCTTCCCTTAGTATGCATGAATACATAAGTGGCAATCACAAGTGTGTATCAGAAGAGGAATGAAAAAGACGTCCTTCAAATTATGCATTAAGGTATACGTGGAAATCACTTAAGAGGCCGGTCCTTTACCAGAAAGTGCCGATTATTAGGATATTCGGGCTCTTTATGAAAGAAGCTAAAGCACTGGTACAAACTTGTCATGCATGCAACGTCCATGATTCAATTCCTCATCCAGCATCTCAAGACATGGTGCCACTCTCAAGCCCATGGCCTTTTGATCAGTGGGACTCTTCCGAAAGGTCCAGGAAATGTGATGTTTTTATCATAACCATCGATTACTTCACCAAATGGATAGAGGTAAAACCATTTGCGGTTATTAATGCTAACCATAAGATTCTTATGGAAAGTACAATGTATGTAAGATTGGACTTTCAAGGATGCTCAACTCAGATAGTGGAACTCAGCAGTTCGTTGATCGTAAAATGAAAAAATAAAATGGTGTTCTAAATTAAATATTTAGCAGCATTCCACGTCGGTAGGACATCCACAGGCTAAGAGGCAGGTCCAACAAGCCAATCGAAATGTCAATAGGGGATTAAATAACATGATGGAAAAACAAGGTCAAAATTGGAGGGATCCTTTGACAAACATCTTGTGGGCATATGGAACAGCTCCTTCTACTTCCACTATAAAGACACTTTTTTCACTAACGTATAGATGCTAGGCAGTAATACCTGCCGAAATAGTTGTGCTATCACCAAGAATGGAGCTTGATACTGAAGACAAAAACTAACTAAACCTGCGTGAAAATATAGACGATTTACAGAAAATGAGAGAAGTTGCTGGCATCAGAATGGAACAATATATGCAAAAACGTTCCCAATACTATCACTCAAAGATACGACACTCGTATTTTCAGTTGGTAGACTTAAGGCTTAGAAATAACGAAGTCAACCGAGCTAAACTAGCTAGTGCTCTGAAACAAAACTAGGAAAGGCCTTACAGAAGCACTTATAAGATCACAACACTTGGTGGAAGCACCATCCCAAGAGTACGCCATGGTTATAATGAAAGGAAATATTATGTATGTAATAGAAATAGGTCCCTAATAAATTTCATGTTACCGAAATAATGAATTTCAATATTATTAATCAATGAGTAGGACTCGTCCGATTCAAACAGACACATTGTCTCAAAAAAAAAAATAGTAGAGCTAGCCCTAACTTTGTGGTCTGATCAACCTTGGGGAAACTAAGACCATACAAGACTTAGGCAAAGGTGTAACTGTATATCCACATTTTGGAAAAATAAATTACCTTAAATATGAGAGCCGCATGTCAGGATTTGCAGTTGTTCTAATTTTTCTAGTTTGCAAAATCCCCGGACATAGTACCGGATTAATTGTAACATCCCGACTTTTCGTAAAAGGGTAAAATAGTCATTGGGTGTATTTACTACGACCTAATTATTATTTGTCCCATTTATTTGATTAAAAATGATTTAATTAAAAGGATTTAGTTATTTAATTAATGGTTTAATTAAATGGCTATAAAAGGGAATAATCCCCAAACTAATTCATTATTAGTTCACACGCTATTTCTTAAAAAAAAAGAAGAGGAACGGCAATCTGAAGAGAAGAAAGCGAAATAATAGGAAGAACCGTGTGATCAATCCGTTCATCTGTTCAAGACGCCACAGGAGAGAAAAGTGATCAGCGAGGAGAGCGCAACTTTGGAAAATAAAATATCTCCATTCCGTAAGTTTTCGGTTTAGCCCTAGTTTCGGTATTCGTAGAGTTCGATTCTTGGAAAATTCGTATCTTTTGATCCGTAGCTCTGCTTTTATGACCATGAGTAGTCGAAACGATCGTCTTGAAGCGTAGAATAATCTAAAAATAGGTTCGCAGCAGTAAACCCAGGTAATCTTCAGTTACTGCACTTTTTCAGTTTCGTTTTTCGCACGTAAATAGGATTTTAGGGTTTGTTGTTGATCAAATAGGTTTTGGGGTTGAGGATCAACAAGCTATTGCGATTGCTTGGTGTTTTGTTGCCGGTGTGTTGAGGCAAATAAGGTAAGAGGCTCTTCCTATGATTCCAATTATCGTTTATAAGGTTTAGATCAAGTTTTAAGGTGTTTAAGATGTTTTAATGCTAGGAAGATGTGTTCTTCGTTGATCAAGGATCATAGGTGTTCTTGGAATAGTTAGATATGTTTATTTACGTTTTACTATGTGTAAATTGCTATACTTTTGGGTTAGAAACTGATTTGGATCGAATTTGAAGATTTTAGGGTTCTAGTCGAACCCAGTGGACGAGCGTCCTGGCCTCTCAGACGGGCGTCTACTTGGGGCACATTTCGACGAAAGTCCGCTTTCCGGGCGGGCGTTTGAAGTGTTGTTTACATTCGAGATTGAAATCGCTTTTAGGTGGACGGGCGTGCCTGGTATAGTGGACGGGCGTCCGGTCTTGACGGGCGTCCAGATGAGTTCCAGACGGGCGCCCATGTCTTTAAACGGGCGTTTGACCTGTTTTATTTGTTTTCGCTGTTTTCATCGTTTTCATCGTTTCAGCTTAGTTTCAGGTTTTATACTCATGTGTTTACTGTTTTAAACCCTTAAACATGATATATTAACATTGAATAAATATAAACAAGCCTGAATTGAGCTTCTGATTCGTTCAGTTAAAACACCGAATGTACTCTTAAAGGGAGTTGAAGTTCGGATCCGTCGGAAGATCATGATAGGCTTGTGCTTTGATGGATTAGTATTCATCAATGTCTGTGTAATTGCTAGGACTTGTCCCTGTCTAGTGGTCTAGGAAGAGAGTAGTTTGTGTGAGGGAGATTATTTGAAAACACTTAGGTGGCTAGTTAATCACCCTAATAATCAACGTACTTGACTAGTAAAAGATTAAACAACATGTCTCTCTTGGCTAGGCACCAGGCTAAATCGCGATGCATGTGCTACCTCACGAAGGTGGAGGATCTCAGTGAGGTCAATGACCCTAAGTACAGAGGGACTCTGCTTTGAGGTGTGCGTGTATATCGAGTCTACCTTTCTAGACTTCGTGGATATTGGTGTGATCCACCGATATGTTGCAAAAGAGTGTCCCTGAGGTGGAAGAACTCCGTGAGTCGGCCAAAACCCTAAGTGCGGAGGGATTCTCGCTAAGGTGGATGCAGCGTAGTGCCCTTGAGTGCGGTTGTAACATAGATAAGCTAAGTAGAAACGTTTAGTCAATTCATGTTGATGGACATGAAATGAACCCTAGATTGAGTCGGTCACATAAAGATAACTAAACGATTAAATATCTTTTCTTTATAAATCTTAATTGTTGTCATAGCTTCTCACTTTTACTAAGTACCTTGTACTTACCTCCTTTGCATTTTATTTTTGTATGCATTGTGGGGTGAGAAGACGAACAGTTGACCAAGTGTAGATGATGACTTTTGAAGACTTGAAGTCTTGGCGAAGCTTTTAGTTTAATTTCCTTGCAAAGGTTGTACTAGATTAGTTGCGATTCGTTTATTAGACTTGTTGTACATTTACTTTTAAGACCTCGTATTTTGTAAGTCTTTGGGTTTTCATCGTTGTAATCTTAACTATCTATCTTTAGTATGGTTGATTTCTATTCTTAGTAGCATTTATGCTTTTACCCGAGTCTTTTTAGCTTCCGTTTGCTTTATTTTGATACGACGACGTAGAGGCTGGCGTATAATATTAGATTTATTTAATGCTATACGCGCGAACGTTTCTCTTCCGGATAAGGGCTCGTGTCCGGGAGCGGGCGTTACTGATTGGTATCGAGAGAGAGCGTCTTTCTATCCTAGGCTTCTTTTCCTTTAAGATAAGAACCCTTTAGACCTTTTAGAACTTGAGCTTGGTGGTAATCCTCGTAAGACTAAAAACCCTTAAACCGTGGTTAGGTTGTATCAAGACCAAGTGAAGAGTCGCCTTAGACGGAGGTTAAGTTGAGTTCTCTGTTCACATCCTTTATGTGATCACCTCAGTTTGTTCTTTCTAGTATCCTTAGTAGAAACTCTTTCTTCTTTTGAAGTTTCCAAACCGTGATCTGGTCACATAGATTAAGTGAAACCCCTTTAAGTAAAGCTTTGGGATCGGAGTCTTATGCCTACACTTTAAAGTCGAGGTCCTCTTGGTTGATTTCCTTTTTCCTTACTTTCCTATCGAAATCTCTTCACATTCTCTACACATGAATATCTAAGTTTACTTTTATCTTGGCCTAACTTTGTAGAGAATGATATTTGATTCACTCTCTCACGAGTCCTCCACTTTCTCTTTTCACTATCACTTGGTTGAGTTCATCAACATTCTTTGACCTTTGCTTTGCTTGAGATGGTTCTACACTTAACTCCATGAGTAACTCTATTATTTCCAAATACTCCTCGATCGTTTCATCTCATAGTGTTAAAGGTCTCTTACTCGCACATACTTTTCATTGTCCTCGTGTTTGGATTTACCCAACATGAGCGAATGTTTTGTTTCCGTGCTTTCCCTCTAACATAAGACTGTCTTCCTCTACTCTAAAAATTCTGCAAATTTTCAGCAAAGTAGATTACTGTCTTATCTACAATTTCTCTTTTACATCAACTTGATAATCATCATGGATTATTCAGAAAATTCATGTTTATACCGGACACTCTGTCCAGAAAATCTGCAGCAGCACCTTCACTTCTTTTTTGTTTTGAACAAGTTAAGCATCTTCAAATGACCTGGATTTTTTATATGTTGCAGACAACAATTTTATCTACAGCTTTTATTTTGGAATTAAGTTCAGATTCTTTTTCGTTTGATCTCGATTTGCAATTCAACACAGTGTTTACTAATCTGGAAATTCTGGCAGCTTGTGCAATCGTCGAAATAACTGTTTTTGACCGACTTATCTTCATTCAAAAATTCTAATATTTTTATATCACCTGGGAAACTCTATTATCTAAATCTTTTCTCTTTGGATCGTGCTCAAGTTCCTCTTCGTTTGTTCAGTAAAACAAAAAAATTGATAATGTCGATCCGGAGTAAAAATCTTACACAAAGAACCTAAAAGGAATATTCACCTCCTTGACTTAGAGTTTGGGCTAAGAGGGTAGTAAGTTCTGTTTCATTATGTTTAGGAGTTCCTCAAGTCCGATCTCCTTATGAGATAAACCTTTTAGTAGGAGTTTGTAAAGCTAACGTTGTAGTTCCTTTGCGCTTGTAAACAAGAACCAAGATGCTATCCTCCAAAGACGCCATATTTGATGTTCGAGACCCTTTTCGTGCCTCTTTGTAATTATACCTTATCCGGTATTTTATTTCTCATGTAATCCCTCACTTGAGATCTTTAAACCCAACAGATCCTCTCGGCTTGTTGTCATAAATTACTTCAAAACATATCGCCTTAAACCCTTCTTTTCAACAAATTCAGTATTTCTTACTTTTCAAATCAAGAAACAAATCCTCTTCAAAGTTCTAAATTGTTGCACTCCCATCATTCATGCAAATTCAAAGTTTGCTGAACCTTTTTAATGTCAGAACATTCTTTTTACTTGTGTTTATTCTCAGCTCCCCTCCTAAGGGTAGTGTCGATATTGTAACTATTTCACCTAATGCTTCCTGTTCCTTTAAGGTATGCATATCTTCTTTTGCTGGTCCAATCTTTAAGCCTATCATGGCATTCCTTTTCAGTTACTTATCTTTAACCTTCTAGCAATTTATGCTAAACTAGTTTCAAGCAGAAGGTTGATCTTTTCAAGATGCCTTCCGAACCTATCTAGCCAACCAACATTTGAACTCCAAAACTTCTATTGAATTACAATCCAGATTAATGTACCTTGTACCATTCAGTTTAACTCTCTTTCAGGCCATTTAGAGCCATGAACCGCCATATATGCCTTTTGATTTTCCATCCTCTGTTTGGCGTTACGTTACCATTTTGATACACCGTTGATCGCCTTTTGTTTTAACTTTTCCATTCTCTCATGAGGAATGACCTCGAGCATTTATTCCTTGGCAGTGTACTATTCCTCTTGAGTAGTGCAACCTTGAACTTTTGATTTGAATCGTCAATGATTGTTTAAACTTCCTTTGAAGGTTTGAATTAATTCTTTGAAATCAAACCTTATCCGACAATTCTTAAGTGTCGTTTCCTCTTCATTCAAGATCTTGTTTGCTGCTTACTTATTCAAACTTTTGATATTCCCTTACAATTCCTTGAGAGAAATTTCTATTTCTATTGAATCCTAAAATAACCTCTCTTTGACTATTGCAAACTTGGACACTTCTTGACAAAGTGTTTATTTTATTCTGAGACCTTGTGGTGTACTCATTTTGTCTCCATGGCTCCTTCATGTTGAGATTCTTGCTCTCTTTTGATTTCTTTCTTTTTAGCCCTTTTGGTGCTCGACCTTGCACCTTTATTTTGTTTTCTTGTTGTGTGATGTTTCCTCTACGAAACTCATGTGAACTGAAGATTTTCCTAGTCCGCCAACATCCATTTTGTTAACCAAGTGTTTAACAATCAAGGTCACTGCCCTAATGTCCTCAAGTTTAGCATTCTCTTCTCCTCAGCTTATTATTTCCTAGTCCATCGGTGATGTTTCCTTTAACGTCCCCGCTCTTAAAGCTTATATGAAAGCTCATTACCATTCTTTTCAGTTGCCTCTGAAGTCCTTGTAGACCACCGTATCTTGCAGAATTCCACTCTCTCAAAAGAATTTCATCCGCAAGGTGTTCCTTTGTTTTCCTTATGGTGGATATCTTTTGTACTATGATACAGTGCCTCATCCTTTATTTTAGAACCAACTTCAATTTTCATCAACACGGAATCATTTTGTTCTCGCTTGTAACCCAAGCAACCTTCCTTATTTCAAGTGCATTGTACCCTTCCTTGGCTTACCTAGTTGACATACCACCTGGTACTCAACTTGTCACCTTTCAATTTCTTTTACCCTAATTGGCATAAGGATTGAATCGGACCGTCGAGAGAAAGTATGGTAAATGCATCCCCAAGAAGTCTCAGAAGTCTCTCAGCCGGGATCCTTGCCGTTCTTCAGCAAGCTTGTGGTGCCATGATGGTAGTTGAGATCGAAGGAAGTCAAGTATGCCAGGAAGCTGTGAGTCAGTTGGGAAGCTCAAGCACTCAGGACATAGGTCAGCATGAGCAAGCAAGGAGTGGTAAACCGATGATTGCAAAATTCGAGGCAGTTGATGAGTTCATGGAAGAGGCAAGACAAAGATCCAGTTGTTTACGGTTATAAGTGATGGTCGAACCAACCAAAGAATTGGTCACAAGTTAGATGAAGATGGCGATCATTGGCATCGAATCATCTTTGGGTTCGAATGTGGAAGATTGGGAAGGACAATGAAGAATGAAAACCACGGGATGGCAATTGCATTTCATCTCGAGCAACCAAGATGTACGAGCCACAACACGAGTTTCGGGATGAAGTGGAGCCACAAATGTATCTGAGACCAGAGTTGATACTGACAAGCCAACGAAAGATTGAAGTAGATCGTCGCCACCTCGAGATAGCTCCAGGCAGGTGGAAGAGTTGGGAAGATGGAAGAAGAAGAAGGGCAGTGCGAGTTAAGAGACGGCACGCCGCAAAGTCCAGAGTTCAAGTACATCTCGGTTACATTCGAGTTTCGAGGACGAAACTCCTCTTAAGGGGAAGGAATGTAACATCCCGACTTTTCGTAAGTAAAGGGTAAAATAGTCATTGGGTGTATTTACTACGACCTAATTATTATTTGTCCCATTTATTTGATTAAAAAGGATTTAATTAAAAGGATTTAGTTATTTAATTAATGGGTTTAATTAAATGGCTATAAAAGGGAATAATCCCCAAACTAATTCATTATTAGTTCACACGCTATTTCTTAAAAAAGAAGAGGCGGCAATCAAGAAGCAAAACGCAGAGAAGAAAGCGAAATAATAGGAAGAACCGTGTGATCAATCCGTTCATCTGTTCAAGACGCCACAGAGAGAAAAGTGATCGCCAGAGGAGACGCAACTTTGGAAAATAAAATATCTCCATTCCGTAAGTTTTCGGTTTAGCCACTAGTTTCGGTATTCGTAGAGTTCGATTCTTGGAAAATTAAGTATCTTTTGATCCGTAGCTCTGTTTCCGCAGCCATGAGTAGTCGAAACGATCGTCTTGAAGCGTAGAATAATCTAAAAATAGGTTCGCAGCAGTAAACCCAGGTAATCTTCAGTTACTGCACTTTTTCAGTTTCGTTTTTCGGCACAGAAATAGGATTTTAGGGTTTGTTGTTGATCAAATAGGTTTTGGGGTTGAGGATCAACAACTGTTGCAGTTGCTTGGTGTTTTGCTGTCGGTGTTGCAGGCAAATAAGGTAAGAGGCTCTTCCTATGATTCCAATTATCGTTTATAAGGTTTAGATCAAGTTTTAAGGTGTTTAAGATGTTTTAATGCTAGGAAGATGTGTTCTTCGTTGATCAAGGATCATAGGTGTTCTTGGAATAGTTAGATATGTTTATTTACGTTTTACTATGTGTAAATTGCTATACTTTTGGGTTAGAAACTGATTTGGATCGAATTTGAAGATTTTAGGGTTCTAGTCGAACCCAGGTGGACGAGCGTCTGGCCTCTCTGGACGGGCGTCTACTTGGGGCACATTTCGGACGAGCGTCTGGCTTTCCTGGACGGGCGTTTGAAGTGTTGTTTTACATTCAGGATTGAAACTGTTTTAGGTGGACGGGCGTCTGGGTATAGTGGACGGGCGTCCAGTCTTGGACGGGCGTCCAGTAGGTTCCAGACGGGCGTCCATGTCTTTAAACGGGCGTTTGACCTGTTTTATTTGTTTTCGCTGTTTTCATCGTTTTCATCGTTTCAGCTTAGTTTCAGGTTTTATACTCATGTGTTTACTGTTTTAAACCCTTAAACATGATATATTAACATTGAATAAATATAAACAAGCCTGAATTGAGCTTCTGATTCGTTCAGTTAAAACACCGAATGTACTCTTAAAGGGAGTTGAAGTTCGGATCCGTCGGAAGATCATGATAGGCTTGTGCTTTGATGGATTAGTATTCATCAATGTCTGTTAAATGCTAGGACTTGTCCCCTGTCTAGTGGTCTAGGAAGAGAGTAGTTTGTGTGAGGGAGATTATTTGAAAACACTTAGGTGGCTAGTTAATCACCCTAATAATCAACGTGACTTGACTAGTAAAAGATTAAACAACATGTCTCTCTTGGCTGGGCACCGTGGCTAAATCGCGATGCATGTGCTACCTCTGAAGGTGGAGGATCTCTGTAGGTCAATGACCCTAAGTGCAGAGGGACTCTGCTTTGAGGTGTGCGTGCTATCGAGTCTACCTTTTCTAGACTTCGTGGATATTGGTGTGATCCACTCGATATGTTGCAAAAGAGTGTCCCTGAGGTGGAAGAACTCCGTGAGTCGGCAAAACCCTAAATGCGGAGGATTACGCTAAGGTGGATGCGCGTAGTACCCTTGAGTGCGGTTGTAACATAGATAAGCTAAGTAGAAACGTTTAGTCAATTCATGTTGATGGACATGAAATGAACCCTAGATTGAGTCGGTCACATAAAGATAACTAAACGATTAAATATATTTTCTTTATAAATCTTAATTGTTGTCATAGCTTCTCACTTTTACTAAGTACCTTGTACTTACCTCCTTTGCATTTTATTTTTGTATGCATTGTGGGGTGAGAAGACGAACAGGTTGACCAAGTGTAGATGATGACTTTTGAAGACTTGAAGTCTTGGCGAAGCTTTTAGTTTAATTTCCCTTGCAAAGGTTGTACTAGATTAGTTGCAGTTCGTTTATTAGACTTGTTGTACATTTACTTTTAAGACCTCGTATTTTGTAAGTCTTTGGGTTTTCATCGTTGTAATCTTAACTATCTATCTTTAGTATGGTTGATTTCTATTCTTAGTAGCATTTATGCTTTTACCCGAGTCTTTTTAGCTTCCGTTTGCTTTATTTTGATACGACGAATGTAGAGGTCGGGCGTATAATATTAGATTTATTTAATGCTATACGCGCCGAACGTTTCTCTTCCGGATAAGGGCTCGGTGTCCGGGAGCGGGGCGTTACATTAATTGTGGGCTAGAAAAGGTGAGCAAGGTCGTATCCAGAGGCACGATGGTAACACAATATGTGTAAACACTCTTCTAGTTTAAGTCAACAAAGACAAGAAAGGTTGAACTGATATACTAAACATACTTAATCCTAACTACAACAAGATATGGAATTATTCAAGTAAATATCCTTATGAATGGTTCGAGAATATTAAGCATGATTGGGTACATCATGAGTGAGTTAATGGAGCAAACCGCTAAGCTAGTAGTAAATCCCTTAAAACCAGTGGTCTTCTACTACTATGCTTATTCACAAACTTACTTAGAAAACCGACACCGTGGTAATTGATGCGATTTTAACTATCAAAGAAGTGAATAAAAATGATTAAGATCTATGGTTGCACAAATAAATCTATAAACTTCACATTGCATACCGATAGTCGTTTGTTTATGGTATTTAGGTCAACAACTTTTTCATCTTTTAAGATATCAACTTGAGCATTATAAAAGACAATCGATTGTTGTGACTGTATCAGCTCGGCATCCTTGCATCTTTTAGCAGAGGGACTTGATCTGTAATCTGGTGGAACTAATCTGTTTGTTAGCCGAGTGATGGTCAGCTGAGTAAGTGTGATCAAGTCTGTGGAAATCAGCTAGTGAAATCAGCTGAGTCCTTCTGAAGTTAGCAGCCTATTGAGGTCTGCTGAGGTTTTTTTGAATACTACTAAGTTCTACATTTGAGGTGGTTGATTACAAGTTTGGAACGTCAGCTACTGCTGAGTGTCATCTGGTGGTGTCAGATGATGCTAGGCCTATATCTGGGCATTTTGGAAATACCGACAGTGATCTTTTAGCGGTTAGGGTTTTGGGAAATGTGCCAATGAATACCAACATTTGTAATCAATGTAAAGTGTGTGTAATCCGTCTGAAATTTGCTGCATAATAGAATATCTCTTTTTGTCCGTGGAGTAGTCGGCACAAGGCCGGAAACCATTGTAATTATTGTGTTCTTGTTTCCGTTATTTCTATGATTATTTACGTCATATTGCTTATGTGTTTATCATATTGCATCTAGATTCCATGGTCCTTGGTTCTAACAAACTTGTATAAGAGCGATCATGGGTTCTATTTGGGAATCATCTGTACGAACGAATTTTATCTTTCCCAAGACCGTCACCGGCGCTAGGCTTCTGTGATAAAAGTTATATTCTTCGCCAAGAAAGATGTCTGTAGTTAACGTAAAAATCGATAAATTTACAAGAAAAAATAATTTTAGTCTTTGGAAAATCAAGATACGTGCATTGTTAAAGAAACAAGGGTAACAGACTCTATTATCAGGTAAAAGAGATGTCAGTTCCTTAGATTATGTCAGTCCGGAAGAGAAAGCACATTCAACCATCATGTTTTTCTTATCTGATCATGTTATCACTGAAGGTGTTTAGGAAGACACAGCTACCAAGTTTGGGTAAAGCTTGAAAGCCTGTATATGACTCGGTCATTAATCCACAAGCTGCTGATGAAGCAGAGACTGTTTATTCAGTTGAGGGAACATATTCATCAGCTGAACACAACATTACATGATCTCTGGAATATTGATGTTAAAATTGAAGATAAAGATGAAGCCCTAATCTTGTTGGTGTCATTACCGGCATCTTATGTTAACTTTGTGCAGTCCATCGTAGTTGGAAATGATACAGTGGCTTTAGAAGATGTAAATATAGCCTTGAATGCCGAGTCTTTGAGACACAAGGCGTGCGAACCTGACAGATCAATTTCTTTGGACTAATAGTCAGCAGCAGTTGAAGGGGGCATTGATCACGTGCAAAGCACTTACTAGCAATAGGACTAGCTAGGTCTATCGTAGCAAAGTACTGGCGAGTCAAGGTCGAATCCCACAGAGACTTGTAAGAACACAAATTAACCAAGATTGAGTTGTCACAATAATGGTCTACGACCAACTACAATATAGGAAGAATAAAAGTGGTGCCAATAAACAAACAAGATTATGCAAGTTCAACGGAGAACACAAGAGTATTTAATGTATTAGTCGAATTATGAGTTAATAGTTATCCCCCCATGCACTAGTCATCACCGTTGGTAAATTGTAATTCATTGTCAGCTATGAGTGAAATCTCCTAACTCTATCTACTTCCACTATAAGGACATCAGACAATCTATGTTCAATTAACCCTCTTCATTGGTTGTATTAATTCACACCTATTAAGTTTTAGAGTTGCCGGCTCATGACTTAGAACCTCCCTAGGCAACTACCAACTACGACTAGCACGTTCCTAAGGATCCATCAAGACCATGCCGAAACTAACACTTCACTCACAGTCCTTCATGCTAATTTATGATGACATGCAAATAGTTGATCAAGCTACTAACATGTAAATTAAATATGTCGATCAACGTAGCTGGTGCCGATTATCATAAACTAGAATTTACTAGGTATTCAGATCTAGCGATATAGACCGTCGCAGATATGATGAACGCAAACACTATTTCATGAATTCTTCACCAACGAATCAGATCTATACATACACGGGTTAAAATAAACTAACTACTACATAATTAAACTAAATAAACAATTAAAACGTACTACTCAAATAGAACAACGATAGATCTACATATTGGAAAAGACAGAAAATCATACCCTCGAAGATGAGTGTCGATCTCCCTCGGTTGCCTTCCTAGAAGGTGAATCTGTCGACTCCGTGTCTAGAACTCATAAAATAAATAAATAAAGAATAAAGAACTTTTAGTTCATAGAACTTGTCTTGAAAATTGTACATTAATTGGACACACTGAATTTTGAGGGTGAGGTCTCTTATTTATAGCTAAGTAAACCAACTTCCTAGAACTACCCCTCGTCCAAGAAACACGTTTCAGAAGATTCTAGAAGCTTGATTAATCGGCGAGAACTCCCGATTAATCGCTGGCATTTATTTTTTGTCCTTTTTCTTCTACCGACTTAACATGGAAGGTTCTGAAATACCTTAGGCCCAATCCTTTCGTTCAGTCCACTCCAGAATCATCCACAATGCTTAGCCCAATTATTTCGTATCCCTAAAATATTCAAATCACGAACGAAATAATATCGAATACGGGAAAATAAACATGAATTGCAAAATACTCAACTCACGAACCCGACACATGACATTCAACTCAAATGGTTCATAACTATTGGTCGAAACAACTATTTTTAGCTCGTAATGGATAGAATGTTGATGTCATAGGATATACTATTTTAAGCGTCCTCAACTACCCCCCCACTAGATCTTTGCTCGTCCTCGAGCAGAGTATCAAGGTGGAATGTACTTCCTAGAGCAATCCCCATCAACTACTATATATTCAATAAAGATTTCCGGCAGAACCCACATCAAGCAACAATCCATAAGCTCCCCATTAATCATTACTTACCATGCATCAATGTGTCGTGTGATAAATCCTTCGTGATAGTGCATTCGTGAAGAGAATCAAGTTGTATTAACCCCACAATATTAACTTACCTGTGCATACACTAGCTCCCTTTGCCTTCAGACTTGGTTACACAACATGTCACCTTAATCGGGCCGGGCGGACTTGGGGACCGAGTATTACTCTTAGGCCCTCATTTGTTTTATTTTTATACGAGGGTCGTGCCCTTTTTTCCTATCAGTTCGCTTTCCTCACTGCCTTTACTATATTATTTTTATATTTTTTTTCGCAGATAATTTTTTTTTTCTTTTTTGGCACATTTCTCACTATTTTTTTCTCTCACTCTCGTAAGCCCGTTTTGTCCCGGTTTACCTTTTGTGGCATTCAAGTTGCTTCCCTTGCCCTACAACAATTAGATAAAGTAAATACGCAGACAAATAATGATTCCCGGTTAAAACAACTCGTCATCTCATCTCAAACACTTCACACTCAGATTATGTGCACAAATAATTATATACAACGGTAGAATAACAATTAATAGGTTACTACTTCATGCAACATAACACCTGCTCATTCTTCAATACTAAATTTAATATGCTATGGCTAACTTCAAATTGTTCTTGGGCTCTTTTTCTACCGATTCCTTACTCAGAACGTTCAATGCGCCAGCTAAAAACAGTGTAAAGTTTTCAAAATGATCAATCTCAAGCTAAAACCGCCTACTACCCCCACTTATTATAGGCATTGTCCCCAATGACCAATAATAAAACAGAAAATTGAAAAATGTACTTAGCTCTGGAATTGGCCGGCTGAGTCAAATAGTGAATCATGGAGCATAACCATTAGCTCTTAGGTCATCCATCTTCCATGTATTTAACTGCATTCCAAAATACTTCCAAAAATTGTGAGTAACATGCGAAGGGAAATAAGAAAATAAAGTGGCGGTAAGTGTGCATACCTCAGGAATGCGCAAAATCAATTTAAGCCACTTTATTCTTTATTGGCCCAATCAAGACGCGAAACTTTTACAAGGGTATCACACGAGAATCGTGAAGGAAAAAACCACATATATCTCTAGTCAGATGACCAAAGATACATGTGATGAAAAAAACCTCGTGATTGTCATGCTACTTTATTGACTCAAACAACTCAAAATAAACAAAAACCGTAAATAAAAGTTTATAGAAATAGTTCTGAATTTATCGTCGCCAGCTCGACTATACTGCTTGGCTCCTTTATTTTTAGACTGGATCGTCCAACATAAAGACTTCAATTTCAAGTTCATACTTGTGCTCTAGGTAATGCTTCAGCCTGTGGCCATTTACTATGAAATTCTTCCTAGATTCTTCATTCCTAACTTCACACGAACCTGAAATGAAGACTTTTGTGACTACTTGTGGTCCAAACCATCTAGACTTCAGCTTCCCAAGAAAAATATGAAAACACAAATTATTTACTAGCACCTTGTCTCCAACTTGAAATGTGCGGTTGAGAATCTTTTTATCGTGCAGGCGCTTCGTTCTTTCCTTGTAAATCTTTGCATTCTCATACGCGTGAAGTCTAAACTCCTCAAATTTATTTAATTCTAATAATCTCTTCTCACCGGCTAAACTTCCATCCATGTTTAGGAACCTCGTAGCCCACAGGGCTAGTTGCTCGAGTTCTACCTGTAATTGACATGACTTTCCAAAAACTATCAAATACGGTGACATCCCAACTGTTGTCCTATAAGCAGTTCTGTACTCACAAAGAGCGTCATCTAATTTCAAAGACCAATCCTTCCTCGTGTGATTCATAGTCTTTTCTAAGATCCTTTTTATCTCTCTAGTTTTTACCTACAATTGTCCACTTGTCTAGGGGTGATATGCTGCTGCAATCTTATGCCTAACCCCATATCTCAAAATTAATTTCTCAAACAATCTATTACAGAAATGGCTCCTTCTGTCACTAATTATGGCTCTGTGCACTCCAAACCTCGTGAAAATGTTCTTGTTAAGAAATCTCAGGAATACCCTGGCATCATTAGTAGGTGAGGCCACTACCTCTACCTATTTAGAAACATAGACTGCTACCTGGATGTAATGATTTGATTTAGATGGTGTGAAAGGGCCAACAAAATCAATTCCCCACACTTCGAATAACTCCACGACTAAGATACTCTGCAGTGGCATCTCATTCCGCTTAGAAATTTTACCAATCATTTGACAGGAATGACAGGCTCTTGTAATCTCGTAAGCAGATTTATGAATTGTCGGCCAATAGAATCCGCACTGCAGTACCTTTGCTGATGTTTTTTCCGGGCCATAGTGACCTCCAACTTCTCCAGAATGACATTGGCTCAGAATACTCAGAATCTGGTCATCATGGATGCATCTCATAAGATTGGTATCATAGAACATCTTGTTTAGGTAGGGATCATCCCATTAATAATGCTTCAGATCTGTAAGAACTTCTTCTTATCAACACTCATGAATTCCAGTGGTAGGTACCATCCTGCTAGATAATTTAGAATGTTAGCAAACCAAGGGTATACCATGCCCACTATTGATGTATTTTTTAGGGCTAAGATTTGACTAGAGCTACTACAGATATGGCAAAAAGTTGTTCATCATGAAAGATCTCCCTAATCTCAGTCGGTTGTTCCTCTTCTAGCAAAGTTAATCTTGACAGGTGATCATCCACCTGGTTCTCAGATCCCTTTTTATCTTTGATCTCGACATCAAACTCTTGCAACAGTAGAATGCTACCCAGCAATCTCGTCTTGGAGTCTTGCTTGGTTAGAAGGTATTTCAGAGCTGCGTGGTCAGTGAATACAGTGACTTTCGATCTTACAAGATATGGTCAAAACATGCCAAATACAAAGATAACAGCTACAAGTTCATTCTCTGTAGTCGCATAATTCCTCTGGGCATTGTTGAAGGTATGACTAGCATAATAGATAGGCTTAAATATTTTATCCACCCTTTGTCTCAGGGCTGCTCCAACTGCCGTGTCGCTTGCATCACACATAAGCTTGAAAGGTTTGTTCTAGTTTGGTGCTACCAAAATTGGGGTGGTTATAATCAATGTCTTAAATGTGTTGAATGCTTGCTTGCACTCCTCTCCATATACAAAAGGCATGTCTTTTGCAAGTAATTCCATCAACGGTCTAGAAACTTTAGAGAAATCCTTAATAAACCTCCTATAGAAGCCTGCGTGGCTAAGAAAGGCTCGTAACGTCTTTAAGATTGTTGGAGGGGGTAACTTTTCTATTACCTCTATTTTTGCCGTATCAACCTCCATTCCTTTCTTTGAGATCTTATGACCAAACACTATACCTTCTCTGACCATGAAATGACATTTTTCCCAGTTAAGTACAAGGTTGGTCTCTTCATTTCTCCTCAGCACTCTACTCATGTTGTCTAAGCATTTATCAAAGCTGTCTTCAAATACAAGAAAGTCATCCAAGAAAAATTCCAGAAAGTCTTCCACCATGTCTGCAAATAGTGACATCATGCACCTTTGGAATGTTGCGGGTGCATTACAAGATCCAAAAGGCATGCGATTGTACGCAAAAGTTCCATAGGGATATGTGAAAGTTGTTTTCTCACAGTCCTCGGGGCAATATGGATCTGGTAATAACCAGAATATCCATCTAAGAAACAATAAAAAGCATGACCGCTTAACCTTTCTAACATCTGGTCAATGAATGGTAGGGGAAAATGACCTTTACGAGTTGCGTCATTCAGTTTCCTGAAATTGATGTAGACTCGATGTCCAGTAATTTGCCTCACATGGATCAATTCATCGAACTCATTAGGTTGAACAGTGAATCCTCAATTCTTGGGCACCAAATGAATCGGGCTCACCCATTCACTGTCTACAATTGGAAAAATTATTCCCATTTTCAACATCTTTATAATCTCTCCTCCCTAAAATCATCCTCTAATTGTGGTGTCAACCTCCTTTGAGGTTGTGCCACTACTTTCTTCTCTGGGTCTATAGAGATTTTATGCATTCCCACAGGTGGGCTTATTCCTCGAATATCCGTAATCGTCCACCCAAATGCTCCCTGATGCTCTATCAGTACTCGTAAAAGTTTCTCCACCTCTAAAAATGATAGTGACGATGAAATTATGAGGGGAATAGTATCGTCTTGTAAGTATACGTACTTTAGGTGAGATGGCAAAGGTTTCAACGTTAAATTCCTTGGTGGCTCTTCCAACGATGATCTTAATAGCTTTCAAGTCAACTATAAGTGTTGGACTTATTTTTAAGTTTTAGTGATGTGTGCCGGACTAGCTGTTATAGAGAAAAGGCAAAAAGATGTCTAGATCAAATATATCGGTTTATTAGAGTTTGATCTTTGTATTGGTTTGATCAAACAAGCACTGTAAAGGTCAGCTGACTTTCATCAGCAGACTTGTCTAGGTCAGTAGGGTACCTGTGCTAGTAGACTAGTTTAGGAACCTGCTGAAGATTGAAGGTTGAGGGTTCAAACTCAGTTCTTGAAGGCTAAGGGATCAAACTTAGTATTTAAAGTCAAGGATATGGAATCAGAATTTAGGGAAGTCTGTGATGATCTAAACTGATTACATATACCTTATGTACAAGGTCTAAGTTCCACAAGTTAAATTGTGATTGGAACTTGGTTATAATTAAAATGGTGTAATCTAACTTAATAATAAAAAAGTTAGGTATAAGAGAAGTCAGCTGCAATGTTTTATAAACATAGAAAATTTGGATCAGCTGACTGATATGTATTTCAGCAGACTAATATTCACAGGAACCTGCTGAGTATATATTTCGATTTAAATCAAAGATTACATTGGAATAATACAAGGATAAGGACAGATAACCACTTTTGATTTTGTCAAACAAATCAATGGTTAAGATTAAAGGGACGTTGGAAGTAAATAGTTCCTTATCCAATGGATACAAGTCAAAGGTTGGACAATCTGTAAACTGTCAAAAAGCAGTCTGACATTGTCAGTACTATGTACAGGGACAAAATGCATGTCAAGAAAAGGACAAGTCTGAAACGGCTATATTTGAATTTCAAACATAAGTCACAAGGATTCCTACCTATAAATAGAGGACTCCCAATTCAGATACAAGTGATGAAAATTAAGGATCTATCTTGAGCTATCAAATTTCAATCGATCAAACACCCTGCTGACCCTACTGAGCATAAAGCTACTGATCCAATAAAATTCTTCAAATGTAATCTGCTTTCAAGCTACATCAAGTTTACTCACTTGAAGACCTCAAGCTGATGATCATATCATCCTGATCACGCTGCTGAAAGCTGAATCACTTACTCGATTCAAACTTTCTTTTATACGAAATCTACTGAAAACAGTGAAGCATCTTTGAGTGTCAAGGACTATTTTTTTGTGGTGGAGCTGGTGAAGAGGCAACCTTACCCTTCAAGGACCAGTGGAAGACTTTGGAGCTGCAATCCTACTTGTTCCAAGGGTTCAGTTTGTGAAGCCATAGTTATTGGTGAAGGACAAGCAACCTAGAGATTTTTGTAACTGCTACCTCAGAATCTCTAATGAATTACCTCCAACATCACAGGAGAAGAGTGGATTGACAGGATTACACCTCCTGGAACCACTATAAAAATTGCCTACTTACTTTCTGCATTTATATTCTGCATGTAGTATATCTAGCACATAAATCTACTGAACTAGCAACTGATTCATACACATACACTACTGAGTATCTAATACTTGGTATCATATTTTAACAACAAGTAATAAGGCTTAATTTAAATATATTCTGCTGCAACAAATTCGGTAAAGTCAATAGTCAGCAGACCACTACGTGTCGTGAGACTCTTCGAGTGATCAATGAGATCTTTGAAGTTCTTGATTTTGTTAACTCCAAAATTTTTAAGTGTGAAGTTTATTCACCCCCCTCTAAAAATAACCAAAGCATTTTCAAGGGACCAACAATTGGTATCAGAGCAGTGCTTCTGTTCTGAAGTAATCCTACTTGTTGTGCTTGTGAAAATACTTTGAAAACTTTTTCAAGTTTCTGATTTTCAAAGCTTTGCATCATGGATAACAACCAGTATGCTAGAACAATGTTGATGTGTTCTTTAGATCGTTTTGATGAGTATAAACATTGTATGCATGCTTATCTAGCTGCAACACATGATGAAATGATGGATGTACTGACTGATGGACCACTAGAAATCACAAAATCCATAACTGTGGATAATGAAACTCAGTACATTTGAAAGCCAAAAAGAGAATGGACTATTGAAGATAGAAAAAGAGCAAACCTCAAAAATATTGCAATTGATATCATATTCAGAACCTTGGATAGCAATATGTACATGAAGGTGAAAGATTGCAAAACTGCAAAAGAACTTTGGGACAAGTTGCAGTTAATCCGTGAAGGCACTGATGATATCAAGAAAAACAAGATCAGTTTGGCAAAGAAGAAGTTCCAGGAGTTCAAAATGAAACCAAATGAAACTATTGAACAAATGGAGTCAAGATTCAATGCAATCATGGATGAACTCACCCTACTGAGTGTGAAGTACTCACAAGAAGAAGTCAATTAAAAAATCTTGGAAGCATTACCTGCAAAAGAAGTTTGGGAGATGAAGGTGACTGCCATAGAAGAAATGAGAAGTCTGCATGAAGGGCACACCTTCAAATTGTTTTCAGATCTTAAGGCCTATGAATTCAGTAAGAAAATTGTACCTAAGACTGAAAAAGAAGAACCAAAGACCACTGCTTTGGCTGCTGCAAATCAAGAAGAAACATCAGGAGCTCCAGATGATCTACTAGATGAGATGCAAGAGCAGATTGCCCTACCGAGCAAGAAAATCAGAATGATGAAAACTGGAAAGGGTTCTCCAAGGAATTTCACAAAGAAATTCAGTGAGAAGAAGAAGGAAGAATCAAAGAAAGACAATGATTACTTGTGCTATCATTGCAAGAAACCAGGACACTTCAAACTGGTATCTCTCGAACTAAAAGCAAAAAGGAACCTGATTATCCTTGCTTCAATTGCAAGAAGCCTGGACATTTTAGACGTAATTGTCCAGACCTACTGAAGACCGAAAGCCAACAAAGAAGATCTGGCAAGAAAGTTATGGTTGCTGAAGATGAATCAGGATATGAAGTAGAATCAGAAAAAGGAAATGAATCTGATGATACTGCACTTGTTGCTGATATGGAAGATTATGCTTTAATGGCAAATATGGATGAAACAGGGGAGGTATACAATTCTGTATCTATTAACACTCCTGCTGGAAGTGATTGTGAATCAACTTGTGGTTCTAATCCAAAAAATTCTGACAATGAAGAAACTTTGGATGCCATCCTTAATTAACTGAGGATGATACAATCTGGTTATGAGATTGTGAAGGCTGAAAAAGAGGCTCTTCAAACAGAAGTTGATAGATTAAATGTTGAATTAAGAACTCTCAGGGTAAGGAAAAGGAGTTTGGACAGAAACAACACAAGCCTGCTGAACATACAGTAGCTGCTGAATCTACTGAACAATATTGTTCCTCTACTGCATTCAAATTTGGAAAGCCATATGGTGATAGAACATGCCTTGGATTTGGAACTCAACAATCCAATAAGAGTGGATCCAGTAAGGTTACTGAACCTAGTACCAGAATTGGTCCTAAGTTTATGCCTGCACAAGATCCAACTCCCAAAAGGGTTGCTAAGGCAGTGATGTCTACTGAGAAGACTTCAAGAAAGCAAAATCAGAAGTCAAAAAGGTGAATAGTACCTAAAAAAAAGAATAAATCTAGAGGTATGACTGCTGTACCTTCTAGACCTACTGATAGCAGACCTGCTACCAAGTCTGTTGGACCACAAAAGGTTAAAAATCAGAGATATTCCAAGGATAAGAATCATAAATCTATAAATGTTAACCATACTAAGGATACTTATCTCCGGGGGAAAGGTAGACAGTTCCCTATTGATGATGATTGGAATATTCATGTCCCTACTGCTAGAAACAACAAATATAACCATACTGCTAGAGTAAAAACTTAGCAATGGACTCAACAGAGGACTCAACAGAGGACTTATACAAGACCTCAGCAGGTACCTCAGCAGACTCCATATTACAGGGCTGTTTCTAACAGACATCAAACCTATGGTTATACTAGTACTTCTAACAATAGAAATCACTTTAAATAGCATTACATACCAAAAGCCCAGAAAGCATACATGAGTCATACACAACCAAAAGTTAGACCATATGGATGTGTAGAATACATGTATGAACAAAAGTATGACACTTTTCAGAGAAGACCTTATGGAAACTTGCGAAGGGTCATGCTTACCACTGACCATCATGGACCCAAACAGTTTTGGGTACCTAAAATATATTAACTTTGTTTTGTAGGGTCTGGTACTTTGACAGTGGATGATCCAGACATATGACAAAGAATAAGCACTGTTTGTCAAACTATGTGGCAAAGGATGGACCAAAAGTGAATTTTGGCAACAAGAACACACCTGGACAAACAAGAGGATATGGTACACTTGTGAGAAATGGATTAACAATCAGAAATGTTTCATTCGTGGAAGGATTGGACTACAACCTACTGAGCACTGGACAGTTTTGTGACATGGGTTACAAGGTCACTTTTGACAAAGGCACATGTATTGTCATTAGTGAAAGAGGTGATCAAGTTGTGTTGGCTGGAAGAAGACAACAAAACATGTATGTTGTGGATTGGTCCACTGCTGTTCCAGAAACATGCCGGATTGTGCAGACCAAGTCAGAACTTAATTGGTTATGGCATAAAAAGTTAAATCATCTAAACTTTGATGATATCAATTAGTTGGTGAAGAATAAACTAGTGATTGGTTTACCTAAGATCACATTCAAGAAGGATTCTATATGTGATGCTTGTTATCAAGGTAAACAAACAAAATCTAGCTTCAAGTCAAAAACAAAGCAATCAACAAAAAGAGTTTTGGAGCTGATGCACATAGATCTATTTGGACCAGTGACTCCAACAAGTGTAACAGGAAAGAAGTACACTTTAGTAGTTGTGGATGATTATTCAAGATACACTTGGGTAGTATTCATGAACAAGAAAAGTGAAACACTTCAAAAGATGCCTGAACTTTTGAAGAGATTGCAAAATGAGAAAATTTTGACAGTAGTGAATATCAGATCAGATAAGGGTACTGAATTTCTCAACAAAATTATAAGAGAATATTGTGAACAAAATGGTGTACTACATCAACTTGTTGCTGCTGGTACACCTCGCACAATGGGGTTGCTGAGAGAAGAAACATGACTCTAAAAGAAGCAGGAAGAACTATGATTTGTGAAGCATTATTACCTGAAAGATATTGGGCTGAAGCAGTTAATACAACATGCTATACACAAAATAGAACCTCAGTGAACAAGAAGCTGCTGAAGACACCTTATGAGATTTGGAACGGAAGAATACCCAACATATCCTATTTCCATCCATTTGGAAGTAAATGTTTTATATTAAATCATAAGGAGCAATAGAAGACTTTCCAACCAAAGTCAGATGAAGGAATTTTCTTGGGATACTCTTCTGTCAGCAAAGCATTCAGGGTACTGAACAAAAGGACACTGAAACATGAAGAAACAATACATGTTGTATTTGATGAACCTAAATTCACTGGAATGGAAGATGAAGCTTCAGAACCTGCTGAGAATCAACAAGTCACTGATCCAAGATGTATTAATGTTTTGGAATGGATTAATGAGTTAAAGATTTCTGACTCTGCCCCTGCTGAACACCCTGTTGGTAACACTATTAATGCAACAACTGAGGCAGTTCAAGGATCTGCTGAACCCCTTGAGGCAACAACAGACCCTACTGAAGATGATGTTCCTGAGAATCAATCTAACCAGAATCCACAATGGTTAAGGGATCACCCTGCTGAGCAAGTTATTGTCAATATACAACAAGGTGTAAGGACTAGAAGACAATTAAAAGCAATGTTTACTTGTGTTCTATCTCAAATGGAAGCTAAAGTTGTTGAAGAAGCAATTTCAGATCCAGAATGGATAATTGCTATGCAAGAAGAATTGAATGAATTTGAAAGAAATCAAGTTTGGACACTAGTGGAAAGGCCTAATCATGAAAACATAATTGGCACAAATTGGGTATATAGAAACAAATTGGATGAATATGGTACCATTGTAAGGAATAAGGCAAGACTAGTAGCAAAAGGCTATTCTCAAGCAGAAGGAATAGATTTTGATGAGACATATGCCCCTATTGCAAGATTGGAAGCTATAAGATTAGTCTTGGCATATGCTGCTTATAAAAACTTCAAGGTATATCAGATGGATGTCAAAAGTGCATTCTTGAATGACATTCTAGAGGAGGAGGTCTATGTTCAACAACCTCTTGGTTTTGAAATTAAAGATCAAAAAGATAAAGTTTACAGACTCAACAAAGCACTTTATGGGTTGAAACAAGCACCAAGAGCATGGTATGAGACCCTATCTCAATTCTTGGTGGACAATTGTTTTATCAAAGGAACCATTGACAAGACTCTTTTCAGAATCAATGAAGGAGACATCACCCTGCTGGTACAGATTTATGTTGATGACATAATTTTTGGTTCTGAAAATGAATTAATTTGTGAGAAGTTTGCTAATCTGATGAAAAGTAAATTCCAAATGAGTATGATAGGAGAAATGAACTACTTTTTGGGCTTGCAAGTCAAACAAATGAAAGATGGAATCTTCCTTCATCAAACCAAGTATACCAAGGAGCTGCTGAAGAAGTTTGGTATGGAAAACAGCACCAAAGTATCAACTCCTATGAGTACAAACATAAGGTTGGATGGAGACAAAGAAGGCAAAGATGTTGATCAGACCATATCTGAAAGGATGATAGGGGAGCTGCTGTACCTTCGCCAAAGAGACTGATATATCCATTCTTTGTAGTGTTTGTGCAAGATTTCAATCAAAACCTAAGGAAAGTCATTTAGGTGCAGTCAAAATAATTCTCAAGTATCTAAAATAAACACTAGATGTAGGAATATGGTACTAAAAAGATGGAAGTTTCAAGGTTATATCCTACTCAGATTCTGATTATGCTGGATGCAATATTGATAGAAAAAGTACCACATGAACCTGTCAGTTGATGGGAAATAGACTGGTTTCATGGTTCAGTAAGAAACATAATTCTATATCAACTTCTACTCTTGCCGAATACATTCTTTCTTTGGAAGGCTCTTTGTGCACAAGTGCTTTGGTTAAGACAACAGTTAAGAGATTATGGAATTGAAGAAAGAGAAATTCCTATAATGTGTGACAACACAAGTGCAATTGAAATCACAAAAACTCCTGTTTTGCAGTCAAGAACCAAACATATTGATGTGAGACATCACTTTATAAGAGATCATGTTGAAAAGAAAGAAGTGGTGGTTCTTTACATCCCTACTGAAGATCAACTTGCTGATATCTTCACAAAACCTTTGGATAGTGAAAGATTTGCAAAGTTATGGACTAAACTTGGAATTATAAAAGTTGACTGATACTTCATTGATCAGCAATGCACTGGAATTCACAAGGGGATTAGTCTTTACTATGTTGGGTGAGCTCACTTAGCAGATTAGTCATTGGTATCAACAATTCCATGTACTTATCTATGTTCGGACAATTGAGCAATTGAAGTTGCCAAGGGGATTGGTCTTTGACCTATTGGGTGAGCTCACTTGACAGATCAGTCATTGGTATTAAACTTCATCTTGTATTATCAGTTGAACAAAACAAAAGGAATTGAAGATCAGCAGAGTAAATCTATCAGCAGGCTGCTGAGCCAAGTCTACTGTTGACATGGCTGCTGAGAAATATGTTACTCAGTCAAACTTAAATAAAAGTCAAAAAGCAGATAACCGGGATTTCTACCTTATCCTTATAACCGCAGTTATAATATCCAACAGTTACAACTCGTCATTGGAGAGTTAATAGGACACGTGGCAAAACCGCATTAATTCCAACATTAATCGTGGTTAATGCTACAGTACGTGTGCAGTACGGTTATGACAGTTTTCAACCACTTGCCTATATATATTTGCAGATACATACAACAAAGATACTTACATATTTCAGATTGATATTCTCTGAGTATATACAGTGTGAACATAGATTCTCTATCTTCTTCTTCATATTTTTCAATCAAAAATGGCGGATAAAAGTGATGTTCAAATTGGAACAAGTTAGAGTGTGAGAGGTTATGTTACTGACTGTCACACTACTGAACTGGCTATCAACAAAGGAAGACGAATTAGAAGGGTTGATGGTCTTGAAAATGTTATCAAGAGAAGATTGGAAATAATTTCATATGTCAATGTTCTAGAATTTTGGAGGAACATAGTTACACATGAAGGAGAGAGGCCTTCACTACAACTGTTAATGGCAGGATGATTGAAATTTCCTCAGATCTACTGAGAGAAGTTTATCACTTTGGACTTGCAAATGGTGCTCCTACCAATCCAGAGGCAATGAACCTGCCCAGCGTAAAGTTTGTGGATGCAATAAAGACTGAGGAGTCAGTGACATCACCATTAAGCATTAATGTGAGATATATTGGTTATGAATATAATCTGTTGAGCAAGCTTATAGCCAAAAATATCTTGGGATTCAGTGGAAGTCTAGATACACTGTCTGGATCAAAGATAGATCTACTGATCATTATCTGCAGAAGTATAATGTTTGATTGGGCTGGATTCTTTATACACTATATGAAGAAAATATTTACTAATGACAGAGATGGTGTAAGGAAGACCAATACAAAGCCTCTAGGTCTAATGATTCAGAACTTACTGAAATATTTTCAGATACCTGATGTAGAATATGAGAGAATCAATAAATCCAGATACAAGCCTGAAATTGCCACTCCTATTCCTGGATTAGATGATGTTGAGGCAACTGAAAGTGATAATAATGGTGATGACAATTATGGTGGAAAAGAAGAAAGAACAAAACTTAGACATGATGTGCAACCTACCACATAAAAAAGAATCAAGAAGAAAAGAAAGGCTGCTAACACAAGAAAAATCACAGAATTGTTGAAGCCTAAGAAGACAAGGAAGCAGACAACATAGACTGTTGAGTCTACTGAGGGTCCAGAAGAAATTGAGGTTACTGACCTTATTGAAGTAACAAGGAGGAAGTCTGCTGCTGATATTCTGAAGGAGCAACATAAGGCAGATAGTAAAAAGAGAAAAGCTGCTGAAGTTGAGTCTAAGCAAATTTCCAAAAGAATGAAGGATATTGCTAAGAAAAAGAAGCATGGAAAATGAAAGGAACTGAGAGTACTTGAAGAATAGAGGGAAGAAGAAGAACAAGAGGCTATTGAGGCTGAACCCTTGAAAACTGTTAGGCCTACTGAGGCTGGAGAGGTTGTTGTTGGACAACCTGCTGAAGCTACAAAAGTTGTTGTTGAGCAACTTGTTGAAGAGCCACATCAAACCACTGAGTCTGCACCTGCTGTTGAAGTTGAAACCTTGGTACAGGACCCTGCAAGTTCTGCAAGAATTCAAGGGGAAGAGAAAGTTGTTGCTAACCCAGCTGATGAGCATTTAAGTCAGGGGGAACCAAGGGTTGAACATATGGAGGTAGTAGGCACTAACATACAATCTGAACAACCTACTGACCTTGAAGCATCTGTTGAAGAAACTCTAACTCTACTTGCTGAGACCTTTGGAGGTCAGCAAGGTGCCCAAACTGCTCCTAGGAAGCCAACTATGCATTTTGAAAGGAAGGAAAAGAAAATAAAAGAAGGGTATTTTGATCCAAAGCACAAGTTGGTGGCTGATTACTTTCAGTGGAAGTTTGGGTTTTACAAAAGACAAAAATCAGCTGCTGAGCCTATGACAGGTTTTGAGGAGTGGGCTTATGGAAAGTTAGGAGTGGAGAATTTACATGATTTGGTTGATACCTCCTTGTTGGAAATGAGATTGATGCATCTCATTGATGCGCAAAAGAAGGAAGAGGGTATCAAATTCAGGGATCCTAGAGATGGATCAGACAGTGATGATTCATCATCATACTCTGATGATGGTCATCCCCCGCGTCAAGAAGAGATCAGTGGTACTGTATTGATAAATGAACCACGAGTAGAGCAGTCCACTGATGCTGGGAAGTCTGCTAAGGGACATCAGATTGAACAAGTGGATGAAAATTTGGAAGATTTAACCATAGATGGTTTGGAGGCCCGAATCAATGATGGGATAAATCTTGGAGGAAACAAGCTGGTTGGTGTTTCAGACATATTATTTGTTGAAGAATCTGCTGAACATACTGATGATTAGCAGACTTTAGATTTGGATGAGGAGAAGGTTGCTGATCACAGTGAGCCTGATATCAGTTTTGAGGATTCAACTCAATATCAAGAATGGATTGATACTCAGGACACTCTGTTCAAGACTGCTAATATTCTACGAAGGATTGCTGATGTTAAAGAGTTTCAATAGGAAAATATGGCTGAATTCCCTGCAATTCTTGTACAAAGAGTGTTGATCACTGAGGAACAAACAGTGATAGCACAGAGATTAGACATGGTGATGGGATTTGAAGGATCACCATTGTTATTTAAGGAGGTTCAGGTTGCTGAGGTACATAAAGCACCTGAACAAAGGTCGGAACTGTTGGTACAGGCTGCTGAGAATCAAACAACACATGGACAAAGGTTGGAACTATCTATGGGTTTGGAGGAAACCCTTGCTTTGATTGAAGAATAGGCTACTGTAGTGGAGCCTACTGGAGGAAAGGTCACTGAAGGGAAGGATGGTCAGCAGACTACTGTTATTGATGAGTATGAGCAGCTACTGGACTATGACTTTAGTGATGAGAAGTTTCAAGTGCCTGAAGAAGAACATATTGATGATGAACCACAACAGGCATTTGTACCTATCTTTGAGGAACCCGCACAAGATCCAATAATGGAAGACATTCTTGGTGCTATGGTTGAAGAAGGACCTGCCCCTGCTGGAAGAGACTTGAGTATGGCACTGGTTATCAGCTGACAGAGGGCATAGTATAGTGTGGAAGAGCCTACTGATGAATCTGCTGGAGGAATGGATGGTGGAGTACAAGCACATGTATTGGATGCGTTGAGGGCTGTCAGAAGTGACATTACAAGTTTAAGAACTCAACTTGACATGCAAGAGCAGAGGTTTGAAGATTTGATGAATCTGGTGGAAAATAGAGGAAGAACCACTGAGACTGTTGCTTCTAATATTACTTCCACTCAGTATGCTTTTGCTGACCTTGCCCAATATATGTAGGGGATTAAACAAGGTAATACACTGAAGGACAAGTTTTTGAAAGATCAATTTGCCTCTATTCAACAAAAACTTGATAAACTTGCTGAGGCACCTAAGCCTGCTGTGGCTGAGCCTGCTGGAACACTTAACCTTGCTGGATTGGATCCTAAGTTTACTGAGAGGATCAATCTACTAGAGCAAACATTGCAAGAAAGGATTACTGCAGTTGACACTAGAACTGAAATTATGGAGGGACAATTGAGTAATCTAGTTATCACACAGGAGAGTGTTCATGGCCTGCTGTCCCGTTTTGTTGATGATGTCAATAAGGGGGAAGAGAGCCAAATAGCAGTAGAAAAAGAGGCTGCTATGATTTTTGCAAAGAAGAGATGGGAAGCTGACACCAATGCTTACAGAGAACCTGCACCTGGCAGACTTCCACTTACTGATGATCTTCTCAGAGAATATAAGAAGCTCTACTATAACAAGAGAAGAACTTACCATGACAAGGGCTTCCATGAGGGACTCAATTCCTTTTTGGGGCTTAAGTTTTGGGAAGCCAGAGTCAAAGCTCTTAGATCTTCACACAGAGGTGGAAGAGGTGGGAGGAATCTACCTACTATATCAGCTAAAGATTCTCTAAATGAATTCAAGGAATTATACATGCGTTTAGGCTTCAGAGTACATCAGATCAACCTTACTCTGCCTGAAGCATGGAAATGGTGGAAGGAAGTGAATCCCCATATTGATTTTACCTTATAGAAAATGAATGGATGAGACAAATGGTTAGAGAAATAAGGGAATATCATGAGCAGCAAGAGAAGGAAAGGCAGGAAAGGGAAAGAAGAAACTAGATCAGCATACTTATCTGCTTTATTTTTGCTGAATCTAGACTGTAATACTTTTTGAACAAATATGATTATAATGAGAAATGACTGAATTTGTTCTGTTTTTGTTTTTACTCTATTTGCTTTGCTGTAAGAAGGGTATTGTCATTATCACAAAAAATGGGGAAATTGTTGGACTTATTTTTAAGTTTTTGTGATGAGTGCCAGACTAGCTGTTATAGAGCAAAGGTTAAAAGATGTCTAGATCAAATGTATAGGTTTATTAGTGTTTGATCTTTGTATAGGCTTGATCAAACAAGCACTGTATAGGTCAGCTGACTTTCATCAGCAGACTTGTCTAGGTCAGTAGGGTACCTGTGTCAGTAGACTAGTTTAGGAACCTGCTGAAGACGGAAGGTTGAGGGTTCAAACTCAGTTATTGAAGTCTAAGGGATCAAACTTAGTATTTAAAGTCAAGGATATGGAATCAGAATTTAGGGAAGTCTGTGATTACTTAAACTGATTACATATACCTTGTGTACAAGGTCTAAGTTCCACAAGTTAAATTGTGATTGGAACTTGTTTATAATTAAAATGGTGTAATCTAACTTAATAATAATAAGTTAGATATAATAGAAGTCAGCTGCAGTGTTTTAGAAACACAGCAAATTTGAATCAGTTGACTGATATGTATTTCAGCAGACTAATATTCACAGGAACCTGCTGAGTATATATTTCGATTTAAATCAAAGAATACAAGGATAAGGACAGATAACCACTTCTGATTTTCTCAAACAATCAATGGTTAAGATTAAAGGGACGTTGGAAGTAAACAGTGCCTTATCCAATGGATACAAGTCAAAGGGTTGACAGACTGTAAACTGTCAAAAATCAGTCTGACAGTGTCAGTACTATGTACAAGGACATAATGCAAGTCAAGAAATGGACAAGTCTGAAACGGCTATATTTGAATTTCGAACATAAGTCACAAGGATTCCTACCTATAAATAGAGGACTCCCAATTCAGATTCAAGTGATGAAAATTAAGGATTTATCTTGAGCTATCAAATTTCAATCGATCAAACACCCTACTGACCCTACTGAGCATAAAGCTACTGATCCAGTAAAATTCTTCAATTGTAATCTGCTTTCAAGCTACATCTAGGTTACTCACTTGAAGACCTCAAGCTGCTGATCATATCATACTGATCAAGCTGCTGAAAGCTGAATCACTTACTTGATTCAAACTTTCTTTTATAAGAAATCTACTGAAGACATTGAAGCATCTTTAGGTGTCAAGGACTGTTGTTTGTGGTGGAGCTGGTGAAGAGGCAATCCTACCCTTCAAGGACCAGTGGAAGACTTTGGAGCAGCAATCCTACCTGTTCCAAGTGTTCAGTTTGTGAGGCCATAGTTATTGGTGAAGGACAAGCAACTTAGGGATTTTTGTAACTGCTACCTCAGAATCTCTAGTGAATTACCTCCAACATCACAGGAGAAGAGTGGACTGACCGGATTACCCCACCTGGAACAACTATAAAAATTGCCTACTTACTTTCTGCATTTATATTCTGCGTATAGTATATCTAGCACATCAATCTACTGGATTAGCAACTGATTCACACACATACACTACTGAGTATCTAATACTTTGTATCATATTTTAACATGTAATAAGGCTTAATTTAAATATATTCCACTGCAACAAATTCAATAAAGTCAATAGTCAGCAGACCACTAAGTGTCGTGAGACTCACCGAGTATCAATGAAATGAGTGATCGGCGATCTGCTGAAGTTCTTTGAGTTTGTTAACTCCAAAAGTTTTAAGTGTTAAGTTTATTCACCCCCCCTAAACTTAACCAAAGCCTTTTCAAGGGACCAACAGTAAGTCAAAGAACTTATGCCATGAATGTCTTTGAATTGTTCCTCCTACATCCACAGAAGATATAAGCTCTGCTTCTCGTACTTGACCCTCAGTACACCCAGGCCAGGTTTCCTTATTACTTCCTTCATCTTCTTTTAGGAGAAAAGTCTCTGCTACTTCAGGGTCTAATGCCACTTGCTAACATAATTTCAAAACAAGCTTGTCTACGGCATCTAGCATGTAACATGCATCTCTCTCATCTTGTGCATACCTCCTTGTTTTCATCATATTGAACACTATGCGGTCGTTGTTTACCTTAGAATCAGCTCACCCTTATGCACATCTATCAATGTTTTTTTTCTTTCAAGGAAAGGTCTTCCTAGGATCAGTAAAACATCATGGTTAGCTTCCATCTTTAGTACTACAAAGTCTACGGGGAAAACGAACTTATCAAATTTTACCAGCACATCTTCCACCATTCCACAAGGTTGCTTCATAGACCTATCGTCCAATTGAAGGGTTATTGATGTATCATTTAACTCTTTCATGCCTAACTTATGGAAAATGGAGAGTGGCATTAAATGGACACTGGCTCCAAGATCGCATGGGGTTTTGTTTAGGCACACTCCTCCAATTGGGCAAGGTATGAGAAAGATCCCAAGATCTTTACACTTAGGAGGTAGTTTGCATTACAAAACCGCCGAGAATTCCTTGTTAAAACAAACAATCTCAAGGTCTAACAACTTCATTTTGGTAGAGACCGCTTCTTTCAAGAATTTCGCGTATTCTGGCATCCCGGCCAGAGCTTCTACAAAAGGTATGTTCACATGCAATTTCATAAATATTTCTATGAACTTTTTATAATGAGCATCATCATGATTTGGTTTAAATATCCTAGGGAGTAGGGTAACATAGCAGGATTGATATTTATAGTTCGTGAAGACTTACCTACTGCTTGCTGCTGCTCTGCCTGCTCATCTGCTGAATTTGTAGATGCCCGATTAATCGGTGTGGTGTCCCTTTTCTTCCTGATTGTGCTATGTTCCGTTCATCCTATTTCTCTGGTTCTTCTCAGATAACAGTTTCATGTAATTCCTTTCCGCTTCTTGTCATTATTGCATTCATGTCGTTCGGATTCTTCTCAGTGTTACTTGGTAATCCTCCCGGAGGACGGGCTGACACTTGTTCGGCAATCTGCCCCACTTTCTCGGTCATGGATTTTGTGAGTTGATTGACCATGTCAATCACAGTTGAGCTCATTTTGTCCATGGCTGCCTCTCAACCACCTGACTTGTTGAATTGGGGCAAGAATCCCCCAGTCTTCCTTGGTCTCTCTCCACCTATAGGATCACTTAGTCGAAAACCAGGGTGGTCATGAGAACCCGGGCGAAATCTGCCCCCATAATGATTTCCTTGACTCCCTAAAAAGTTTACATCTTCAGTGTTGGTTACTTCGACTTCTTGAACTTTCTCTACCTTGGCAATGCGGTCTTACATGCCGTCTATTTTTTCGTTCATCTCCACTATCTGGCATAAGATCTTTTGAGATGTATCTTCTCCAAATACACCTTTAACTACCTTTAAATTTTCAATTTCATGCGTCCCCCATTGGCTTGTAAGTGCTATTTGTTCCAACTTTTCTTCAGCGTCTTCAGGTCAAAACAATGCAAAACATCCGTTGCTCGATGCATCAACTTTCATTTGTTCACTGGGCCGCAATCCGTGATAGAAACTATGCATTCGTACGGGCAGAGTGATATCGTGGTGAGAGCATCTCCGTTGTGCTTCCTTAAACCTTTCCTAAGCTTCTATGAAAGTCTCAGCCAGTTTTTGCTTGAATTTCATGATGTCTTGTTTAATTTGTAGTGACTTCCCGGGTGGGCAGTACCTTTTCATAAACTTTTGCAATAGATCGGTCCAAGTTTGGATCGATCCTGGTGACAGAGACAATATCAGTATTTTTGCCTTGTCTTTCAGAGTGAATGGGAACAGTTTCAGCTTAAGTTGTCTTCATGCACTCCTGTTGGTTTGACCATGTTGATAATCTCCATGAAGTTACTGACATGTACATTATGATCATTGTTCGGTACTCCATGGAAGGTAGTGTAATTTGTCACCATTTGTATCATGTTTGGCTTTTGTAGAAACACCTCAGCTGCATTCTCTGGATGAACAATCGCTGGACAAATTGATCAATCGTGGGCATTGCATAACTCTATAGAGTTCTTCTATCTCCTTGTACCACAACTCCTGCTCCGTTTCCTATTCCATTGAAACCGTTTTGTCCATTCTGCCCCATTGTGTTACCCGTATCCTCCAAAGGTGGAATTTCTTCTTCTTTCTCGCTATGATCTCCTTCGTGTGAACTCACGTGATGTGATCCATGGTAGGCGTCAAAAAGAAGAAAAAATAGAAATCCATGGTGATGCAAAAGAGGCGCAATTACTTATGTTATTGGTTAGATAGTCTTTGTTATCCCACATTGGTTATATTGTCTTTTATTTTGTTATTATTTATATTTATTGTTATTTTGTCCCACATTGCTAAATTAGTAATTGGACTTGGAGTTTGTAGCCAATATAAGGCACCTAGGTGGTTCTTTTACAAACAGTTTAATTTTGAGTGAAAATTTGATTAAGTCTTTTGACTTGTTATCACTTGCAAGTGAGGATCTCAACGTTGTAGAGTTCCACCCCTTAGAGAACTGATCAGCGCCTTGAGCAAGCATTGTGGCGTTCTTGCCAGTGTTCTTAGGTTGGATTATCTAAGATCGTTCTTTCGAGCTCGTTATTGATTTCCTTTAGAAGGTCCTAGGGCAAATCCCGTTCTCGATTCATATCATCACGTCGTCTGCCAGCCTATCAATCTTCTTTCGAGCTTCCATTAACTTTTGTTTAGCAAAGTTTTCGACCTCTAGTATGAATCTCTCGAGTTTGGCTGCTGAACTCCGTGTAGCATACTACAAAACACAAAAAAAAAAAACAAAAAAGTTAGTTACTTGCCTTGGTGTCTATTACACTCACCTGGAAGACTCAAAAATACAGACTCTGACTACTGACTCGACGCTGAACCGATAGAACCGATTCTGCGGAATCTGGGATGCTTGATTAATCGCGTGTAACCTCCGATTAATCAGGTGAGATTTTTTTCCTCGATTCAAACAAAACTGATTCTATACGACTCCAGTATAAACAGACTATAAAACAAACTTGAAATTTATAGAAACTAAATATACAAACGCTCAATCTCGAATTAAAAATTATTCTTGACACGAGTCCCTAGAAACGGCACCAGAAAATCTTGATCGCTTGCAAAGCACTTACTAGCAATAGGAATAGGTCTATCGTAGAGTACTGGTGAGTCAAGGTCGAATCTCACAGAGACTCGTAACAATGCAAATTAATCAATATTGAGTTTTCACAACTATAATATAGAAATAATAAAAGTGGTGCCAATAAACAAACAAGAATATGCAAGTTCAACTGGAGCACACAAGAGTTTCTAATGGATTAGTCGAATTAGGAGTTATTAGTTATCCCTCCCATGGCATGCACTAGTCATCCCCTTGGGTAAATTATAATTCATTGTCAGCTATGGGTGCAATCTCCTAACCCTATCTACTTCCACACTAAGGCCAACATATAGTCTATGTGCAATTAACCTCCTTCGTTGGTTGTATTAATTCACTCGCATTAAGTTTTAGAGTTGCCGGCTCAAGACCGAGAACCTCCCTAGGCAGGTATCGACTATGATTAGCACATTCCGAAGGATCCATCAAGACAATGTCCAAACTAAAACATCACTAACTGTCCTTCATGCTAATTTATGATGACATGCAAATTGTTGATCAGGCTACAAAAATGTAAATTAAATATGTCGATCAACGTAGCTGGCGCGGATTATCATGAACAAGAATTTCCAAACTATTCAGATCTAGCGATATAGACCGTCGTAGATCTGAAAAAAATGCAATCACTATTTCATGACATCTTTACCAACGAATCAGATCTATACATTTATGGGGTAAATAAACCTACTAATACATACTACTCAAAAAGAACAACGACAAATCTACATCTTGGAAAAGGCAGAAAATCATACACTCAAAGATAATTGTTGATCTCCCTCTGCTCTCTGCCAGTGAGGTTAATCTATCGACTCTGTGACTAGAACTCATAAAATAAATAAATAAAAACAAAGAACTTTTATTACATAGAACATGTTTTGAAAATTGAACATTAATTGGACACACTGAATTCTGAGGGTGAGGCCTCTTATTTATAGCTAAGTATCCCGACTTAGAATGACCTAAAACTACCCCTCGTCCAAGAAAACGCGTTTCGGAAGATTCTGGTAGCTCGATTAATTGGAGGCAACTCCTGATTAATCGAGGGCATTTTTGTCCTTTTTCTTCTACCGGCTTAACTTGGAAGGTTCTGGAATACCCTAGGCCCAATCCTTTCATTATGTCCGCTCAAGAATCGTCCAAAATGCTTAGCCCAATTATTTTGTATCCTGAAAATTATCAAATAACACATGAAATAATATCGAATAAGGGAAAATAAATGTGAAGTGCAAAATACTTGACACACGAACCCGACACATGACATTAAACTGAAATGGTTCATAATTATAGGTCGAAACAACTATTTTTAGCTCGTAATGGATAAAATGTTGATGTCGTAGGATATACTATTTTAAGCATCATCATGCATGTGGAGTCTAGGAAGAAGAAGTCCAAGAAGGCAGGATCCAAATATCCTAAACCCACATTTGTTCATAATTACTTTGACGAGCAGGGTCATTAGAAGTCCTATTGTCCAAGGAAGAAAAGCGCGAAGAAGCAGTTAAGCGTGGCGGATACCGTGGGTCGCGAGCATTCTGATGAGGACCTGGTTCTAGTTGCTGGGGATTCATCACATCATGCTGATGTTTGGATCCTAGATTCTAGAGAACTTTACCATATTTGTCCACACAGGAGGTGGTTTTCTACTTATGAGCAGAAATATGGTAGTCATATTTCAATGGCTAACAACAAGTTATGCACAATAGTAGGAATTGGCTCAGCTCAATTGCGGATAGTGGATGGTAGATTCTGCACACTTACTGATGGTAGACATGTTCCATAGATGACCAAGAATTTGGTATTTCATAGTCTATTTATAAAACAAAGGTTTCCATTTTAAAGGAGAAGTTGGAGATCTGAATGTCTACAAAAATTCAACTGTAATCCTCAAATGTATCAATAAAGGAACTTAAACATACTACAAGGCTATATTGTATCTAGCTCTACTGTTGTGGCATCCTCAATAGTTTACCAAACACATCAGACCCTATTGTGGCACATGAGACTTGGTCACATAGGTGAAAGAGGTATGCTTGTCTTTTCATTAGTAGGTTTTCTTAGGGGATATAAGGTCAAGACTCTGGACTATAGTGAGCACTGTGTGTTTTGGAAGCTACATAGAAGCAAGTTCTAAACATGCAAACACAGTACAAAAGCATCACTCAATTATATCTATTCTGATTGTTGGGGTCCATCAAAGGTCGAATCATTGGGTGGTCACAGATATTTTATGTCACTCATAGATGACTATTCAAGAATGACTTGGGTGGTGATGATAAAACACAAGAGTGAGGCATTCAATAGTTTCAAGAAAGGAAAGACTCTAGTGGAGAATCAGACAATAAATAAAATCATGAAGCTTAGAACAGATAATGGTCAGGAATTCCATAGGTGTTGGTCCCTTGGAAATGCTAACACAAATTTAGAGGGGGGGGGGGGGGGGCGGGGTGTGAATAAACATGTCACCTAACACTTTCCCAAAAGTGAAAGTACCCTAGAATTGAGTTTTTCATAAAGCTTAAACTGATCCAACATAGTAACTCAGCTCAGTTTTGTTCCTACCCTTTAACCCTGTATAGGAGTTAGTTAATTCAACTTAGCTAGCACTAGGGCTGAACTAACTTGCAGCGGATAAAATCAAGCCTTTCGTGCAGTAGATGTGTCAATAAGAATCTAAGTCTCCTATGTATCAGTTCTATGCTGACTCAGTGTCTAATGTTTGCTGAGTGTAGTGATGAAGTGATAATATAATAATTAAAGGAATCATAACACAGATATAAATGCATAAAGTAAATCAACATAGAGTTTGTTTATGGAAGTTCCGGGTGGTGTAGGAGGTATCACTAGAATCTTGAGATAACAGTTACAAAATCCTAGCCCAATGACAGTCCTTCACGACACCCTAGTTTCACTATCTACACATAATGAACAAATGTGAGATTGCTCAATTCACTCTGCACACTGATCCTTCGGAGGTGGAATGACTCCTTCACCAGCTCACAACTAACACCAACTAAGTTCACAGACTGCACCAACAGCTATGGTAATCAAGTTGCAACCATATGAGGAAAGGTGAAGTTGCTCTCCTCAAACAATGCACAGCCAACCCTTTTTCACAAAGGTTAGGTTTAGAATTAATCAAGGATTAATTCAGTGAGCTGTCTGATTCTTCTGGATTTGACGTTGTAGCTCCAAGATGCCTTTTCCCTCCTTAATGGGTTGCTGGATCTTTCTTTTTATTCTTCAAGGCAATTATGTTGGCTTCCCCTTTTCTAGATATGAAATCTGATTTTCTGAATTTGGATCTTTAGATATATACTTTGTAAAGCTTCTTCCAGATCTATTTTCTCAAGTGCTTGCCTCTGTGTGTTTATGGGGGCAATGCAATGGTCAGATAAATTTTATAGCCGTTACATTTGTTGTTTAGCCAACGTTCATATGTACGACCTTTTGTCGTCTTGTTGTTTCAAATTGAACAAGGCTTTAACTTAGTTTTCTACTATTCTTCAAAACTGAGTACCTCATATACTTGATATCTGACTTCAGTTGACTAAGTCAGAGTACACCATTCAGCTTCTTCTTTTCCTGGTAATTGATAATCTTTGTCCTTAAGATTATTCAGTTTTGCTTGATCTATAGTTCGGTTTCAGGTCACCACAGACTTGACTGAATCCTGACTTAATTAGCTTCTAACTGAGTTTTCCACCTCAGTTCTTCAGTCTTCAACAACTAAGTCTGTGTCCCTCAGTTCTTCAGTGTTCTTAGACAAGCCAACTGAGTCTGTGTCCCTCAGCGAACTTATCTTCTTCGGTTTTCTCATAACTGAGTCTAATCCCTCATTTCTTCATATGTATACTCAGTTTGCTTGCTATGACTCAGCTATTCGCCTAGTTCCTATCTATTACAATGCTTTTCTAAATTAACCTATACTGAGATAACGTAAGGCTCATATAGCGTAGTGCACCGGTGTTGCGCTTAGATAGCAACCGGTTTCAAGCGTGTCCGACTTGAGAGCGTAAAGACACAATTTTGGGAAGACTCACTCAGGGGAAAGCTTTAAATATGATGCCAAGCCAGAGCTGGACATGCAAAGCTCAGATTTCCTATCTTACAGAGTTTATTGAGTTTGAACTATAGAGCAGGAGCCGATCTCTGGGATGACTGATGTGGAGCTAGATGATGATGGCTTCGAGGCCATAGGATACGCAAGCTTGCTTTTCTTATTCGAGTGTTGTATATTGATAGAGTTTCTTACTTGTAGGGAACCTGGATCGGCCAGGACATTTTTCCTGGGTTGGGAAAGTTTACTGGAGATTTAAAGAAGATTGCCGACCTGAGGCAAGGTCGGTCTAACCATGTCTACACTTTGAGGGTGGATAAGGCATAGGGTTAGATTGCCGACTCTGTCAGAGGCAATCTACCCAGCGAGGCTTTTATAATATGGGCATGGATGCGGTCTGTGACAACCGTTTGAAGGACTTCTCGGAGGGAGTGAACATTGTGTCTGAGTACTCCAGCCGTACCGCGGTGTTAACGGTGATTTTTACGGTTTATATGACTTTATTTCGTAACAATTTCCTTCGTGTTTTACTAATTTTTTATATAAAATTAGGTGTTTAATGGATTTATTGAAAGAATGCGTATGGAAATCATTAAAGTGCATAATCGAGCTTATTACGTGATTTTATTAGCGATTTTCTATCGATATATATGGTTCTACATTTTGCACGATTCTATTATCTTGTAGGTACATTTGCATGGCATAGGATGAGCTAAAAAAGATATTCAATTGAAGGTTAGATAGAAGGAGAAAGATGCAAGTGAAACTTGGAATGAAGATTTGGAAAAGCTGAACGAGCATTTGATAATTCCGTCCAGTGGACGGGCGTCCAAGAGGAGCTGTTGGATTCAGGAAAGCATGATTTCTACCGAACGAGCGTTCAAAATTATATAGGACGGGCATCTTGTTGAGCTCAGCCCGACTCGAAGATTTTACAAAGCTTGAACGTGCGTCCAGCCCTTGGGACGGGCGTCCATCGCCTCAAACGTGAGTCCAGATGAATAGAAAGGATAAATATGGGAATATCTTTAATTTATTTCTATTTTATTAGAGTTTAAGCTTTTATAATAATAACCCTAAGTCGGCAAAACTACTTATAAAAGGGGGCATGCAGCAGAAAACGAGAACAACTCACCTGGAGAACACCTACAGCCGCAAAACCGAGAAGCCGACCACTCGGTCGACCGAGTGCTCCTGCTCGATCGACCGAGCGATATTTTTATTTTTTTTATTTTGTTTGTTCGATCCTGGAGATGATCTGAGCAAGTCCTGAACAAGTATGAGAAACCGATCGTCCAACACTTGATTTCAACTCTTAAGTTGGTTTTGTGAGTTTTAATTTAAAGTTTGTTTCTTTATTATGTTTAATTTGTTTTTATGCAATTAAATCGAGAGATGTTTGCATGCTTGATGTTTAACGTTTGATGAGAATCGTTGTTAGACTTAGATCACCGTAGTAAAGATTAGATTTTTAACCTAAAAATAACGAAAGTTGTTAGGTTAATTTCTAGGTTGCTAGATTGAACAAATCTTTCACCTTTGTTATGGAAGCGTTAATCTTTAAGATCGAGAGATGAAAGATTAATAGGCGAATTATCTACGAGAGTAGGAATTCATACCTTTGAGTGAACCACATCTTTATTAAATCTTCACTAAACGATCTAGAGTAGAAATTGAGGGTTGCGGGATAGGTGGATCAATGCTTGTTCTTCGTTAAAATTAATTGAAATTATCTTTGTGCCTTGTCTTCGTTGCTATTATAGAATTTTATTTTTCTTTTTAGTTATAGAATAGATTTATTTAGTTAGTTTAGGTCCGCAACTATATTTCCTGGCTTTGGATTTACAACCCTCTGTCCAGTTTATTGTTTCTTCGTTTTCGTTTTTAGTTATTTTTCGTGACAACCTTCAGAAAAATTAAGAACTAGACCAATCTCGATTTCCTGTGATTCGACTCCGGTTGTAACTACTATACTACGATCCCTGCACTTGGGGTAAACCGGATTATTTTATTACTTGTTTATTTTGCTTAGATAAAATCCGAGACACGCGGCTACTCTTATTTCGGCTCTTGCTTTTTTCAAATCACCGTAGAGTCCAGCCCCCGGTTCTTAGGTCAGAAGGCTTGTGGACTTGTATTTTTTTGCTTTGAAATTCTATTTCAAATGAAATTTTAATCCATACAATTTGATAATAGAATAAGTATTTCGTTAAGTTCTCAGCCTTAACTCTTATGGTATAGGTATCCTGCCCCCTGGTATGCCATGAATTAAATTATAGTTTTAGATTGCATTCTAAAGGTTTGGTCACATTTTTGCTTGAGTTGAGTCTGACTTGCAGAGTGAAAGAGATTGGATTACAAACTTATTGAGTCCGATCTGTGGAGCTCAATTGAGTCCGACCCGTGGACTTTGGGACGAGTCCGACTTGGGGACCTAATGAGCTTGTCCGACAAACTTTGCTGAGTTTGTCCTATGAGGCTCAGTTCGAGTCTGTCCTGCAGACATAGGATTTATTCTTTTTACTTTGATGCTATACTTTTGGTAGTCTCACTAACCTTTTTAATTTTGCTTATGTAGGGGACCTTGGTTGGTCAGGAGGTTTCCCGGAAGTTGGGGGAGGCCTCCAATCTAATATCAGCAAGAAGAAGATTGCCGAGTCGAGGCAAACCTGAGGGGAGCTCGGGGGCGCAGTCGAGCTCGAAGGTAAGGGGATATAGTATTTCCAGGATCAGCATTTGGTCAAAGAGGCAGAGCTGACGTCCGCATCGAGCCAGTTGGATGAGGAGATGAAGGGTAGGGATTAGGTCGTTTCTGAGCTCCAAACAAAGTCGTCTGAGCTGGTGAGGTATTTTTATCCCGACGAGCCGGGTCTACGGCAAGCGGGTGAAAGACTATGGCAAGAGTGGACATTGTGTCTGTTTTTACTTCACTTAGGGATACGAAGATGAAGGCTTTGTGAGCTCAACTCCTAGCTCAAGAGGGTAAGTTGAGGTCCTTGGCAAGCGAGCTTGCTGAGGAGAAGAATATGAAGGAGAAGGAGGTTGCCGACCTCCAAGCAAGGGTGGCCGAACTGGAGGCCATGAGTATATCCAGTTCGGCGTGCCGAGGCTATCCAGGAGTATAAGGCTTCGGCAGATTTTGCCGAGGCCTTGACGGTGCTACTGACCCCATCTTAAACCATGGGTATACCTAGGAAGTGGACGAGTCGAGGATTCAATATCCTTCCCTGTGCTGGACGACTTTCTGAAGAAGGTTTATTACAAGCAGGGAATGAGTGTTGTCCAGCCGACTACTACTTCTGGTTCGGCTCCTTCATCAGAGCCTCAAAAGAGTCCTACTCCAGACTCTTAGATATTTTGGTGTTTTTTTATTTTTGATTTGAAAATTTTCGTACATCGATTTTATTAAGGAAGTTACTTTGTTTTGTATTCCTGCGTTTTCATAAGCTTTGTTAAGCTACTTTGTTTTGTTTTGTTATAATGTCGGAGGGGTGAGCCCCCCAGTAAGCCATTTATTAGTCTTGACTTTTGGATGGCATACTTGTGTTGTTGAGCCTGCCGCGGGAGTTCGGCCCGTGCATACCTAAGCTAGTTACTGACGCTCGATATGTAGTTCTGAGGTTTTCAGATTACATATTTATGTTTGTATGTAGTGCCGAGCTCTATTCCTGAGCTCGGGAAACTATTCTCTAGGTACTAAAATCTCACGAGTCAGATTAGTTCCCATCTTACGATGAACATGACTAAGTCTGATTGTCTTTAGTATAAACTAAGTTAGTCAGGGTTGGCCTAACTAATCACATAAAGTTTTAAGGGCAAGGCCAGGTCAGTACTGACTTCTTGTATAGAGTTTTATGGGTGAGCACGTGAAAGTTGCTCTACTTGTTTTGAGTTGTATGTTATTTTTGATGAGTTTTGTTTATTGTTGGGGATGTATGGTATCCCCCCAGTATACTATTCATTAGTTTTAGCTTTTGAATGGCATACTTGTTCTGATTCTTTGTTGCTGGGCCTGTCGCGTTCGTTCGGCTCGCTCAGGCCTGTTAGTTATTCAGTATGCAACTTTGAAGTTTGCACACTTATTGCTGTATGTAGGACCGAGCTCTATTCGTGGGCTCGGGAATCATTTTGTTGGAAACTGTTGGAAATAATATTTATGTTTTGATGATAATTCATCATATTTATTCAAAGTATTCTCTTAACCCCATTGATGAAGTGCTGAAGCCAGCTGTTATTGTGAAAAGCTAAAATATGTCTAGAACTGAATGTATAGGTTTTACTAGAGTATGATATTTGTATAAGTTACACCAGACAAGCACTGTAACAGTTAGTGTGTCGTAAAACTGAAAAAATGGAAGTCATCTAGAAAACTGGAAATCACTAAGATAGATAAACTGACTTAGAGTACACCCGCATCAAACTGAAGAATATAAGTTCACTGAGGTACACAGACTCAGTTGGCTTATTTAGAAGATAGAATAACTGAGGGTCACAGACTCAGTTACAGAAGATTGAAGAACTGAGGGTTCAAACTCAGTTATGAAGACTAAGTCGAGACTGTAAAGTTGGACTTCAGGCAAGATTGTGGTGACCTGAACTGACTTTATAGAGCTTGTATGAAGACCTAAGAATCATAAGGACAATGAATTCTTAGATGATAATGAGTCATGGTGTACTCTGATTAAGTAAATTATAATCAGATGAAAAACTGGAGTACTGATATTTGAAGAAGAGTAAAATCTCAATTAATGCTCCAAGTTAGTCAAGAAACTGACAAGTAACATTCTCAGTATAAAACTGATAAGGAAACTCAGTTTTATATGTCAGCCATCCAACAACTGATCGCACAGTCGGACGTTGTAAAGGAAGCAATTTTATTGGATGAAATACTGACACAGCAGAATGGTCAGAAAATATAGCCATTACAAGAGAAACGTTGATAAAATTCGAATTGAAGCCAGATGAACGTTGCACCTCACACTATAAATAGAGGACTTTTCACCAAGGAGAATACAGAGATTTAACAAGAATTACGTGTGCATAAATCATTCGAATTGCTATCATCTTTGTGCTATAACAAGATCATATCTAGAAATTCTTCAAGTGTTCAAGCTACATAGATTTTATCCAGAATCAGTCACTTTGAAGAACCACAAACAAGAATCCATTTATTGATTCTCAGCCCAACTTTGATTTTTCATCAAAGGTTTTAGACTGTGAAGCAAACCAGGAAGGTTTCGCCAAGGACAGTTGTGACAAGCAGTCGGGTAGACTGTGTTTGTGGTGGTAGCTGGTGAAGAGGCAATTCAACCCTCTAAGGACCAGTGTTCAAACAGTTGAAGAGCAGCAATCCTACCTGTTCTACAAGTGTTTAGATAGTAACGCTAGGGATTAGCCAAGGACTATTGTTTAGGACTTTTTGTAACAGTTCACCTCAAGAAGTTCTAGTGGAATTTTCCTCCGCACCACAGGGGTAGAGAGGACGTACATGATTACACCACGTAGAACCTCTATAATACTTGCCTTATTTACTTTACACACTTACTTATTTATTTATTCAACATTTACTTATAGTTTTTTGATAACTGACTGTTATACATCAGAATTCAGTTTACCACACTTACATTTCATAAAAGAATAACAAGATCAAGAAAAAGGCTAGAATCATATCCGCTGCCGGTTAACACAGTTTTAAGTTTAAGTCAGTTTGACTTAAACCCAGCTTAGTCAGCTTAACTCCACACAAGTTTAACTGAACCTTAATTTGTTTTAAATCCAGTTTTTGGGACAAGTTTATTCACCCCCCGCCCCTCTAAACTTGTGTTAGCCTTTCCAAGGGACCAACAATTGGTATCGGAGCAGTGTTTCTAAGTTGAAGAGATCCAGAACTGAATTCAAGTAACAGTTTGTCTGCTTGAAGTAACTGATCATCAGTTATTTCCGATCACTAAAATTAGTATCGAAACAGTATCTCTTTGACAAGTTATCATTTGCTCTATCTCTCCTCTATTTTTTCTCATTTGAAAGCTCAGTTTCCAGTTTTTAAACAATCAATTTTCACTCACTCACTATGGATAACAATCAATATGCAAGACAGATGCTTATGTGCAACATGGACAGATTTGACGAATATAAACGTCGTATGCAGGCTTTTCTAGTAGCTACTCATGATGAAATGATGGATGTACTCACTGATGGAACAATTCAGATCACTCACATGCAAACTGCTGGTGGACAGCAAGTTCGAGTTGCAAAACCCAAATCCGAATAGACTAGTGATGATCGTAAGCAAAACAATCTCAACAATGTTGCTATGGATTTTATCCTCAGAACTCTTGACAGCAACATGTACTTAAAGGTGAAAGAATGCACAACTTCCAAGGAAATATGGGACAATTTACAACTTGTTTGTGAAGGAACAGATTCAATCAAGGAAAATAAAATTTCTGTTGCAAAACAAAAGCTTGAAAATTTCAAGATGAAATCTGGAGAAACCATTGACCAAATGGAAACAAGATTCAGTGCTATCATGGATGAATTAGATCTACTCAAGATTGAGTACTCTAAGAATGTTATCAACACAAGAATCTTGAAGGAATTACCAATGTGCTGGAAAATGAAGGTCACTGCTATGGAAGAATCTAGAAGACTTGACATAGAAGATTCTTTCAAAATCTTCTCAGATCTGAAAGCTTATGAATTCAGTGAAGATTTCACAAGCACAGCTGCAATAATCAAAGCTTTGGAGGAACGAAAGACCACAACACTCGCTGCAGCATCAAATGACATTCAAGAAAACTCATCAAGCAATCTTCATGAATTGGATGAAATGGAAGAACAAATGGCTCTAATGATGAATAGAATTCGGAGAATGAAGAGTGTACACCTAGTCACCCAGAAGTTCATCAAGATGACTCCTGAGAAAAGAAAAGACGATGAATATCTCTGTTTCAACTGCAAAAAGCCAGGACATTATAAGGCTGAATGTCCAGAACTGATCAAGAAGACTCCACCAAGAAGAGTTGGTAGAAGAGCACTCATTGCTGGAGATGAGTCAGATTATGAAGATGGTACTGAAAGACTATCAGATGACACAACTTTAATGGCACACATGGAAGATCCAAATGAGGTATGTGAATCTAACTCTAAATATTTCTCAGCTCAAATTTCCATGCAAAATGCATGTTCTTCGACTGCTGACTCCAATCCAAAAAATCTAGAATTAGAAGAAACTCTTGACGAATTGATGAATCAGCTAGTAATTATTCAAGCTGGTTATGAATCAATTAAAGTGGAAAAAGAAAATCTAATTCTTGAAGTTGAAAGATTGAAGTATGAATTAAAAATGTTGAAACTGACTAGAACTGATAAAGAAAAGATTCAAAGATTAGCCTCTCAGACGCTGAAGATCAATCGAATCACTTGCTCAATCAAGTTCGGTTACCGGATTCAAATCAGGAAACCCGTATGGAGAAAAAACGGGTTTAGGATTTGATACATAGCAATCTTCTAAGAATGGAACTAGCAAAGCTACTGAACCAAGTACCAAAACTGGTATTAAGTTTGTAGCTGAGCAACTTCCACAAACTGAGAAAATTGTTGAAGTAGTAAAGCCAGTATCACATAGGATAAATCAGTTTTCCAAGAAAACAACCAGATTTACCAACAAAGGGAAACCAAATAGTAAATCAGCTGTATCTCAAGAAAACCGAACTGGGAAATCAACTACCAGGTCCACAAAAACCAATCAAGTCAAGAACTAGAAAAATTACAATCAAAGCAAATCCAAGAATGTCAATCATTCAAAGATTCACACATTCAGGTGGAAAGGAAGATTATATCCCACTGATGATGATTGGAATTTTGCTGCATCTATTAATAAAACCGATAATAACAATCATTCCGCATGAAAACTTATCACAAGTTTCACCAAGACTCAGCAGAGGGCTAATCTCGCCTTCTCGGCAAAAGTCCCAGCACCAGTCGATTCGGACCTCGACTCTGATGGAAGGAATGACGGTTATCATTTTAGCGTTAATAATAAAAAATATGGAAATAAGTTTCAGTCAAAAGATCTGAGTGATCATATAAATAAGACACAGTCCAAACATAGATACTATAGGAGTGGAGCTTACATATATGAAAACAAGTGCAACAATATCCGAAGAATCCCAAAAGGATATATTCCTAGAGTTGTACTGACAACTGACCCCTACGGACCCAAACTGAGTTGGGTACCTAAAAATGGTTAATTTTTTTGCAGGATATATGGTACTTTGACAGTGGTTGCTCTAGGCACATGACAAAGAGTAAAGACTGTCTCAGTAATTTTATTGCAAAGGATGGACCAAAGGTTAATTTTGGAAGTAAAGACAAACCTGGATACACTAGAGGTCATGGCACCTTAATCAGGAATGGACTTACAATCAAGAATGTATCTTATGTAGAAGGATTACACTACAAACTACTCAGCATCAGTCAATTCTGTGATATGGGATACAAAGTTACTTTCGACAAAGAATTATGCGTTGTCGTCAACGAATCAGCTTATCAAGTTGTCCTAGCCGGAAGAAGAAAATAAAATATGTATGTAGTAGATTGGACAACAGCCGTTGCTGAAACTTGTTTGCTTGTGCATACAAAATCAGAAATCAGTTGACTATGGCACAAGAAATTGAGTCATCTTAACTTTGATGACATCAACACACTTGTTAAGAAACAATTAGTCATTGGACTACCAGAAATATCATTTAAGAAGGACAGCTTATGTGATGCATGTCAACAAGGAAAGAAAACAAAAGCAAGTTTCAAGACCAAATCTCAGCATTCAACAACCAGACATCTGGAGTTGCTACACATGGATTTATTTGGACCTATTACACCAATTAGTATCAGTGGAAAGAAGTATACATTGGTGGTAGTAGATGATTTTTCAAGATACACTTGGGTAATTTTCTTAACCAAGAAAAGTGAAACCAAGCAAAGACTTACTGAATTACTCAAGAGACTTCAGAATCAGAAAGGAGTATCAGTTGTGAAAATAAGATCAGATAAGGGAACTGAACTCCTCAACAGCGTAATTATTGAATACTGTGAAGAGAATGGTGTCTTACACCAACTGGCTGCCACAAGAACACGTCAACAGAATGGTGTAGCTGAAAGAAGAAATAGAACACTCAAGGAAGCTGGGAGGACTATGATCTATGAAGCAAAACTACCTGAAAGATATTGGGTATAAGCAGTTAACACAGCTTGTTACACACAGAACAGAGCTCTCATGAACAAAAGACATGAGAAGACCCCTTATGAAATCTGGAATGGAAGAAAACCAAATGTTTCCTATTTTCATGCTTTTGGAAGAAAATGTTTCATACACAACAATGGGAAAGATCAACTTCATGTTTTTCAGCCCAAAGCTGATGAAGGAATTTTTCTAGGATATTCAAGTGTCAGCAAAGCTTTTAGAGTACTAAACAAAAGGACACTCAAGCATGAGGAATCAATACATGTAGTATTTGATGAACCCATCTTCCCAGGAGAAACAACTGAAGACCGACAAGAACCAGTTTCTCAGTCTCAGTTACCAGTCATGCCAGAACCAGTCTCAGTTGACATTGGAAGACTACAAATTTCTTAATGCTCAGATCCATATTGTTCACGGTTTTATGCAAAGTAAAAGATAACAAGTAATAAAATAAAACCGATGTCAGCCCCAAGTGCGAAGGCTCGCAGCTATAGTGGTGAAACCGGATCGTATCCGCAGGGACTTGTACGAAAAAGAGTTTTTGCCTTCGATTTCTTTTATAAAGTTGATGATTATGATCTCGGATTTTCAATTAACAAACTAAGGTAGCAAACGTGAAAATAAATAAAACTACGATAATAAAAATTTATTTAAAGAAAGATTAAAATAACTAGAACACACCATTGATCCACCACCCCACCGAAAATAACAAGAAAGACACATATTCATTCGTAAGTTCTTGGATTATTATCTGCTAAAGAGGCATTTTCCCTTTCGGTTCATCGCCTTTTAATTAGTTCACCACTCTCGGTACAACTAAAGCATTTACGGATCAAAGATATGGATATAAATCCTAATCTGACAACATTCACCCTCAACTTACGTATGTTGGAAGAATATTATCATTCTCCTTCACGGTAATCTACGAATTTATCAACTATCGTATCTAAATTCGATTAGCATGCAACATAAGTATAGATCATACAAATTGCACATAAACAATTCAAACATGAAGGAAGAACAAGAAACTCACTAGAACAAATGAAAACGAAATCCTTGTTTATTCCGGTGATGGTGGCTTCACAACGATGGTTCTAGCTTAGAGACCTTAGCCAATCATCCTCGATTATGATTTCGAATCGGGGCGTAGCTCCAAAGATTACAACAATATTACTATTCTAATTTATTCTCGGCATAACGCCTACAGAGTATTTACATAAAAAAGACGGAAAAGTAAAAGCTTGGCCAAAAAAGTGACCAAGGAGGCGCCTTTATGGATGGAAATGAGGGAGTTCTTATAGGGAGAGTTGAGGGAGGTGTATAAGGGAGAGGTTGTAGTTGAGGAGATATTTTTGGGAGAATATGCTAAGGAATATACTCAAGTTTGTTATAAGCATGTGGGAGGTGATAATGACTTTGCATGTGAAGGTGAGGAGTCACTAAAATAGCATGTGGAGTTTGTTATGACTCATCATCATCATCATTAAGGAGCACATGGAGTAACATGCATCAAACTTGGCCAAAATATCTCCGGTTCGTCCGTAATTCCAAAGTTCGTAAAAAAATCATAACTTGAGTTGTAGACCTCCGATTGACGTGATTCAAAATCGCTTGGAAAGCTCATTTTAGTATCTAAAACTTTCGTCAAGAACTCTTCCCTGAAAATGCCTCTAAGTCGGGTAAAATTTCCATCGAAAAACAGGTTACGGTAGAAGTACGTTGGAAAATATTGATCCGTTGATCTCGTAAACTCGTGGCATCTTCTTCTTTTCCTCAAAATCCATCTTTTAGGCCTCAAAATATAATGTTACGTGGCATATTTTGAAATACTTGATCACCAAGTTTGGGCCGAATCGAATCGAGCTTTCTTTATTCGAATCGAGCTTTCTTCTTAATCTTCATCGATCTTCGTTTAAGCTCCTCATTTAACATGCAAGCGTACTACATTCATGATAACATCGTGCAAAATGTAACATCTCATATTCAAAGATTTTTATCAATGAAATCACATAATTAACACAAATTTGCACTTAACCACTTTTAAAACTCATTTGCTCAATAATTCGATTAAACCCTTGATTTCTATGCAAATTATACGAATATGGAGGAAATTGTTATAAAATATAACATTAGAAATCGTATAAAATCACCCTAAACAACTCCCCCACACTTAGCTTTTGCTCGTCCCGAGCAAAACAAAACAAGAATCAAGGCTCGAAAAGATAGACACCTCAAAGAAATACAACATATACTCAATAAATCAGAGGTTCACCCTGATGTGTGTGCATAGCCATAGAAAACTTCCACTAAGTCCAAACTTGAAAAATTCAAAGCAAACTAGCTAATACCCCCTTCAAACTAGTAATAATGATACTTATAAGATGTACCCTACAAAACGTGACATATCCTGAAAAGAATGATAGAATATATCTAGGGCCATTCTGATATACTCAGAGGATAATCCCTACAACATATCTGTCAGTTTATACTGGGGATAAGGTATACGATAACTAAGTCCTTAACTTATTCATAATAATAAATTTTTTCGATTTTTTTTTTCACTTTTTTTTTCACACTTTTTTTTTTTCTTTTTTTTTTTCTTTTTTTTTTCAACACACATCAGAATGAGCTTTTGCCCGTCATACTAGAATAGGACATTTCGAGATAATCCCCTATCTACTCAAATCATAAGGCAACTTTTTTGACTGTGTCGTGAGCTTTGGTCATCATAGTGGTATAGGACATTTCGAGATAATGCCCTACCGCACTCAAATCATCGACCAACTTTCGACACACACAATTGATTACTTTTTTCGAGATTTACGCGGCGTTGGTTAACATGCTAAAAGCAATTCAAACCTCACCGAGCATAACACCTCAAGCAATGATTTATTTGTTAATTATTGTGCAAGAACATTAGTTATGAACACTTATCACATTCAAACGTTCAGATATTCACAATATATCATACTCTGGCTATAAACACAAACTATCATAATTCTCACGATACGTACGTTAGCACTAAGCACATGACTTATAAGATAATCAAAATCACTAATCAAAAAGGGGTATAGCTTTATAATTTAGCTCATCATTCACTATGGCTCGTGAAAAATATATTGGGTGAAACAACTAACTTATCGAACATACGGAATATAGCATTAATGACTATAAAAATAACGAACAAAGATATGCATTGTTTACTCGGAATAAACAAAAATGTGAAAATTTAGCCCATTTAGCATAGAATCAAAATAATTTAAGCAAATGGTAGATACATATAACCGACTATTCCTCCCCACACTTAAATCACAACATGTCCTCGGGTTGTGCGAGAATATAAAAGAAAAAGAACACTTAGCCGATTGTGGTTCGAAAGTGGCAATTCGGAAGTGGCCTAGAATCGACTCGAAATGCTCGATGAAAGCGATGGCGTGGACCATCCACCGGAAAACGGCATCATCTCGAAACTCACAATTGCTATCGCAAATATCCCGCACATCATGGGAAAACAAGACGTACCTCGGGATAGGGGCACAAAAGATGATAGACAAGGCAACATCATGGAATAAAGACAGAAATAAACTACAGACAAAAAATGAAAGATATCTAGGTTACCATCCTAGTAGGGCTTAATTATAGTCGGAGCTCGACTAGACAATAAAATTTCAACTCGGTCACTTTGAATTTCCTATTCCCTTAGTTGCATAGTAGTTAAACTAATACATGTCACACATTATTTGAAAATTTAAAATGTATAGGTCATGATATGAAATATGTGACAAAGTATTAACTATGAGTCTTTTATACCCAGATCCTCAAGGGTTATTTCAAATTGTTCTAACAACCTAAATCTAAGAAATGATGCATTTGAATTTTTTCTTTGTACTTCCTCGGGATTTTCGGATAACCTCCTAATCGTTCCCTTTAAATGACATTCAAACATTCATCCTGAGACTTGGTGAAACAAAATGAAAATCAATCCGAAGTATTAGAAAACTATTATCCAAAGTATGAGTAAAGTATCATGCAAAATGTAGAGTTTTTTTTTTTTTTTTTTTTTTTTAAAACGGGTTGCCTCCCGGTAGCGCTTTTGGTTAATGTCGTTTGCTCGACAACCCAAAAATTTTCAACCCGGGTCAGGCCAGTGAGGCCTCTTTCCGGAATCATTCTTGATTTCCTCGGGGTCAATAGTATGGATCCCACAAAAACAAAGTCTCGCCAACGTATTGGCCATATTAGTAAACTTCTGTATCCACTTTGTTCCTATGGTTCTTCTCTTCTTCTTTTTAGATTTCGAGTTCCACAAGTTTGAGGTGTATCATCGGTAATCACAAGATCATCAAAGAATTCATAGAGACGTAAATCATCGGGTTCCAAAAGATCGGAGCCGTCTTGACTAGGGGCGTCGTTTAGATGGAAAACCACCGTCGCCCTTTTGTTGACCAATATAGTGTTTAAACCGATGACCATTCACTCTGAACAACTCTCCTCTTATTTTTTTCAATTCGACGGCTCCACTAGGGAAAACTCGAGAAATTTCAAAGGGCCGGACCAACGGGTGCGTAGCTTACCAGAAACAGATGTAACCTGGTATTATATAGTAAAACCATTCGCCTCTTTTTGAATTCTCTATGCTTGATTTTCTTGTCGTGAAGAAGTTTAGTCCTTTCCTTCTGATTCTTGAGCTCTCGTGAGGCCTGGAGTCTGAACTCATCAAGCTCCTGCGCAATCGCAACAATCGCTTTTCTCTCCATAATCGGGCTGTCAAAGTTTAAGAATTTAATAGCCCGTAATGCTCGTGCTCAAGCTCGATTGGCGGTGGCGAGCCTTACCATAAACCATTTGAAACGGAGATGTGCCGATAGGAGTTTTGAAAGTCATCCTGTAGGCCCGCAGTACATCATCCAGCTTACGCTCCATCCGGTCCTATGAGAATTCACCGTCTTCTCAAGAATGCTTTTCAGGCTTGATTTACTTACTTCAACTTGTCCACTCGTCTCGAGGGTGATAGGGGTAGCGCTTTGTGTTTCACCCCATATCGTTCTAAAATCTTTTCTAATGGAGTATTGCGTAGAGTTCCTCACACGATGAGAGCTCGTGGACAACCAAACCGTGTAAAAATGTTTTCCTCGGAAGCTCTTGACCACCTTGTGGTCGTTCCGCGATGTTGCTATTGCCTCTACCCATTTTGACACGTAGTCAACGCGAGACTGAAATGTACTTGTTCCCATACGAGGATGGAAACGGTCCCATGAAGTCAATACCCCATCGTCGAAAACTTCACATTGTTGAATGGGGTGTAGGGGCATGTCCATTCGCCGAGAAAGTTTACCGTCTTGTTGGCACCGGTCACAACCTTTACAAAACTCTCTGTATCCTTAAAAATTTTCGGCCAAGAAAAACCGGATGAAAAATCTTCGCAGCAGATCTTCCCAGCTTCCATAATGACCTCCCACAGGTCCGTCATGGCATTGCTCTATAATGTCCTCTCTCTCCGAACTCGAGGACACACCTACGGAGTAATCCATCCTTACAACGCTTGAAGAGAATAGGGTCGTCCCACACATAATAGTTCAAATCCGAAAAGAATTTCTTCTTTTGCTGATATGTCAGGTCAGGGTCCAGATATCTGCCGCTCAAGAAGTTTGCAAAAGGTGCAAACCAAGGAGAACCTTTTCCAAGATGGGGCGGGAGTAACCTCGCACGCATCAATGGTCATGAGTTGCTCAGTTGGAAAATCAATTCCAATTTCATCCGACTCTACCTGAGGATCATCGGTCAGCCGAGACATGTGATCAGCTACCACATTCTCGCTACCTTTCTTGTCCCGGATATGAACATCAAACTCTTGTAAAATCAAGATCCATCTCATCAAACGAGGCTTGGCATCAGCCTTGCTCAACAGATACTTCAATGCAGAATGGTCTGTCCAGACTGTAACTTCCGACCCAAGCAAATAGCTTCTAAATTTATCCATGGCAAAAACTACTGCCAACAACTCCTTCTCAGTTGTTGCATAATTTACTTGTGCTGGGTTTAAAGTGTGACTAGCGTAGTAGATAGGTTGGAACTCGCCGTCCACTCTCGACCTAGCACCGCTCCGATTTGCATAATTAGAAGCATCACACATAAGCTCGAAGGAGCTTTCGGTCAGTGCTATAAGAATTGGCGAGGTAATCAACTTGTCTTTTAATTCTTTAAAAGCTCTTTCACACTCAGGGGTGAAAACAAATTTCACATCCTCTCTTAAGAGAGTTGACAAAGGCTTGGCTATCTTAGAAAAGTCTTTAATGAACCGCCTATAGAATCCAACATGACCCAAGAATCCTCTTACTTCTCTTACAGTTTTGGGGTATGTCATTTTTTCAATAGCTTTTACCTTCGCTTTGTCAACCTCTATACCTTCTTTGGACACCTTGTGTCCCAGAACAATTCCTTCTTCCACCATTAGGTGGCACTTCTCCCAATTTAAGACTAAGTCCTTCTCTATGCACCGACGTAACTTTATCAAGATTGTGTAAACAGAGTCTAAACTGTCCCGAATACAGAGAAGTCATCCATAAAAATTTCCATCACCTTCTCCACTAAACCATTGAAGATAGCCAAAGATACATCTTTGAAATGTAGCTGGTGCGTTCTGAGACCAAATGGCATTCTTCGGTGGCGAAGGTACCAGAGAGGCGGTGTGAAGGTAGTCTTTTCTTGATCAGTGGGGTCGATAGCTATCTGAAAGTATCCAGAATAGCCATCCAAAAAACAATAAAATTGCTTGCCACTAAGCCTCTCAAGGAGCTGGTCAATGAATGGCAAAGGGAAGTGGTCTTTTAGAGTTACCTCATTTAGTCTTCTGTAGTCGATGCAAACTCTATAACCAGTGACTTGTCGTAAGGCAATCTCTTCCCCCTTTTCATTCTTTTCAATAGTAATCCCTCCTTTCTTTGGCACCACCTGAGTGGGGCTCACCCATTCACTATCGGCTATTGGGTAGATGATACCCATGTCAAGCAATTTGATGATTTCCTTCTTAACGATTTCCTGCATGTGAGGGTTTAGCCTTCTCTGAGGCTGTCGCACCTTCTTCGATCCCTCAACAGTCCTGATCTTATGCATACAGATATCAGGGCTTATCCCCTTAATATCTCCCACTTGCCAACCAAAGGCGAGGATATTATCTTGCAAAGACTTTGATAAGCTTTTCTTCCTCCTTCGGTTCTAACTTAGATGAAATGATCAAAGGAGCTTATCACCGTCCCTCGAAAAAATGTATTTCAAGTGTTGAGGCAAGGGTTTCAACACTAAATCTGACGGTGGCTTCTCCACACTTGGTCTCAATTTATCTCCCTTAAGCTCTAGATCTCCAAGCTTATTATAAGGGCTATGAAGCATCATGGCCTCCCAGCAGACAGGGGCCTCATCTCCTTTTGCAAATCTGGGCATATCACCATGCCTCTCCCTCATCTTCTTTCCTACCACCTCGTGGTAATCAGAACTTTCCTTGTCAATCTCTTCTAAAAATTTTATCCACTCTCATTGGTCCAAGTTGCGATAGTTTATTGAATTCTTCCTCATCCCAACTACCCATGAACACTTGTTTATCATACTCATCAGTGAAATCGTCCTCAATAGCTAAACAAGTGTCACTGGACGGGTGCTTCACTGCATTGCCCACATTGAACTTTATGCTCTCATCCTCCAAATGTAGGGTTACTTCGCCACTGTGGGAATCTAGTAAGGCACGGGCGGTTGCAAGAAAAGGTCTTCCAAGGATCAAGGGGGTTTTCTTATCGTTGGTCATATCCATGATTACCCAATCAGCTGGGTATATGAAGTTCTTAACCTTGACCAATACATCTTCTACAATTCCCCTTGCATATTTCACACTTCTATCAGCAAGTTGAAGAGAAATAGGTTTAAGCGTAATAGATTGATCCAATCCAAGAGATTGGAAGATTGACGTAGACATCAGATTGATTGATGCTCCCGAATCACACAAAACATTGTGGAAGTCCTGCTCCCAATAGTACATGAAATCGTAAATCTACCAGGTCGTGACACTTCACGGAAGTTTGGTCCGGCTGATTCTTTGAGCATTCTCCATTCAATACTATGTGCTCGAGCTCTTGGAGCTTCTTTTTTCGAACTCATCAAGTCCTTTATAAACTTTGTATACTTTGGCATTCCTATCAAAAGATCAACTAATGGAATGTTTGCCTCAAGATTCTTGAGCAAGTCGATAACCTTCTTATATTCTTTATCGATTTGTTAATGACAACTTGTTCTTGTTAGGTGGGTAAGGGAGATCAAAGAAAGTCTTCCTCAAGAAAGTGCTTCTTTGCCGTCTTATCATTGATTGCTTTGTCTTCCCTATCCTTCCACCTCACATGCTTCCTGAACACAACTTAGATTCTCGACTTCTTCTCAAAGATTCTTCTCTTTATCATCGGTATTCTCAACTTTCACCTTTTCTTCGAATTTTCTCTTTCACTTGGATCAATAGTAGTCCCAACATCCTTCCGAGGAGAACAAAGATCTTCCCCTCTGCTGCCTCTCTCTCACGGGAGGGGCTACTGCTTCCTGGTTGGCCTGACCGCCAACCGCTTTCCCACTCCTCGCTTTATAGCATTCACTCATCTTGACCATAGCTCCATGGTGCGAGACAGATCGGTGCACGTATTCTGATCATTCGGACGATTAACCCCTCGGGGTTCTTCTCGATAAAACTCGGCAAATGACCTTGAGGTCGACTTGCTTGTCGCCCGAAATTTGTCCCAATTGCACCTCCAAATTTCTCACTTTGATCGGGTCGTGAGTACTTAAAGCATTTGCCAATTGAGTGTTGGCCGTGATTTGCTCGCTCAACTTTTGTTCTAAGATCTGAAATGATTGATTTTGATTTTGCGGTGGATTGGTGTTCCATGTTGGTCGATAGTTGGATTGAAAATTGCTTTGATTAGGCCTAGGGGCCTGAAAATGATGGGGGTTTGCTGCCCCAGAAGGGTCACTCCATCGGAAACCAGGGTGGTTCCGGTTATAATTGAATCCTTGAGTGTTTTGATTCTCGACCGAAGGTCGATAATTTTGAGAAGTGAATGTATTCACTTCTTCCGAATGCAACAATAGATGACATCGATGGAATGCGTGCCCAACGGTATCGCAATTTTGGCAAACGACATTGTTTTGAACAGCTTTGACCTGTGAGATCGGGTCAAGCTGGCATTGATTACTACGATGGCCTTGGCCATGGCAATTGTCACACACAAGACTTTGAACATTATTCATTGCCGTCACTTGCTTCAGAGTGCGCCAATCGAGCTTTTAGAGACGTGGTCTCATCTACCTCATACTTCCTGCAATGAGCTTTTACGATTGGGCGACTGCATAGGTAGGGGCATAATTATACTTTGCAATATCTTCAAACAACATCCATCCTCATCGTGTGTCTTTCTCGTAAATGCACCTCCAAAGTGAACTATTCACCATTCCTTAGTCAATTCAAATAAACCACTTTGTAGAAAGTGTTGACCAATCTTTGTTTATCCAAATTCCCATGGTGGGGGCACTTTCTCAAGAGAGTCTTAAATCGTTTCCATGCATCGTAAAAGATTCCTTCTCGATTGCACAAAAGTGAATATCTCGATTCGGAAGATGAGCCGTCTTTGCGTGGAAAGTACTCGGCTCGTAAATTCTTTCTCCAACTCTTCCCACGAAGTAATGGATTCGATCGTAAGGATTTATACCATTCTTTCGCTTCTCCTTCAAATGAGAAAGGAAAGAGTTTCATTTTTAGGGCATCCTCAGTGACCCCTTTGATTAAAATAGTCCCGCACGATTCTAGAAATGAGTGAATGTGATCGTGCGGGTCCTCAGTGGAAAATCCATGAAATGTGGAACCTCTTACCAAATTGATTAAAGAAGTTTTGAGTTCGAAATTATCAGCCGTGATTTCAGGAATCACGACCGCAGGATTAACTTTCACAGTAGATGGCATGGCAAAGTCTGCCAATGTCCGTTGCTCTGCCATTTCTTCAACCTGGGCTCCTACTTGAGCTTCTCCCTCAACGTATCCTTCAGGATTGTTTCCTTCCGTGGTTCCCTCGTCCGTTGGTCCGGTGAGCCGGGCCAAACGTCTGTTTGGTCGAGCGATGGTTCGCTCTATCTCCGGATTATACAAAAGTGGTCCCCCGTGAGTTCGAGTTTGCATAAACTACGTTTGGGCACCAACACCTAAATCACGAGGTTTCGGGATTTTATCCTTATGCTTCCATGAGTGGGATTCACCGAGAATCCATCACCCAACCTCAATGATTGAAACGTGTTCCGTGTTTCTTTTCTCTCTTTCTCGGTAATTACCGAATCCACTCGGTATTTATCGAGAATTTTTTAAATTTTTTTAATTTTTTTTTTTTTTAGAATTAAAAAAAAAACTATACTAAAACAGGCTCAAACAGTCTAAACAAATAAGTAAAGAAACAAAATACTATAAAACTAATACGAATGTAAAACAGTAACGAAAAGAAAATATTTTTTTCTCTCTCTCGGTAATTACCGAAAGATTTTTTTTTTTTTTTTTTTTTTTTTTTTTTTATTTTTGTTTAAGACGAAAACAGATAACTTAGTTGACAAAAAAAACGAAAACGAAAATTTTCCGTGCCAAGTCCCCGGCAACGGCGCCAAAAACTTGTTCGCGGTTTTATGCAAAGTAAAAGATAACAAGTAATAAAATAAAACCGATGTCAGCCCCAAGTGCGAAGGCTCGCAGCTATAGTGGTGAAACCGGATCGTATCCGCAGGGACTTGTACGAAAAAGAGTTTTTGCCTTCGATTTCTTTTATAAAGTTGATGATTATGATCTCGGATTTTCAATTAACAAACTAAGGTAGCAAACGTGAAAATAAATAAAACTACGATAATAAAAATTTATTTAAAGATAGATTAAAATAACTAGAACACACCATTGATCCACCACCCCACCGAAAATAACAAGAAAGACACATATTCATTCGTAAGTTCTTGGATTATTATCTCGCTAAAGAGGCATTTTCCTTTCGGTTCATCGCCTTTTAATTAGTTCACCACTCTCGGTACAACTAAAGCATTTACGGATCAAAGATATGGATATAAATCCTAATCTGACAACATTCACCCTCAACTTACGTATGTTGGAAGAATATTATCATTCTCCTTCACGGTAATCTACGAATTTATCAACTATCGTATCTAAATTCGATTAGCATGCAACATAAGTATAGATCATACAAATTGCACATAAACAATTCAAACATGAAGGAAGAACAAGAAACTCACTAGAACAAATGAAAACGAAATCCTTGTTTATTCCGGTGATGGTGGCTTCACAACGATGGTTCTAGCTTAGAGACCTTAGCCAATCATCCTCGATTATGATTTCGAATCGTAGGCGTAGCTCCAAAGATTACAACAAGACTACTATTCTAATTTATTCTCGGCATAACGCCTACTGAGTATTTACATAAAAGACGGAAAAGTAAAAGCTTGGCCAAAAGTGACCAAGGAGGGGCGCCTTTATGGATGGAAATGAGGAGTTCTTATAGGGAGAGTTGAGGGAGGTGTATAAGGGAGAGGTTGTAGTTGAGGAGATATTTTTGGGAGAATATGCTAAGGAATATTCTCAAGTTTGTTATAAGCATGTGGGAGGTGATAATGACTTTGCATGTGAAGGTGAGGAGTCACTAAAATAGCATGTGGAGTTTGTTATGACTCATCATCATCATCATTAAGGAGCACATGGAGTAACATGCATCAAACTTGGCCAAAATATCTCCGGTTCGTCCGTAATTCCAGCAGTTCGGTAAAAAAATCATAACTTGAGTTGTAGACCTCCGATTGACGTGATTCAAAATGCGTTGGAAAGCTCATTTTAGTATCTACAACTTTCGTCAAGAACTATTCCCCTGAAAATGCCTCTAAGTCGGGTAAAATTTCCATCGAAAAACAGGTTACGGTAGAAGTACGTTGGAAAATATTGATCCGTTGATCTCGTAAACTCGTGGCATCTTCTTCTTTTCCTCAAAATCCATCTTTTAGGCCTCAAAATATAATGTTACGTGGCATATTTTGAAATACTTGATCACCAAGTTTGGGCGAATCGAATCGAGCTTTCTTTATTCGAATCGAGCTTTCTTCTTAATCTTCATCCGATCTTCGCTTAAGCTCCTCATTTAACATGCAAGCGTACCTACATTCATGATAACATCGTGCAAAATGTAACATCTCATATTCAAAGATTTTTATCAATGAAATCACATAATTAACACAAATTTGCACTTAACCACTTTTAAAACTCATTTGCTCAATAATTCGATTAAACCCTTGATTTCTATGCAAATTATACGAATATGGAGGAAATTGTTATAAAATATAACATTAGAAATCGTATAAAATCACCCTAAACACATATCAGTCTAAGTTTCCAATTACACAATAAACCACTCCTGAACTACATGTTCCTGATCCAAATGAAGAAATTCAAGAACCAGTTCTTGAAGAACCAGTTGAACAAGATATAAACCCCTTGATACAGACACCCACGTATCAATGGATGAGAGATCACCCTGAAGATCAAGTAATTGGTGATACTCAAACTGGCGTTCGAACAAGAAATCAGCTAGATGCAATGATTGCGTGTTTTCTATCATAATCTTAACCTAAAGAAATTGAAGAAGCTTTGAAAGATCCAGACTGGATATTAGCTATGCAAGAAGAACTCAATGAATTCGAGAGAAATCAAGTATGGGAATTGGTAGATAGACCAGTTCATGTCAAAATTATTTGAACCAAATGGGTTTTCAGAAACAAACTTGATGAAGATGGGAATATCATCAGAAATAAAGCTAGACTTGTAGCTAAGGGATACTCTCAAGCAGAAGGCATATACATTGATGAAACCTATGCACCAGTTGCAAGATTAGAAGCAATCAGACTATTTCTTGCCTTTGCAGCTCACAAGAAGTTCAAAGTTTACCAGATGGATGTTAAAAGTGCATTTTTGAATGGAATTCTTGAAGAAGAAGTTTATGTTCAACAACCACTTTGATTTGAAATCAAAGATCAAGCTGACAAAGTTTTCGGACTAAGGAAAGCTCTATATGGACATAAACAAGCACCAAGAGCTTGGTATGAAACTCTATCTCAGTTTCTGGTGGATAATGGATTTATCAAATGAAGAATCGACAAAACATTATTCAGAATGAAGAATGGTGAAAATACTCTACTTGTTCAAATTTATGTTGATGACATCATCTTTGGATCAGAAGATGAACAATTATGTGAGAAATTTTCAAGTTTAATTAAAAGCAAATTCCAAATGAGTATGATGGGAGAATTAAATTACTTCCTCGGTTTACAAGTTAAACAATTAGATGATGGAATTTTCATTCACCAAACAAAGTATACAAGAGAACTTATCAAAAGGTTTGGTATGGAAAAATCTACTGGAATTTCTACACCAATGGGGACCAACATCAGATTAGATGAAGACAAAGAAGGCAATGATGTTGATCAAACACTTTACAGAATGATGATTGAAAGCTTACTATATCTCACAACAAGTAGGTCAGATATATCTTTTACTGTCGGTGTATGTGCAAGATTTCAGTCAAAACCAAAGGAAAGTCATCTCACAGTTGTGAAAAGAACTTTGAAATATCTGAAAGACATAGATGGAATTGGAATTTGGTATTCAAAAGAAGGAGAATTCAAGTTGATATCTTATTCAGACTCAGATTATGCTGGATGTAAAGTGGACAGAAAAAGCTAGCACATCAGGCACATGTCAGTTACTAGGAAATAGACTTGTGTCATGGTTTACCAAGAAGCAAAATTCAGTCTCAACTTCTACAGCTGAAGCTTAATACATAGCAGCTGGAAGTTGTTGTGCTCAAGTTTTATGGATCAGACAGCAATTAAGGGATTATGGGATAGAAGAATGAATGATTCCTATAATGTGTGATAACACAAGTGCAATTGCAATCACTGATAATCCAGTTTTACACTCAAGAACAAAGCACATTGATGTGCGTCATCACTTTATAAGAGATCATGCAGAGAAAAAGGACATCACAGTTCTTTATGTACCTACTGAAGATTAGTTGGCAGATATCTTTACAAAGCCATTGGACAAAGAAAGATTTTCCAAACTGAGAACTGAATTAGAGATAATCAAAGTCAGTTGAAATCAGTTAAGCCTGAAATTCGTCAAGGGGATTAATCTTTGTTATGATGGGTGCGCTCACTTAACAGACTAGTCATTGACATCAACAATTTCAAACTGATCAACTGAAAGTGAAACTGATTAATTTTCTGAAACTGAAAGTTACATCTTCAGTCTCAGTTTTTATTCCAGTCAACTCAAGTCAAAGGTTGAAAAGATAAAAGCGACAGCGGTTATATCACATTAAATTACCGCAGTTCTTTTTGTCAGAATTTTGCGTGTATAACCCACGATTGTCAGAACAGTACATGTATCGGTTACCCAAAACCATCATGGAATTTGAAAAGTTGTACCACTCAACCGCCAGAATTTCCTACCTATTTATTCAACTTCCGTTCACTTTATTTTTCAAAATCCTCATCCCTTTCCAGAAAACAAAAAAGACTCTTCAAAATCTCTTTCTTCTCAAAAATCAACTTTTGTGTTCACACCCAAACATGGTCGCTTCAGAAAAATCAAAACAAGAAAGACTAATAACAGAGTTAGATGAACTGACATTCGAAATGTATGAAGCTATGTGTCAAAACACTCTGTTAGCAAGCTGGATATGTGATTAGATCGAGAAACAACCAGGCTTGAGAAAAATATGTGTTTGGTACGAGACTCTCTGATGACCAATGTTTGTGGAGATCGCATTGTTCTGAATGAAAGCGTCATAAGGACACTCTTTGGCTTCACAAATTCAACTGCGACTACAACAGATTGGTCTACTCTACCATTGAAAAGAGAAGATTTTCTTGAGCAACTTACTTTTTCTACGGAACCAATCGAATCTGGTATTCATGTAGACAAAATCAAGCCAGAATTCGGACACCTCAGCATATGGCTCAGCAAACATGTCATTGGTAAATCAAAAGGCATCAGTATACTGTCCGAAGAAAATATTTATCTCATGAATATAATCTGGGATGGAATAGAATTCAATTGGGCGAGTTATGTTGTCAATCGCCCAAAGAGACAACATTTAGTTGAATTAGACAAAGGTAAAAGGGCTCAAACCGAAGGTCGTAATCAAGTTGGCCAGATTCCGATCAAGAAGACACTGAGTGGAATCATTCAGTTTTACTTAGAAAGAATCAAGGAAGGGAAGCAAACAAGGCAAACTGCTGTTACAAAGGAAATTACAGGAACAACTTCCCAAACTGAAGTAGGTCAGCAAACTGTGTCTCAGCCTTAAAGCTGTACACAAAGGGACTAAGCAAAAAGCTAAATCAGCAGAAGTAAGATCAGTTGTAAGATGCTCTTACCCTAAAATCTAAAGAGAGAAAGCACCAACTGGGGGGAACAACAACAAAAACAACTGACAAGTGAAGTTATACAAGAAAATGTCACTACAGACCACACTTCTCGATTCATGAAGATCAATCGGTTCAAAGAATCAAGACCGCTTTTGAAGCTGATAGAATCATCAAGTTAATGAAGATGAAGCTTCAACCAGAAGATTCTCGAGATGTCAGTCTACAGACTGAAGAGAAACTACACTTGGAGAAATTGGAAGTTATAGATTTATATGCTTTGTTTCCTATTTCAGATTTTCTTGCCAATTGTTTCAAAAGATTCACTGAACTAGCAAAAAGAAGAGAACCAGCCACATCATCCAAAGATACTTCAAAGAAGAAAGATGATGATAAAGATGGTGAATCAAGAAAAGAAGCTGATGACACTACAGTTTTGCAAACAGAAACTCAATCCCAATCTCTAGCAACGCAAACTGTACCTCAGCAAGAAGAATTGCCAGTTGGAGATCAGACAACTGACAATCAGGAAGGAGCTGATGGAAGGAGCCAATCAACAACTGATGATTATTGACGATAATACTCAGTTTAAGGATACAATAGAAGAAACTAATGATCCTTCTGATATCCTCACAAAGGATGAATTGGAAAAAGTTCATGAAAATTTGAAGATCGTTCTTAGTAACAAGGTTGCACAAAATGATCTTCTATCAAATATCTCTGGATATCTCGACTACAGAACTAGAACAGATGTTTCAGTTCATGCAAGACTAGAGATGATCCACAAGTCAAGTTCAAGTTCTGCTTCAGAAATTGTGTTACTCAAACAAAAACTTGAAGACTCAACCGCAATAGATAGGGAAACACATGCACAGGCTCACTGGCATATGAATCAGCATATCTACGGGTTAGAAACTCAGCTTAAGGAAGTACTTGCTTCTCAGCGACATATCTCAGCAGATCAAAAATCAACCCATGCCCTGGTAGATCATTTGTATGATGCCAAAAAGGGGGAAGCTGAAGAAGAAAAGCTGAAGTTACTTGGAGAAATGAAGCGACTTGAAGAAGAATTGCAAAGATACAAATCAGATCCTTAGTTCTTAAGGAAAGAACTAACTGACGAGCAGCTCATTGCAAAATACAGTCAACCTGGAGACAGAAGAGTTACCCTAACAAAGGATCCATGGATGAAGATTATCAACGATCACAATCCTATCAAAGCTAAGTACAAGGACATGACAACTGAAGAATCCTTGAACTACTTTTTATCTGATTTATTCTCAAAGCAGAAAATGGCACAGCATAAGAAGAATCAAAGGATTGATGATAAACTGAAGATTAAAGACAAGACTGAACAAATGAAATCAGATGTAGTAGAATTTGAAAATTACTACTTGAAAGAATCAGACTTGCCAAAGCTATTTCAATGGAGAAGATGGAAAGAAGGTAGTCATGTTGACTATAACAAGACCTTTTCAAAGATTGACTCCAAGCTTGAAGATGATTTTCGTATATATGACAAGGCAAGAAAATTTGATTCAGTCATGCAAAAAGCACAGAAGAGAACTTAATATCTAGTTACACTATTTTGAACAAAAATGTAACTATTCCAGTTTTTGCTCATTCTAATGAAATCCAGTTTCCAGTTTTACATTGTTTAACATTGTTTTGATCTTTAAGCTTTTCTTTTAGGGAGAGTTTTGGCATCATCAAAAAGGGAAAAATTGTTGGAAATAAAATTTATGTTTTGATGATAATTCATCATATTTATTCAAAGTATTATCTTAACCCCATTGATGAAGTGCTTAAGCCAGCTGTTATAGTGAAAAGCTAAAAGATGTCTAGAACTGAATGTATAAGTTTTACTAGAGTCTGATATTTGTATAAGTTACATCAGACAAGCATTGTAACAGTTAGTGTGTCGTAAAACTGAAAAACTGGAAATCATCTAGAAAACTGGAAATCACTAAGATAGATAAACTGAAGAATATAAGTTCGCTGAGGGACACAGACTCATTTGGCTTATATAGAAGATAGAAGAACTGAGGGTCACAGACTCAGTTAAAGAAGATTGATGAACTGAGGGTTCAAACTCAGTTATGAAGATTAAGTCGAGACTGTAAAGTTGGACTTTAGAAAAGATTGTGGTGACCTGAACTAACTTTATAGAGCTTGTATGAAGACCTAAGAATCATAAGGACAATGAATTCTTAGATGATAATGAGTCATGGTGTACTCGATTCATTGATGAATTATAATCGATGAAAAATCGTAAATCGATATTTGAAGAAGAGTAAAATCTCAGTTAATGCTCCAAGTCAGTCAAGAAACTGACAAGTAACATTCTCAGTATAAAACTGATAAGGAAACTCAGTTTTATATGTCATCCATCCAACAACTGATCGTACAGTCGAACGTTATAAAGGAAGCGATTTTATTGGATGAAATACGGACACAGCAGAACGGTCAGAAAATATAGCCGTTACAAGAGAAACGTTGATACAATTTGAATTGAAGCCAAATGAACGTTGGACCTCACACTATAAATAGAGGACATTGCACCAAGGATTACACGTACAAGAATACATAGATTTAACAAGAATTTACGTGTGCATAAATCATTCGAATTGCTATCATCTTTGCACAATAACAAGATCATATCTAGAAGTTCTTCAAGTGTTCAAGCTACACAGATTTTATCAAGAATCAGACACTTTGAAGAACCACAAACAAGAATCAATTTATTGATTCTCATCCCAACTTTTATTTTACATCAAAGGTTTTAGACTGTGAAGCAAACCAGGAAGGTTTCGCCAAGGACAGTTATGACAAGCAGTCGGGTAGACTGTGTTTGTGGTGGTAGCTGGTGAAGAGGCAATTCAACCCTCTAAGGACCAGTGTTCAAACAATTGAAGAGCAGCAATCCTACTTGTTCTACAAGTGTTTAGATAGTGATGCTAGGGATTAGCCAAGGACTATTGTTTAGGACTTTTTGTAACAGTTCACCTCAAGAATTTCTAGTGGAAGAGAGGACGTATAGGATTACACCACCTGGAACCTGTATAATACTTGCCTTATTTACTTTACGCACTTACTTATTTATTTATTCAGCATTTACTTATAGTTTTTTGATAACTGATTGTTATACACTTCACTATTCACAAACTGACATTCATCAGAATTCAGTTTACCACACTTAGTTTTCATAAAAGAATAACAAGATCAAGAAAAAGGCTAGAACCATATCCACTGCCGGTTGACTCAGTTTTAATCTTAAGTCAGTTTGACTTTAACCTAGCTTAGTCAGCCTAACTCCACACAAGTTTAACTGAACCTTAATTTGTTTTAAATCCAGTTTTTGGGACAAGTTTATTCACCCCCCCTCTAAACTTGTGTTAGCCTTTCCAAAGGACCAACAGAAACTCTAGTCAGATTAGTTTTATCGCTAAGGCGAGCGGGACTAAGTCTGATCGCCTTTAATACAAACTTAGTTGATAATATGAAGTTGTAAGAGCGAGCAGGTGAAAGTTGCTCGATTTTGAGTCTAGCCTGTAGACTTAATTAGTTTTGTGTTTGCTGATCATGTTGAGTCCGACCTGCGGAGCACAAGTGTCAGCCTTAGCGTTTTGCGTGAAGTCCGCCCTGCGGAGTTCGACTTGTCTGGCCTGCAGACAGTTTAGCATGAAGGTTCGTTTGATCCGCGCGGGTGGCGTGGATGTATGTTTGGACGAGTTGAGTTAGAAGTTTAACTGTCCTCACATGTTAAATTTCTATGAGATGAGTCGGATTTGTCAGACCTTGCGTGTTTTTTGCTGAGCCCGACTAGGCGGAGCTCAGGTATCATACATTAAGGGAGTCAGAAGTATTTCTGACTACTGTAGTGAGTTTGAAGTTCTGCAAACTTTACATACGCGCGTCTATTCTAAATGATAAAATGCACAATAAAACGAGTTAATATGAAATTAAAATAGCGTTAAGGAGAACCTAGTGGGACAATGTCCTTACTGCGGGCTTGGCTGCTTGGTTCTTTGTGTTATGAGCAACCGACTGCCCCGCATATTGTTGGATGAGGAAGGCCAGACTGTGCTGGCTTCTCGTTTAAAAACATGGAGAGCGGGGCCAGGCTAGTGCTGACTTCTCGCGTGTAAGTATTGCGCATGTGTTTGTCCTGTAATTTCAATAAAGACTATGCATAATAGAGAGAATTATAATAGTAAGTTAATGTACTGTTTGCTTATTAGTGTAATCTGTCAGTGCCGAACTGAAGTCGGTCTTATAGAAGGCTCGCTCACCGGCGAGTTCCAAACATGATGCCAAATTACATTCGGACTTATAGAAGGCTCGCCCGAAGGCGAGTTCCAAATACGATGCCGAACTAAATCGCACTTATAGAAGGCTCGCCTGAAGGCGAGTTCCAAATATGAGAAGACTGAAGGTTTCGTGTCTAGGCGAGCTCTTTCTGTACGAGCTCATCATTTCGCTTTGTTTGATCGCACTTCAAGGAATTAATTGGTAGTAACCCTCATTGGTTGTATTAGGAGATTGTCCCCTCATGAATCATCCACAATGATGCGTACATCACGATTTCCGCCTGCTAAATAGCATGTAGTACACATATGTGTGTTTTTTATTAAGCAAACAATATAGAGACATAATATATGTATAAGTTCGTGTGATAAGAATCATTGACATATATCAAAACATAAATCAAGTACATGCTGGGATGGATATATATAATATATTGAACATATTGCATAGAATACCCTAACTTGCGGTATGATATATAAAATTGGATTTTCCAAAGCAAGTACTAGAATATGCAATAAACACTATAATTTGGATGTAAACATAATACTTTTACAGAAACAGGAGGCAACTTTGACCATGGGCATACGAATATTTGCAAAGACATGGAGCAACTTGATAAACAAAGGTTTCGAGACTCAGATTTAGAGCATATGGCAGAGTTTATCAAGCATGTATATAAAGAATATTTGTACAGAAATTCAAAGATGAATGGATCTAATCTCACAGACAGGTGAATCAGCTATTTAAACACCCAATTTGAAAGCCCTTTCAGACTTTAACTCGGCTCAACCATTCATAAGTTATTTAGGTAGCAAACATCGAGTTATTTAGCAGCTTTCTGGTGACGATCGGGCATCGAAACAGATTCCGATCGTCATGAAATTTGGAGGGATTGTTCGTATCTCTTTCTTCTTCGATGTGAACGGTGGAAATTGTTTTTCAACGGCTAAATATCTAGAAATTAGCCTCCGACGTGACTGCTTCATTTTTTGCCGATTCAGCAGCAGCTGCAACTTTATGGCAGCGATCGGGCATTGAAACGGACTCCGATCGTCATGAAATTTGGAGAGCTAGTTCCCCACAACGTCTTCTTCAATCTGAACGGTATAAATTGTATTTTGACGGCTCAATCTCCGGGAATTGGCCGTAGATATGACTGCATTTTTTCTGTTGGATTCTGGAGATTTTCCTGGGATTATCAAGCAAAGAGGCCCTCCTTCTAGCGCCAATTGACGATCCAAAATTCGTCGGGGTAAACATCTAGGGTTCTTTCTCTTGATGATAACTTAAGGATGCTCCTTCGATCTATAAAATAGTAAAAGAGGGGGTGTTTTGGTGGTGGTTTATACTGCACTTGAGATGTTGTTTCTCAAGCTGCCTACGTATCCAATGCGTGAATTGGAATCAACTCTCCGTAGTTCCTTAGGGATGGTTTATATAGAGAAGAGCTATGCCCTAAGGCGGCGTGGGCCTTGTCCTTCTTGGGCTTGTATCGCCGTGTTCCCTAAGGAAAAGATAAGGATTATTTGATCTCCTTGATTGTTGGAGATAATTACGGTATTCGAATATTTGTCTTTAAGTGCTAAAGATTCGAGCCTTTATGGCTCAGGATTCTTTCATAGTTATCCGTTTATCATAAACGTGGGGAATATGATTAAGGATGGACTCAGGCCGACTTAGGTGGCCCGAGCCGGACTGGTTGAATTGATCTACAGAGGTCGGGGAGATTAGCTGAGCTGTCATGAGCTCGGGGTCTTGTGTGCAGAATAGAAGGTCTGAGTGGGACTTAAACCAACCGATAAGTTTGGTCGTAGGTTGGCTAGACTACAAGTGTTGGACGACCCGCACAGGTCGGGGCTGGACCCGGACCTGGTCTCGAGGATTGGAGGTCAGTGCTAGGTACGGTCGATCCGGGAGAGATGGAGTGACTAGCCGGATTGGGTCACTCCGTGTCGTTTCTCTCTCCCTACTTAATGTTGAGCCACTGAAAAGGTGTCACGTAGGTAGGTCCATTTTCTGGCAGCATCAACATGTTATACCCTCTCACAAGCAAGATAAACTAGTTATATGTATGCATACTTATGCATTCATATTTTTTTTTAAAAAATTGAACTTTGTTTAGATTCCAGGAATAGATATGGGTTCCCTTTGATGCGATGCTTCCCAACTGCTCACATTTAATCTTATATCTTGGTAGATGAGCAACACACCTCCTAGAAGATCTAAGATGATCCATAGAAGTATCATTATAGCCTCTGGATCGTCTGTTCCGACAAGTGTTCTTGTCCAAGTTCCAGGAGGACCTTTGTATGTTAACCATATAAGTGAAGGGCAACCTCGTCCAAGAGTATCAGTGGATTACTCATGGTATTCGGACGTTATGTGTCGTTCTATGATCTAAGGGTAGTGTTGTTTATTTCTAACGATGAACTGGTCAATGATGTTGACTTCTAGTCTTTATGTTTGAATTGTTTTAAGTATGTTGAACCTATGATGAATAAGATGAATGTTTTAGTTTGGATCGTTAGAATGGTTGTTTAGAAAGCAGAGTAAATCGTTTTAGCTTCCACGCAATTATTGTTGCATGAAGTTTCATGATACGAGGTGAAAAGAAGTATGATATCTCTAGTCATGGCCGAATGAATCAATCTAAAATTGCTCGGATTTCGGGTTGGATCGTTACATATGTTTAATTAAATTGAATTACCCCCCCCTCTTATGATTTTTATTATGGAATCTTTTTCTAGCTAAGCCGAAGCTGGATTTGAGAAAGCTATCCTTTGTCTCTGTTAGATTGTATATGTTATGTTGCTATCCAGGATATAAAATACTGTCATATGTTACCTTTCAACGTGAGATGTGACTATGTCTATGCATTTTCTTATCTTGTATGTTGGTGTTGATGTTACCTCTATGGAATATTGTTTGTTTTGTCATTGATAGTAGGCGGCTGGGTGTTCCCGGACGGTGGTGTTAAAGCGAGGAAGAATTGCCGAATTTCTTTATTATATAACTTGTCTTTGACTTTCTATTTTAGTTGACTTAGTCTAAATATATATATATTTTTTTAATTTTGTTATTTCTCTTTGCTTAGTGTTTTTGTTTTGTTTTTTTCATCAATAGTAATCTTTTCTCGCTTATCGTGTAGTTGCGGACGCAGCATCTCGGACAAGAAGGGACAAGAAGAATTTTAAAGAGACAAATAAAAAAAACAAGAGGGGGCAAACAAGATACATAGTACATATATTATTGGATTTTATCGGATTTGAGGAGGCAATACTTCTTTTTATTGTTTGTTTAGTAGTCGTCACCGCATGGGTTACATTGGTTGAACCAAATATATTTGGGGTTTTGTTTTTTTTTTCTTTTTCATAGAAATTTATTTTCCAAACACATGGATTTTTTTCCAAACAACCCGAAATTAACTCGAAAATTATTTCTGAAATCAAGATTCATCATATCGAATGTGATGAGGTCTTTCAGTTTCCTAAAAACTTGTCATATGACGGTAATTAAGTATTATTTTGAGAAGTTCGAAAAAAATGACTACTTCAGGATGTGGCAGTTGAAGATAGATGTTATGCCGATTGATGATATTTTTTATATTTGATGCTGGGAAAAAGAAAAGGCTAGAGAATATGTCTAAATAGGATGTCAAAGGGCATGAAAAGAAGGGCAAATCATGTAGCATCTAATGACTTTCTAATGTGGTTTCCAGAAATGTAGCTAATTATGTTATTGTTAAGGATTTGTGGGAAATAATGGAATCCTTCTCTGTAATGAAAAATGTGGTGGGAAAACTAAAATCCTTGTATATAAAAAATATTGTGTATAATAATTGTAGAGTTCGTATTTTTGAATGTCTGAAAGAGTCATTTTTACCATTGCATTTTGGTGAATTTGATTCTCTGTTTATGAATCGAGTAATGTAAATGATAAAACTAACTATAATCATCAAGCCCTGTAATTGATAAAAATATAACTTCAAAAGTGTAGTCAGGCAGACTTGTTGGTAGTTCGGGCCAGATCTTGATAAGAGGGATGTATAGTGTTAAAATTTTTATTTACGATTCCAGAAAAAAAAAAAATGGAAGTCCAATTATTGTTAAAAGATTGTGTACATAAAATCTTATTGCTTTCGACTAAAGAACACAAAAAACGTATATTAATTGTAAATAAAAGAAAGACCATAGTAACAAATAGTCATCTCATGCGGGTATCATTGAAATAAGAGTGATGGTGTGATTTTCTTTACTGATAACCAATTATATGGATCACAATAGGCACAGATTTACCACTTATGAAATAGTTCAACATGGAGTTGTTTTGATAGGTAACGCGATTTTTGTAAAGTTGCAGAGATTGGTTTAGTTAGAATTATGACCCATGGTTATAAGTACATCTATAAATATGAAACTCTAAAAGTAATTAAAGGTGCTCTGGTTGTCATAAAAGCGTGCACGTCAGGTAGTTAGTATATTTTGTTGGGATCCACAGTCATTAACACTTTTGCATCTTTACATTGACTTGTTAAGTGTCATAATACTATGAAGCATCTTCGAGTTTTTAATTTCAGGTAGTGCTTTGACTTGTTTGAATTTTTTTTTTGATGACATTGAAGTTTGTAGAGAAAGAGTAATACAATTGTTTGGGGATGCATAATATTTTCCCAAGGTGAAGATTTGATAGAATCATGGGCGAAGTCCCATATTCGTAAAGTAATGAAGAATTTCCGACTTACTTTATTAAAAAATTGGTCTTCGGCCATTTATTTTTGTTGCAATGCAACTTCTATATATAAAAAGTCTTTTGGCTATTTATTTTGTTGTACCTCCTAAATTGAACTCTCAATTTCTGATCTGCTCTAAGCACTGATACTAACAAGAGGAATAAGCCAATAGCTGTATAATACGGTGAGTCAAGGGAGTATCTTACAAGGACTGACGACAACAAATAAAAATAAACCAATAACTACAACTAGTGATACGTTCGGTTTGTCTCACAAACGGGTTTGTTTAATTTCAACGCTGGGTATCTAGCTAAATCGAGCGATTTCTCTGGTGAGTTTGCAGTGGTGCTCATGAACACTATGAAGATGCTGAAGAACACAATGAAGAAAACATGAATATATGAAGAACGCTCAAGCTTTCAGCAATTGGCAGGGGTTGCCTGCATTTTTGATTAATTCGTCCCCTTTGAAGGGTGTAAATGCCTCTATTTATAATGACTAAGAGTTGGCGGTTACAAGAAGGTGGTCAACCAATCGCAAGTAAATCAAATGTAACTAGACGACCGGCAGGGCGACCTCTGATGGGGTGAGCTGTCTCCATAACCACTACAGGCTCTTGTCACCGACACGTACGAACTCTGTTTGCCTTGTCAAGCAGGCTTGGTCTGAGGTGGATCACTGCGAGCTAAAGGGCGGGCAGGCCGGCCTCCAGTGTTTCATGTTGCCCCTATTGATGGCGAGCTGAATGCTCCCAATCGATGCCCGTTACGTAGCCAATGATAATAATCATAATGGCCTGAGGTGGGATGGATTATTCCTCAACCAGCACGGCTTACGAAGGTGTGAACTGGCTTGACCAAGGAACCTATTCGTTATTGAGCCTACGTTCAGGCCCAATATGAATCCACGGGCTCTTTTCTGGGTTCGGCGTATCAACGGACCCCAACTCCTTGATCACTACATTATGCAAATAAAAGTCATGGAGAAAGTGTGCAGGCAGCTTGATTAACCGTTTGCTAAGACGATTTCTATGAATCGACTCACCCCTATTATCCTTCCTAAAACTGTTTCCTGGAACCACAGTAGGATGAACACTTGTAGCTACCTATATCGGGTGAACTGTAAAACATAGCCTCGATGTCGTGTTTGACAACTATCATGGTCTGACAGGGATGTTATGACCTAACACACGTCTTCCAATAAAGCGGCATGCTTTGATAACTATTGTGTTGGTCCCTTGAAAAGGCTGACATAAATTTCAATGGTGGTGAATAAACTTTTCACCAAAAACTATAAAATAAAACAAATTAGGTTCAGTTATAAACTTGTGTGGAGTTAAGTTAACTGAGCTAAGAATAAGTCATACTGACCTGTGCTCAAACTAATTTAACTGGCAGTGGATTAAGTTTTAGCCATTTTAACTGATCTTGTTGTATCTATGAAAAAGCTGATATGGAAAACTGAATTCTGGTGAATGTCAGTTTGTGTTCTGAATGAATCATAATCAATTTTGTATGCATGAACAAACAATATAAAAACTATCACAAGTACTGAAATGTAAATAACAGTAAGTAAATGCATAAAATAAAGTAAGGCAAGAAATTATATAATTTCGAGTTGGTATAATCTTGTCAGTCCTCTCTTTCCCTGTGATTTGGAGGAAAATTCCACTAGAACTCTTTGAAGTAGAACAGTTACAAAAAGTCCTATACTGATAGTCCTTCGCTAATCCCTAGCTTCACTATCTAAGCAAATAAAGAACATGTTGTATTGCCGCTCTACAACTGCTTCCAGGAGTCACAGTCTACCTTGATGATCGCGTGTAAGTCACTAACATCGATATTACTAGCAGAAATACTAGGTACATCATAGTATAGTAAATGCGAGTCAAGGTCAATCCCATAGAGACAATGCAACTTTAACTATAAATGATTCTAACCTAATTAGGAAGTGACATAGAAGCAGTCATTGACCAAAAATAAACATAAAATAAACTTGGTATTTCTCCCCCTCTTCTCACCGATCTACTAACTTGGATTAGTTAATCGTTACGTTTACTTCCCCACATAATTTCCCTGAATTAATCGAGCGAGCTTTTGATTTAATTATCATAAGCTACGGGCGCAATTCCTAACTCTATCTACTCTGAAAATGGTAGTAGACAATCTATATGCAAGCTACCCTCCTTACTTGGTCCGTAATAGTCCATACGCATAAAGAACTAGAATTTCCGATATCGAGCGCTAACTTATACCGCTAACCCGCCTAGACAGCTGTAGACACTGATCAACACGTTCTTAGGGTCCATTCACAACTATGTCCAAACTAACACTTCACTATTCGTATTTCATGCAAGTTTTACGATTACAGTAAGCAGATTGGCCAGATATAACCTACTGTGAATTAAACGTGTCAACGTAGCTGTAAAGAATCCCTGTTTTAGGTTTTCTAAATATTCCCACGGTAGACCGGTATAGACCGCCGGTTTACCGGGGTTAGGTTTTCCTATCCCTAGATCTAAATTGCTTACTTACGATTAATCTAAGTAAATTATGGGGTCTTTAAACATGCAGATTAACTAAAACACATAAATACGAATATATCTACCATATTGATGACCAAAAAGAATGTTCAAAGCTTCATACCTTCAACAATGGAGATCTAGCTTGATCTACTGAGGCTAGGGATGGTAGATAAAGGTAGAAAACCAGAAATAACTCCTCAAACTCTTGGAATAACTTTATTTTATCAAACTATAATGTAATGAAGATTTAATTATGATATATGTAAATAGCTTATACAATAATCTGTAAATGCGGCCTTATATAGATACAATGACCAACTTATGACTATCTAAAACCCTAACCGACCTAGTAGAGGCTGCAGAATCGATTTGTGTCCAACAAGGCCTCGGTTTACTGGCCCTAGCCCTCGGTAAACCGGGTCGAATTTTCCTCTTTTTCTTCAGCAGACTTCTTCTTGGAGTTTAAACACTTGGCCCAATATACTTATTTTGGTCCAGATCCATTCTCCAAACTCCAGATTTGGTACATCCTATAAAACACATAAAACGAGAAAAATAGTACCAAATCTTCGGAAAAATAACATAGATGCTGAATTACGATCCTGGAAACATACACATAGCATGAAACACATATTCCACATAATAATGAGCCTATTTATCCTCTTTTGAGCAGAATTCAGCGTGAATAAGGGTATAACTAATGGTACCATTTAGGGCGTTATCAACTACCCCCCACTTAGCTTTTGATCGTCCGGAGCAAAAAGGTGAAAAAGAAACGACACTCTGATCAGTACACAAGTTAATGAAAAACAACTATGCTTTACAAAGTCAATATCAAGATCATGCTACTCATATCCATCAGTAACGCATTAAACACTATTCACGTCATGAGCCAATGTGTGTGTGCAATAACTTTCACAACCGCCTAGTAATGCAGACAATCTCACATTACGTCAACCCGTAGTCAAACTAACCAGTCTTGAACATGTTATTTATTAATTAAATTAGATGGCAAGGTGGATTGAGATCTGAGTATGTATTACTCTTAGGCTCGCGTTTATCGATCTATGCAAAAGTCGTGCGTCTTACGCTCCATCGACCCAAATATTACCAAAGAGATTATAAATGTATATATTTCAATGCACTTCTCTTTCTTGGTGGGTGGACTCTCATTGATTTATCTATCCTCACGGCCCCACTCTTGATAAACTACCGAATCCGAAATTCTTTGCCTTTACAAGCGTTGGTGAAATATAATTCGAGATAAAGCAAGGGTCAACTCTAGTCAAAGCAATATGCTATCGACTACACACCAAGGAAAGTGAGTTATTGATGACGGTCAAATTATACCCGTAAAAGTCATCAACGTTGACCTTAAATCGAGATTAATAATATATATTTCATATTAAATCACATGTTTATATTTATTATTTAATGTTAAGTGATTATTAATATGATATTTGGTATTTAGCCGTTTTCATTATTAAAAGCCGATTTATTGTGCGATAAATGCTGATTTTGTAGATCACGACAAATCGAGAGGATTAATGTCATTCAATCAATGGATCTCAAGATAATAAGGAAGAAAATCGGAGCATTAATCAAGAGATAAATTAGAGAAATCGATCAACACGCAAGCGTGGAGTGGGGAGCAAGATAGACGAGAAAAACGATTAACGTGTGCAAATGTTAGGTTCGGTCCGACCGAGCCTATAGCTTCGATCGACCGAGTGTCGCCTCTCGTTGACCGAGTGACACTTTCGGGCGGTTTCCGGCTTATATCATGCTTATCTTCTAGAACCACCCTAAGTCGGCAAAAACCTCTATATAAGCAAGCAGCTACGAGAATTGTAATACACACCTTAGACATACATACAATCCCTTCATTCTTTCTTAGCTTTGATACAATGTAGAATAATTTGAGGGTTTCCAGCAATTTAAGGGCTGCAATATGTAAGCCTTTATTTTCTGTCTTTTTATTTTCAGTAATTAATTCTCCAATTATGCTTTATCGTTTGAGTTAGTTAATCATAGCTAGATGATGTAGATCTAGGCTATGACGTTAGGGATGTGGCGAATCCTTGTCTATGGGGATCCCATAACCTACGTCATACACTTAGTATTTATTCATGAATCTACTTGATTTAATTAATGTGTATCTGTGTTAGTTTATATGAATGCTTTACGAGTTACTGTCTAATCTGTTCTGTATGATGAAAGGCTGAGAGATATGTTCAGGGATGTAATCTGGGGACGAAATTGATTCGGGTGACCGAATGAGTTCACTCGGTCGACCGAGCCCACCTATTCGGTCGACCGAGCCCTTTTTTTACCTGTTAATCCGGCCACGTCTTTATGGTTAGGTTAACTTAATAGAATTTATCATCTCAGTAGGTATGGCTACGGCTACGTTGATCGTCTGTTTTAATTAGCGTATGATTAGGAAATACCAATATAGGGCTCCTAGTTTGGCTCATGAATGATCTCCCGGGACTTTCAGCGAGATCTAGGTAGGTTCTATATTTGGGAATTGAGCTCACCTAGTTATACGTAGATCGTAGATTAACATGAAACCGTCAAGGGTAATTGTTAATAGGACGAGACGATGCGATCGTTTAGAAATACGCCTAACCACGGGAATGTTGCCTAGACGAGGTGTACGACATTATCGGCATCCTTAGAGTCGTAAGCGTGTGAGTTATATGAGATGGAGGCACCAAAAGGCGAAGTCACGTAACAATACCACAGTGATTTAGTGACTTACCGGTGCTAAGTCAAGTTCAAGAGGATGACTCCCGTAGCCAATCTAATATAGATACAAACGGATTGACAGTTAATAAGTTCAGTTTATTATATAAATTATCTAGGTCCAAACGATAAAGACTATAATTGGGGAGGTTAATTACGTTGTGTCGAGTCGTGTCTTTACATTTCTTGTCTTATGTTGGTCGTAGAGACGCCCTCTATGTCCTTGACATGTTTAATTAATTGTTTGTATATAAGATGATCCACAATTGGTTCCCTGTGGGATCGACCTTGATTCACTATAGCTATACTACGATGGGCCTAGTCCTCTTGCTAGTACTGGTTTATGGTGGTCGAGTATATTATAACCTGATTGACCCCGACCAAGTTTTTGGCGCCGTTGCCGGGGAGCCAACGGTCAATTTTATATATAAATAATTTTCTTATTCATGTCAAGTTTTCTGTTTTAGAGTCTGTTTTTACGTTTTTGAGTCCTCCGGTTGTTGTCTCGCTCAATCTGAAATTCCAGATTCTTAAAATAAAAATAAAAATAAAAAATATTTATTCGGTCGACCGAGAGACCTCATTCGGTCGTCCGAGAATTTAGAATTTTTGTTTTGTTTTGTTCTTGTTCTTGTTCTGTTCTGTTTACACGGTTTCTGATTTGTGTTTTCGATTCTGGAATTTTGTGTGTCTGTTTATCCCCGTATGTTTAATCCGTAGGTCTGATAGCAGCATGGGAAACCATGTTAAAATCAGTCTACGGTCTGTTTGTTTTTGTTTTTCTTCTGTTTGCAGAAACCAGGGAAGCAATATTCTGAGTCAGTAATTTTTCACGGGCGCTGAGAAAATAACCCAGCAAACATGTGGAGCTACGAATCTAAGATAGGAAAGGCGATGTAAGCAATACCTTTAAAGCACCAAGATGGCTCCAAAATTTTTTAAAGGCTTAAATTCTTCGTGGTACAATGTTGAAGGCAAGGTACTACCTTTTTTGCTTATGTTTTACTATCTTTTGGTTTTCTGAGCATAAGTTAGCCTATACATGAACCTTAGTATAAATCTTAGCCCGGAGTTGGTTCATAAGATTAATTTTATTAGTGTGGAAGGTTCTGCCCCAAATCTGTCTCATTGTCTCATCTAGAAGGTGTAAGGAAACATGTAGTAGTTGAAGGAAGCAGTGAATAAAGAGTTCCTCGTAGTTCTGTTAAAATCTCATTGTCCTATGCATGAGATTGCTTCTACTGGACAGGGGAGCAACAAATTGTGTAGTTTAAGCATTCTCAATCTAAAGAAGACGTTGAGTTTTGAGAGAACACCATCTTCTGCTTTCGTTGAGTTTTATGGTGATGGCTTCTCGGTGAACCCACCTTAAACAGAAACGAGATTACGCTTTGGGTGACAATTTAGAAATCGGAGACTCTTAGTACATTGGTTCGGAGATGGTCTAACCATGGTTGGGCGAGTTTAACCGAGCTTCGGCTCAATCGACTCCCCTCCACGTGTGATGTACGTTACAACAGTTCAACAAGACTTAGCATAGCCGATAAGCCTTCAGGCTAAACGGGGCTTAATCTTGACGGATTGGCCTGAACTGTCACATATGTTCCAACGAATGAGACGGCGTAGGCTTGCCTACATAACCGACCTTATTCGGAGTACTTTGATTCATTGTTTCTTATTGTCAAGGCCAAAACCATAATTTTAGCCGAGTTTCTTAGAATTCACTAATTCCTAAAACGAGAGCCGAGGTAAGAGTTTTGTATAAATGGTATGGATAAATGTCGCTTTCCTAGGTCTCACAACCAAGGAAGGGTATTAATCAAGAAAAGCGACAAGCCACCTCTAATAGTGCTCAGAGGGTCAAAGTCTGGCGATCCAAGAATGATAACTGACAAGGATAATCTTTGGAAAGTCGAGCTGAGGACTTTAAACTCGAATTACTTCTTTAAAACCCTTAGGATTTCTTTTTTAGGATTTTAGGTTTTGTTTTCTTTGAGTCAAATAAAAGTAACGTGACATATGTTGAGGTTTTTTTATTTTGCCGTGTTCCGATGGCCATTGGGCTAAGGATGTGCAAAACTTTTTTACTCAATATAGGCCACGTGAAATAGAGTTCCGTAGGAGAGTCGAAAAAAATTGCTAAAGAAAAGGAAATTTAGCAAACAATCTTAAGATGGAAGCATTAAGAGAGCTTGAGAATTACTGAAAATGTAACAGAGAATGATTGGTGCGAACAAGAACAATTTTGGCCAACTTCTAAAACCTTTTAGAAAGGTGATCCAAGTGAAAATTCAAAGTGGTGCGCAATTCATTCTGCAACTACCCTTATCCTTTCATTTATACCTTTTCAACCTTAAACCTTTTCGATCCTCTCACCAATCTGCCCCAACAGTTCACATTTCTAACCATTCTTTCATCGCCTCTCTTTCTTTCCATCCGTTTCACTCTCCCACCCAATCCCATTCCTTTAAACAATTCTCAATCCCAAAAACACAATTTCTTTCCCACCCTTTATCTTTTCTTCCCAACCTTATGTGTATCTTTTTCTAAACCCATCATACTCTCAACCTCCATTTTGTTTACACACAATACCTATGTGTTATGGAATTTGAAATATTGCTAAGCTTTAATGATTATCTTTTATCATTTTGATTTTCATGATCCTAGTTGAGGTAAGTGTAGCTCGACCTAGCTAGATTTTAAAGGTTTTTGTTCGATCGCAAACAAACTTATCTTTCTACCGGAAGTTTTAAATTTCACATTTTTTCCGTCTATTCCGGCATTTCTAGATGATATGTTTTGTTCTGAACTATCACACCGATCCGACCTTGTTGATGACGGTTATGACTTTTACGTGATACATTGGGTTGTTCGTAATTTCGAGGAGTAGCTACATCTCCCTAAGTTGTTGATATCCAATGCAAACGAGAAGTTTATGCGTTAAGTATTTGATTTTATCTTTAGCCAATAGGTCGCATTCAATCTGTTATACCTTACCAAGTTTCTCTTTTCCTAGATTGAATACCTTTTCGATCGAGTCACCCTCGTGTTTTCCCACGTCGGGTAATGCTTTTTGATCTTTGTCTTCTCCACCCGGTTTTAAGAATATTTAGGCGGTAGAGGTTGTAGATGAAGACCACCATCTTTAGTTGCTTGTTTATTTTTCTTTCTATTTAGTATTTTTCTTTTTGTTTCCCTTGTCATTGGTTGTTTAAAATAAAGTGGCTTAAACTGTTTTTAGGTATTTATACCCCATTACTGCCACATTATTTTATAACTTCCATAGACATGGTGTTATTAACGGTTTCGTGGAGTTTGTCTGCTTATACAGGTTTTCACTTGCTTCTCCACAACGTGCTGACATTTACTCCGATATTGTTCCTTTACTTGAGAGCCGTTTCCAGAGCTAAGTCTTTTTCTTAAATTCTCATTTATTTTTGTCATTGAGGACAATGCCATGTTTAAGTGGGGGGTAGGAGACTTAGCCATGTTATGTTATAATTGAAAATTGAATGAAACGGCACATGATTGAAAAAATTGAATAAATACCATATTAGGTATCTCGTACCCTTAGAATTGTGAGTTCCTAGCTAAGAATTGATAGGAAATAAACCAAGTTTCATGAGTACGTGATCATTTTATACTTATGTTAAGTAAAATTAAGGATATTCATGCCCGTTTTTGCAAGTAGTTATTTATTATTCAATTACTCAATCTGTGAATCGAGTATATCGCGCTTATCATAATAACTGAAGAAATTATATGTACATTGCATAGATGATTGGTTATGTGAACTTAGTATCAATATCTATCTGCTGATGCATTCTTATCTTTTAGCCATTAAAGCAGAGTAATAAGCTTGAGAGACGTGCACTGTTTTAGCAAAATGTTAGACACTGGGCTTGTAGTAACATTACCAAAGTAGCCCCGCGCTTGTGGTAATATTCGATGCTAAACATGATCTAAGATAGGGGGATACTCTAAAAATTTTTCTTCCTTGAGATTAGTAGTATTTGAAAAATATGAAAAGAATTGAAGAAATTCAACTTTTTAAGAGGCTTTGAGTAGTACTCGGTCTCCAAGTCCAAAATCCCTATAGATACGCTCTTGCTTATTGCTCTAGTGCTCTAACCATTGCGAGGAATAAGAAGTATGAATGCTGAGGGTTGGTAGGTTGAGTTGCGAAGTTAGCATAAACTCTGATCTTGCCACGAATATATAAAACTAAATGCACATGCACACATCACTTCGATTCATAGTCAGTAGTGAATAATGGATATCTTATGAGCATGACTAGTATGAGTTGACTTGAGTTTCTTGTGTAAGTATGATTTGACCATAGAAAATGTTGTCTTGGGGAATGACCTATTGATGCTTTGTTCGGGACGATCAAAGTCTAAGTGGGGGGTAGTTGATGACGGTCAAATTATACCCGTAAAAGTCATCAACGTTGACCTTAAATCGAGATTAATAATATATATTTCATATTAAATCACATGTTTATATTTATTATTTAATGTTAAGTGATTATTAATATGATATTTGGTATTTAGCCGTTTTCATTATTAAAAGCCGATTTATTGTGCGATAAATGCTGATTTTGTAGATCACGACAAATCGAGAGGATTAATGTCATTCAATCAATGGATCTCAAGATAATAAGGAAGAAAATCGGAGCATTAATCAAGAGATAAATTAGAGAAATCGAGATCAACACGCAAGCGTGGAGTGGGGAGCAAGATAGACGAAAAAACGATTAACGTGTGCAAATGTTAGGTTCGGTCGACCGAGCCTATAGCTTCGGTCGACCGAGTGTCGCCTCTCGGTTGACCGAGTGTCGCCTTTCGGGCGGTTTCCGCTTATATCGTGCTTATCTTCTAGAACCACCCTAAGTCGGCAAAAACCTCTATATAAGCAAGCAGCTACGAGAATTGTAATACACACCTTAGACATACATACAATCCTTCATTCTTTCTTAGCTTTGATACAATGTAGAATAATTTGAGGGTTTCCAAAGAATTTAAGGGCTGCAATATGTAAGCCTTTATTTTCTCATCTTTTTATTTTCGATAATTAATTCTCCAATTATGCTTTATCGTTTGAGTTAGTTAATCATAGCTAGATGATGTAGATCTAGGCTATGACGTTAGGGATGTGGCGAATCCTTGTCTATGGGGATCCCATAACCTACGTCATACACTTAGTATTTATTCATGAATCTACTTGATTTAATTAATGCGTATCTGTGTTAGTTTATATGAATGCTTTACGAGTTACTGTCTAATCTGTTCTGTATGATGAAACGCTGAGAGATATGTTCAGGGATGTAATCTGGGGACGAAATTGATTCGGGTGACCGAATGAGTTCACTCGGTCGACCGAGCCCACCTATTCGGTCGACCGAGCCCTTTTTTACCAAGTAATCCGCCACGCCTTTATGGTTAGGTTAACTTAATAGAATTTATCATCTCGGTAGGTATGGCTACGGCTACGTTGCTCGTCTGCTTTTAATTAGCGTATGATTAGGAAATACCAATATAGGGCTCCTAGGTTGGCTCATGAATGATCTCCGGGACTTTCAAATGAGATCTAGGTAGGTTCTGTATTTGGGAATTGAGCTCACCTAGTTATACGTAGATCGTAGATTAACATGAAACCGTGCAGGTAATTGTTAATAGGACAGAGACTGATGCGATCGTTTAGGCAGTACGCCTAACCACAGGAATGTTGTCTAGACGAGGTGTACGATTAATATCGGCATCCTTAGAGTCGTAAGCGTGTGAGTTATATGAGATGGAGGCACCAAAAGGCGAAGTCACGTAACAATACCACAGTGATTTAGTGACTTACCGGTGCTAAGTCAAGTTAAAGAGGATGACTCCCGTAGCCAATCTAATATAGATACAAACGGATTGACAGTTAATAAGTTCAGTTTATTATATAAATTATCTAGGTCCAAACGATAAAGACTATAATTGGGGAGGTTAATTACGTTGTGTCGAGTCGTGTCTTTACATTTCTTGTCTTATGTTGGTCGTAGACCGCCTCTATGTCCTTGACATGTTTAATTAATTGTTTGTATATAAGATGATCCACAATTGGTTCCCTGTGGGATCGACCTTGATTCACTATAGCTATACTACGATGGGCCTAGTCCTCTTGCTAGTACTGGTTTATGGTGGTCGAGTATATTATAACCTGATTGACCCCGACCAAGTTTTTGGCGCCGTTGCCGGGGAGCCAACGGTCAATTTTATATATAAATAATTTTCTTATTCATGTCAAGTTTTCTTTTAGAGTCTGCTTTTACGCTTTTGAGTCCTCTCGTTGTCTCGCTCATGTCGAAAATTCCAGATTCTTAAAATAAAAATAAAAATAAAAATATTTATTCGGTCGACCGAGAGACCTCATTCGGTCGACCGAGAATTTAGAATTTTTGTTTTGTTTTGTTCTTGTTCTTGTTCTGCTCTCGCTTACACGGTTTCGATTTGTGTTTTCGAGTCCGGAATTTTGCGTGTGTCTTTATCCTCAGATATGTTTAATCCGTGAGGTCTGATAGCGACATGGGAAACCATGTTAAAATCGATCTACGGTCCGCTTTGTTTTTGTTTTTCTTCCGCTTGCGTAAAACCAGGGAAGCAATATTCTCGAGTCGCAATTTTTCATGGCGCCGAGAAAATAACCCAGCAAACATGTGGAGCTACGAATCTAAGATGGGAAAGGCGATGTAAGCAATACCTTTAAAGCACCAAGATGGCTCCGAAATTTTTTTAAAGGCTTAAATTCTTCGTGGTACAATGTTGAAGGCAAGGTACTACCTTTTTTGCTTATGTTTTACTATCTTTTGGTTTTTTAAGCATAAGTTAGCCTATACATGAACCTTAGTATGAATCTTAGCCCGGAGTTGGTTCATAAGATTAATTTTATTATTGTGGAAGGTTCTGCCCCAAATCTGTCTCATTGTCCCATCTAGAGGGTGTAAAGAAACATGTAGTAGTTGAAGGAAGCAGTGAATAAAGAGTTCCTCGTAGTTCTGTTAAAATCTCATTGTCCTATGCATGAGATTGCTTCTACTGGCCAGGGGAGCAACAAATTGTGTAGTTTAAGCATTCACAATCTAAAGAAGACGTTGAGTTTTGAGAGAACACCATCTTCTGCTTTCGTTGAGTTTTATGGTGATGGATTCTCGGTGAACCCACCTTAAACAGAAACGAGATTACGCTTTGGGTGACAATTTAGAAATCGGAGACTCTTAGTACATTGGTTCGGAGATGGTCTAACCATGGTTGGGCGAGTTTAACCGAGCTTCGGCTCAATCGACTCCCCTCCACGTGTGATGTACGTTACAACAGTTCAACAAGACTTAGCATAGCCGATAAGCCTTTAGGCTAAACGGGGCTTAATCTTGACGGATTGGCCTGAACTGTCACATATGTTCCAACGAATGAGACGGCGTAGGCTTGCCTACATAACCGACCTTATTCGGAGTACTTTGATTCATTGTTTCTTATTGTCAAGGCCAAAACCATAATTTTAGCCGAGTTTCTTAGAATTCACTAATTCCTAAAACGAGAGCCGAGGTAAGAGCTTTGTATAAATGGTATGGATAAATGTCGTTTCCTAGGTCTCACAACCAAGGGAAGGGTATTAATCCGCAAAAGCGACAAGCCACCTCTAATAGTGCTCAGAGGGTCAAAGTCTGGCGATCCAAGAATGATAACTGACAAGGATAATCTTTGGAAAGTCGAGCTGAGGACTTTAAACTCAGAATTACTTCTTTAAAACCCTTAGGATTTCTTTTTAGGATTTTAGGTTTTGTTTTCTTTGAGTCAAATAAAAGTAACGTGACATATGTTGAGGTTTTTTATTTTGCCGTGTTCCGATGGCCATTGGGCTAAGGATGTGCAAAACTTTTTTACTCAATATAGGCCACGTGAAATAGAGTTCCGTAGGAGAGTCGAAAAAAATTGCTAAAGAAAAGGAAATTTAGCAAACAATCTTAAGATGGAAGCATTAAGAGAGCTTGAGAATTACTGAAAATGTAACAGAGAATGATTGGTGCGAACAAGAACAATTTTGGCCAACTTCTAAAACCTTTTAGAAAGGTGATCCAAGTGAAAATTCAAAGTGGTGCGCAATTCATTCTGCAACTACCCTTATCCTTTCATTTATACCTTTTCACCCTTAAACCTTTTCGATCCTCTCACCAATCTGCCCCAACAGTTCACATTTCTAACCATGCTTTCATCGCCTCTCTTCTTTCATCCGTTTCACTCTCCCACCCAATCCCATTCCTTTAAACAATTCTCAATCCCAAAAACACAATTTCTTTCCCACCCTTTATCTTTTCTTCCCAACCTTATGTGTATCTTTTTCTAAACCCATCATACTCTCAACCTCCATTTTGTTTACACAATACCTATGTGTTGCGGAATTTGAAATATTGCTAAGCTTTAATGATTATCTTTTATCATTTTGATTTTCATGATCCTAGTTGAGGTAAGTGTAGCTCTGACCCTAGCTAGATTTTAAAGGTTTTTTGTTCGATCGTAGTACAACTTATCTTTCTACCGGAAGTTTTAAATTTCATATTTTTTCCGTCTATTCCGGCATTTCTAGATGATAAGTTTTGTTCTGAACTATCACACCGATCCGACCTTGTTGATGACGGTTATGACTTTTACGTGATACATTGGGTTGTTCGTAATTTCGAGGAGTAGCTACATCTCCCTAAGTTGTTGATATCCAATGCAAACGAGAAGTTTATGCGTTAAGTATTTGATTTTATCTTTAGCCAATAGGTCGCATTCAATCTGTTATACCTTACCAAGTTTCTCTTTTCCTAGATTGAATACCTTTTCGATCGAGTCGCCTCGTGTTTTCCCACGCTGGTAATGCTTTTTGATCTTTGTCTTCTCCACCCGGTTTTAAGAATATTTAGGCGGTAGAGGTTGTAGATGAAGACCACCATCTTTAGTTGCTTGTTTATTTTTCTTTCTATTTAGTATTTTTCTTTTTGTTTCCCTTGTCATTGGTTGTTTAAAATAAAGTGGCTTAAACTGTTTTTAGGTATTTATACCCCATTACTGCCACATTATTTTATAACTTCCATAGACATGGTGTTATTAACGGTTTCGTGGAGTTTGTCTGCTTATACAGGTTTTCACTTGCTTCTCCACAACGTGCTGACATTTACTCCGATATTGTTCCTTTACTTGAGAGCCGTTTCCAGAGCTAAGTCTTTTTCTTAAATTCTCATTTATTTTTGTCATTGAGGACAATGCCATGTTTAAGTGGGGGGTAGGAGACTTAGCCATGTTATGTTATAATTGAAAATTGAATGAAACGGCACATGATTGAAAAAATTGAATAAATACCATATTAGGTATCTCGCACTTAGAATTGTGAGTTCCTAGCTAAGAATTGATAGGAAATAAACCAAGTTTCATGAGTACGTGATCATTTTATACTTATGTTAAGTAAAATTAAGGATATTCATGCCCGTTTTTGCAAGTAGTTATTTATTATTCAATTACTCAATCATGAATCGAGTATATCGCGCTTATCATAATAATCAAAGAAATTATGTGTACATTGCATAGATGATTGGTTATGTGAACTTAGTATCAATATCTATCTCACGATGCATTCTTATCTTTTAGCCATTAAAGCGAGTAATAAGCTTGAGCGCACTGTTTTAGCAAAATGTTAGACACTCGGGCTTGTAGTAACATTACCAAAGTAGCCCCGCTTGAGGTAATATTCGATGCTAAACATGATCTAAGATAGGGGATACTCTAAAAGTTTTCTTCCTTGAGATTAGTAGTATTTGAAAAATATGAAAAGAATTGAAGAAATTCAACTTTTTAAGAGGCTTTGAGTAGTACTCGGTCTCCAAGTCCAAAATCCCTATAGATACGCTCTTGCTTATTGCTCTAGTGCTCTAACCATTGCGAGGCATAAGAAGTATGAATGCTGAGGGTGGTAGGTTGAGATTGCGAAGTTAGCATAAACTCTGATCTTGCCACGAATATATAAAACTAAATGCACATGCACACATCACTTCGATTCATAGTCGATGAGTGAATAATGGATATCTTATGAGCATGACTAGTATGAGTTGACTTGAGTTTCTTGTGTAAGTATGATTTGACCATAGAAAATGTTGTCTTGGGAATGACTATTGATGCTTTGTTCGGGACGATCAAAGTCTAAGTGGGGGGTAGTTGATGACGGTCAAATTATACCCGTAAAAGTCATCAACGTTGACCTTAAATCGAGATTAATAATATATATTTCATATTAAATCACATGTTTATATTTATTATTTAATGTTAAGTGATTATTAATATGATATTTGGTATTTAGCCGTTTTCATTATTAAAAGCCGATTTATTGTGCGATAAATGCTGATTTTGTAGATCACGACAAATCGAGAGGATTAATGTCATTCAATCAATGGATCTCAAGATAATAAGGAAGAAAATCGGAGCATTAATCAAGAGATAAATTAGAGAAATCAGATCAACACGCAAGCGTGGAGTGGGGAGCAAGATAGACGAGAAAAACGATTAACGTGTGTCAGCTCTCGGTTGACCGAGCCTATAGCTTCGGTCGACCGAGTGTCAGCTCTCGGTTGACCGAGTGTCAGCTTCGGGGCGGTTTCCGGCTTATATCGTGCTTATCTTCTAGAACCACCCTAAGTCGGCAAAAACCTCTATATAAGCAAGCAGCTACGAGAATTGTAATACACACCTTAGACATACATACAATCCCTTCATTCTTTCTTAGCTTTGATACAATGTAGAATAATTTGAGGGTTTCCAGCAATTTAAGGGCTGCAATATGTAAGCCTTTATTTTCTGTCTTTTTATTTTCAGTAATTAATTCTCCAATTATGCTTTATCGTTTGAGTTAGTTAATCATAGCTAGATGATGTAGATCTAGGCTATGACGTTAGGGATGTGGCGAATCCTTGTCTATGGGGATCCCATAACCTACGTCATACACTTAGTATTTATTCATGAATCTACTTGATTTAATTAATGCGTATCTGTGTTAGTTTATATGAATGCTTTACGAGTTACTGTCTAATCTGTTCTGTATGATGAAACGCTGAGAGATATGTTCAGGGATGTAATCTGGGGACGAAATTGATTCGGGTGACCGAATGAGTTCACTCGGTCGACCGAGCCCACCTATTCGGTCGACCGAGCCCTTTTTTTACCTGTTAATCCGGCCACGTCTTTATGGTTAGGTTAACTTAATAGAATTTATCATCTCAGTAGGTATGGCTACGGCTACGTTGCTCGTCTGTTTTAATTAGCGTATGATTAGGAAATACCAATATAGGGCTCCTAGGTTGGCTCATGAATGATCTCCCGGGACTTTCAAATGAGATCTAGGTAGGTTCTCAGTATTTGGGAATTGAGCTCACCTAGTTATACGTAGATCGTAGATTAACATGAAACCGTCAAGTAATTGTTAATAGGACGACAGACCGATGCGATCGTTTAGAAGTACGCCTAACCACGAGAATGTTGCCTAGACGAGGTGTACGATTAATATCGGCATCCTTAGAGTCGTAGCGTGTGAGTTATATGAGATGGAGGCACCAAAAGGCGAAGTCACGTAACAATACCACGCAGTGATTTAGTGACTTACCGGTGCTAAGTCAAGTTAAAGAGGATGACTCCGTAGCCAATCTAATATATATACAAACGGATTGACAGCTTAATAAGTTCGATTTATTATATAAATTATCTAGGTCCAAACGATAAAGACTATAATTGGGGAGGTTAATTACGTTGTGTCGAGTCGTGTCTTTACATTTCTTGTCTTATGTTGGTCGTAGACCGCCTCTATGTCCTTGACATGTTTAATTAATTGTTTGTATATAAGATGATCCACAATTGGTTCCCTGTGGGATCGACCTTGATTCACTATAGCTATACTACGATGGGCCTAGTCCTCTTGCTAGTACTGGTTTATGGTGGTCGAGTATATTATAACCTGATTGACCCACATGTTCTTCGTGGGGGTGCATCATCCACATGTTCTTCTTTAGGCATTTGAAACTCTTCATCACTGTAGTCATAGTCCAGCAGTTGCTCATCCTCATCAACAACAGCAGACTGTTGACCATCTTTACCTACCGTGGTATTGTCTCCTTCAGTAGGCTCCACTACAACAGCCTCTTCAACAACAACAGGGGTTTCCTCCAAACCCAAAGTTTGTTCCAACCTTTTTTCAGGTACTGTTTATACCTCAGCAGCCTGTACCTCATGTTCCAACCTGTGTCCAGGTGCTGTTTGATCCTCAGCAACCTGTACCTCCACTTCTTTCCTAGGTTCTGTTGCAATTTGTGCTACAACAACCTGATCAAGGAAATATCCATGTTTTCCTGTTGAAATTCCCCAATATCACCAATCCTTCTCAGATAATTTTTAGTTTTGGTTAGAGTGCCCTCAGTGTCAATCTAGTTTTAATATTGAATTGAGTCCTCTGAACTGACATCAGGCTCACTAAGATCAATGATCCTTTCTTCACCTGAATCCACAGTCTGCTGATCATCAACATGCTCAGCAGGTTCTTCAACAAATAAAGGATCTATCTCACCAACCATTCTGCTTGCACCAATGTCTATTCCCACATTCATTTGTGCCTCAATATCATCCATAGTGAGATTTTCAACATCCTCATCCATCTGTCTAGTTTGTTGTCTCTTAGTGGATTGTTCAGCACCAGTAGACTGCTATACTCTTGGTTCAATAATCATAGCAGTTCCACTGACTGCTCCTAGACCAGAGGGGTGATTATCATCAGTATCAGATGATGAAGAGTCATCACTATCACCTCTTGGATCCCTGAACTTGATACCCTCTTCTTTCTGTTGTTCATCAAACAGATCCATCAACCTTGATTGCAGTAAGGAGGTATCAACCAGATCCAGCAAATTTTCCACTCCCAATCTCTCAAAAGCCCATTCTTCAAAATCTATCATTTTCTGCAGCTGGCTTTTGTCTCTTATAATATCCAAACTTTGATTGGAAGTAGTTTGCAACCAGTAGGATTTTAGGATCAACAAACTCCTTTTTCTTCTTCTTCTCATGTTTCTCAAATGGCATGAATGACTTTGTAGGAGATGGTTGCTCACTCAGCTGACCTTCAAAGGACCCAACTAGCAGAGTCAAAGTTTCTTCCATAGATACTTCTAGGTCAGTAGGTTGCTCAGGTTGAATATTAGTCCCTACTATCTCCATTTGTACTATACTTGGTTCCCCCTGACTTATATGCTCATCAGCAGGGTTAGCAACAGATTGCTCTTCCCCCTGAACTATTGCAGGACTTGCAGGGTCTTGTACCAAATTTTCAACTTCCAAAGCAGGTGTTGACTCAGTAGCTTGCGGTGGCTCTTCTACAAGTTGCTCAACAACAACTTGGGCAGATTCAGTAGGCTCAGCAACCTCTTCTGGAGAGGATTCAACAACTTCAACAACAGGCTCAGTTACAACAGTCTGCTGTGACTCTTCAGTAGATTGCCCAAAAAAATCTCTATATCCACATTAGGCTTGATAACAGTTAAGGGCTCAGCCTCAATAGCCTCTTCTTCTACTACTTCTTCTTGTTGTTGTTGTTCACTTTCACTTTCCAAAATCCTCAATTGTTTTCCTTTTCCATGCTTCTTCTTCTTGGAAATCTCTTTCATCCTTTTGGAAAGTTGTTCATCTTCAACTTCAGTAGACTTCCTCTTTCTACTGGATTCCTTTTGTTGCTCTCTGAAAATTTTAGCAACAGTCTTCTTAGCAACTACAACAGGGTCAGCAATCTCAACTTCAGATGGACCCTCAGCAGACTCAGCAGTCTGTGTTGTTTGCTTCCTTGTCCTATTAGGCTTTAACGTTTCTGTTATTTTTCTTGTGTCAACAACCTTTCTTTTCTCAGTAACCTTCTTTGGTGCAGCAGGCTTGACAGATTTCTTAACCTGCTCACCACCAGCATCACCATCATCTCCATCATCATCATTGTCAGCAGCCTCATCAATTTCTTCATCATCATCATCCATACCAGGGATATGATAGTCAATCTCTTTCTTGTACCTGGATTTATTTATCTTCTCAGGTGCAACATCAGCAATTTCCAAATGATTCAGCAGGGCCTGAACCATTAATCCTAAGGGTAAGGCCTTGTATTTCCTTGTCCCTTCTTTTTCTTCTTTTGCAACCTTCTTCATGTAGTGGATAAAGTATCCAGCCCAATCAAACTTCATACTTCTGCAAATAATCATCATCGGTTCTATTTTTGGTCCTGATAATGTATCCATGCTTCCAATGAGCCCTAAGATATTCTTTGCAATAATCTTGCTCAGTAGGTTGTACTCAAAACCAACGTGTTTTACATTAATGCCTGTAATTGATTTGATGGCAATATTGGTCTTGATTTTGTCAACAAAATCCATCTTTGACAATCCTATTTCCTTAGGATTTGTTGGAGCATCAATTATTTCTATAAAACAAAAAACTTCCCTAAGTAGGTTTGAAGAAACTTCAATCTCCTGGGCATTTACAGTTGTGGTGAATGCCTCTCTTCCTTCTCTTATAACGATATTTCTCCAGAAGCTAACAACGTTTGTATATGAGATTGTTTCCAATCTTATATTAAGCACATTCTCCAACCCTTCATATCTTCTTATTCTTCGACCAATATTGATGGCTAATTCTGTTTGGTTAGCATCAACAACAAAACCTCTTACACTTTGACTTGTTCCGATTTGAACATCTTTCTTTTCTGCCATTTTTATAAGAAAAAGATGAAGAAGATAGCTTGTAAATCTGTGTTCACACAGTGTAAATACAGAGAGATTTGCTGATTGAGAGTTGTGAAAATCTTCTGTGTAATGGTCTGTGTATATATAGACAGAAGTGGTTGAAACTGTCAGATTGTGTACTGTGCATTAACCACGATTAAATTTGAGTGAATGCTGTCTTGACACGTGGCCCATTACTCTTTAAAACATTTTGTAACCGTTGGATCGTGTTAACTACGGTTATAATGGATAGAATAAATATCCCGCCATTTACTTTTTGACTTTTGTAGATTTGACTGAGTAAAGTAAAATTCAAGCACCTTGTCATCGATGAGAGTTGGCTCAAAGAGACTGCGCGGACGGTATGTCTCAAAGACCCTCACCGAAGAGTCACTCTGTTGATGCTTAAATCTTTTTGTATTGTCCAACAGATACCAATGACTGATCTGTCAAGTGAGTTCACCCAACATGACAAAGATCAATCCTCTTGGCAACCTCATTTGCTCAATTGTCCAAACATAAGTACATGGAATTGTTGATACCAATGACTAATATGCTAAGTGAGCTCACCAAACATAGCAAAGACTAATCCCCTTGGAGAATTCCAGTACACTGCTGATCAGTCAACTTTTATAATTCCAAGTTCAGCCCTTAGTTTAGCAAATCTTTCACTATCCAATGGTTTAGTGAAGATATCAGCAAGTTGATCTTCTGTAGGGATATATAGAACCACCACATCCTTCTTTTTAACATGATCTCTTATAAAATTATGTCTCACATCAATATGCTTGGTTCTTGAGTGCAAAACAGGATTTTCAGTAATTGCAATTGCACTTGTGTTGTCACACATGATTGGAATTTCTCTTTCTTCAATTCCATAATACCTTAACTATTGTCTTAACCAAAGTATTTGGGCATAGCAGCTTCCAGCAGCAATATACTCTGCTTCAGGAGTGGAAGTTGATATAGAGTTTTGTTTCTTTCTGAACCAGGAAACCAGTCTATTTCCCATTAACTGACAGGTTCCTGTGGTGCTTTTTCTATCAATCTTGCATCCTGCATAATTTGAATCTGAGTAGGATATCACCTTGAAACTTCCATTTTTGAATACCATATCCCTAATCCCAAAGTCTCTTTTAGGTACTTGAGAACTCTTTTGACTGCACCTAAATGACTTTCTTTAGGTTTTGATTGAAATCTTGCACAAACACCTACAGCAAAGGATATATTAGGTCTCACAAGCAAGAAGGTGACAAAGCAGATCGCCTATCCTCCTTCTGTATAAGGTCTGATCAACATCTTTTCCTTCTTTATCTTCATCCAACCTTATGTTTGTACTCATTGTAGTTGATATCTTGGTGCTATTTTCCATTCCAAACTTCTTTAGCAACTCTTTGGTATACTTGGTTTGATGAATGAAGATTCCATCTTTCAACTGTTTGCCTTGTAAGCCCAAAAAGTAGTTCAATTCACCCATCATACTCATTTGGAACTTACTTTTCATCAGATTTGCAAACTTTTCACAAAGTAAGTCATTTCCAGAACCAAAGATTATGTCATCAACATAAATCTGAACTAGCAGGGTGCTGTCTCCTTCACTAATTCTGAAAAGAGTCTTATCAATGGTACCTTTTGTAAAACCATTGTCCACCAAGAATTGAGTTAGAGTCTCATACCATGCTCTTGGTGCTTGTTTCAAACCATAAAGTGCTTTGTTGAGTCTATACACTTTATCTTCTTGATCTTTAACTTCAAATCCAGGAGGTTGCTGAACATAGACCTCCTCTTCCAGAATGCCATTCAAAACATGCACTCTTAACATCCATCTGATATACTTGGAAGTTTTTATAAGCAGCATATGCCAAGAATAATCTGATAGCTTCCAATCTTGCAACAGGGGCATTTGTTTCATCAAAGTCTATTCCTTTTGCTTGAGAATAGCCTTTTTCTACTAGTCTGGCCTTATTCCTCACAATGGTACTAGATTCATCCAGTTTGTTTTTGTATACCCATTTTGTACCAATGATATTTGCATGATTAGGCCTTTCCACTAGTGTCCAAACTTGATTTCTTTCAAATTCATTAAACTCTTCTTTCATAGAAATTATCCAATCTGGATCTGAAATTGATTCTTCAACAAATTTTGGTTCCATTTGAGATATGAAGCATGTGAACATTGCTTCTAGTTGTCTTCTAGTCCTCACTCCTTGCTGCATATTCCCAATAACTTGTTCAGCAGGGTGATCTCTTAACCATTGTGGATTCTGGTTAGTTTGATTCTCAGGAACTTCATCATCAGTAGGGTCTGCTGTAGCATCAGGGGGTTCAGCAGATCCTTGAACTGCCTTAGTTGTTGTATTAGTAGTATTACCAGCAGGGTGTTCAATAGGGGCAGAGTCAGAAACTTTTAAGTCATTGAACCTTTCCAAAACTTCAACACATTCTGGATCAGTGACTTGTTGATTATTAGCAGGTTCTGAATCTTCTTCTTCCATTCCAGTGAACTTGGGTTCATCAAACACACATGTATAGTTTCTTCATGTTTTAGTGTCTTTTTATTTAGTACTCTAAATGCCTTGCTGACAAAAGAATACCCCAAGAAAATTCCTTCATCTGACTTGGGTTGGAAGGTCTTCAATTGCTCCTTATGATTTAAGGTAAAACATTTGCTTCCAAATGGATGGAAATAAGATATATTAGGTTTTCTTCCATTCCAAATCTCATAAGGTGTCTTCAGCAGCTTCTTGTTCACTGAGGTTCTATTTTGTGTGTAGCATGCTGTATTAACTGCTTCAGCCCAATACCTTTTAGGTAACAATGCTTCACAAATCATAGTTCTTCCTGCTTCTTTAAGAGTCTTGTTTCTTCTTTCAGCAACCCCATTTTGCTGAGGTGTACCAGCAGTAGCAAGTTGATGTAGTACACCATTTTGTTCACAATATTCTCTTATTACTTTATTGAGAAACTCAGTACCCTTATCTGATATTATGTTCACTACTGTGACACTTTTCTCATTTTGTAATCTTTTCAAAAGTTCTGGCATCTTTTGAAGTGTTTCACTTTTCTTATTCATGAATACCACCCAGGTGTATCTTGAATAATCATCCACAACAACTAAAGTGTACTTCTTTCCTGTTACACTTGTTGGAGTCACTGGTCCAAAAAGATCCATGTGCATCAGCTCCAACACTCTCTTAGTTGATTGCTTTGTTTTTGACTTGAAGCTTGATTTGGTTTATTTACCTTGCTGACAAGCATCACAAATAGCATCCTTCTTGAATGTGATCACAGGTAAACCAATCACCAGTTTCTTCTTTACTAACTGATTGATATCATCAAAATTTAGATGATTCAACTTCTTGTGCCATAACTAATTTAGTTCTGATTTGGTATGCACTATCAGACATGTTTCTGGAACTGCAGTTAACCAATCCACAACATACATATTTTGTTGTCTTCTTCCAGCCAACACAACTTGATCACCTCTTTCACTGATGACAGTACATGTACTTTTGTCAAAAGTGACCTTGTATCCCATGTCACAGAATTGTCCAGTGCTCAGCAAGTTGTAGTCCAGTCCTTCAACATATGCAACATTCCTGATTGGTATTCCATTCCTCACAAGTGTGGCATAGCCTCTTGTGTAACTAGGTGTGTTCTTATTTCCAAAGTTTACTCTTGGACCATCCTTTGCTACATAGCTTGTCAGACAGTGCTTATTCTTTGTCATATGTCAGGAACACCCACTATCAAAGTACCAGACACCCTACAAAAGAAAATCAATACACTTTAGGTACCCAAATCTGTTTGGGTCCATGATGGTCAGTGGTAAGCATGACCCTTGCCAAATTTCCATTAGGTCTTCTTTGAAAAGTGTCATACTTTGGTTCATACATGTATTCCACACATCCATAAGATCTAACATTTGTTTGTGCAAGATTCACATATACTTTTTGGCTTTTTGGTATATAGTGCTGTTTGGAGTGATTTTTCTTGTTAGAAGCACTAGTATAACCATAGGTTTGCTGTCTGTTAGGAACAGCCTAGTAGTATGGAGTCTGCTTAGGTCTTATATAATTCCTCTGCTGAATCCTTTGCTGATTCCATTGCCTAGGTTTTACCCTAGCAGTATGGTTATATTTGTTGTTTCTATTAGTAGGGGCAGGAATATTCCAATCATCATCAGTAGGGAATAATCTACCTTTCCCCCTGAGATAAGTATCCCTTGAATGATTGACATTTTTGGGTTTAGGATTCTTATCCTTGGAATATTTCTGGTTTTTACCCTTCTGTGGTCCAGCAGACTTGGTAGCAGGTCTGCTATCAGCAGGTCTAGAAGGCACAGCAGTCCTATTCTTGGATTTATTCTTTTTATTAGGAGCTGTTGACTTCTTTGACTTCTGAGTAGGCTTTACTGTCTCAGCAACCCTACTTGAAGTTGGATCTTTAGCAGGTACAAACTTAGGACCAATTCTGGCACTAGGTTCAGTAACCTTACTGGATCCACTCCTGTTGGATTGTTGAGTTTCAAATCCAAGACCTGTCCTATCACCATAGGGCTTCCCAAATTTGAACACAGTATAGGAACAAGATTGTTCAGCAGATTCAGTGGCTACTGACTGTTCAACAGACTTATGCTGATTCTGTTCAACTTCTTTTTCCTTTCCTTTAAGAATTCTCAATTCAACTTTCAATCTTTCTACTTCTGATTGAAGAGCTTCTTTTTCTGCCTTCACAATCTCATAACCAGATTGTATTATCCTCAGTTGATTAAGGATGGCATCTAAAGTTTCTTTATTATTAGAATTTTTGGGATTTGAACCACAGGTGGATTCACAATCACTATCAGTAGGAGTATTAATTGATACAGAATTGTATACCTCATCTGTCTCATCCATGTTAGCCATCAAGGCATAATCATCCAATTCAGCAATCAATGCAGTGTCATCATATTCATTTCCTTTATCTGATTCAACTTCATAACCAGATTCATCTTCAGCAACCATTGCTTTCTTTCCAAGTCTTCTTTGTTGACTTTTGCTCTTTTGTAGATCTGGACAATCAGTTCTGAAATGTCCAGGCTTCTTGCAGTTAAAGTAAAGATAATTTGGTTCCTTTTTCTGTTTTAACTCAGGACAATCATGTCTATTTCTTGCATTGAAAACATAAGTAATCATTATATTTCTTTGATTCTTCCTTTTTCTTTTCACTAAATTTCTTTGTGAAATTCCTGGGTGAACTCTATCCAGTTTTCATCAATCTAATTTTCTTGCTCAGCAATGAAATCTGCTCTTGCATCTCATCCAACAAATCATCTTGGGCTGCTGAAGTTTCTTCTTGATGAGCAGCAGCCAATGTTGTAGTCTTTGGCTCTTCCTTTTCTGTCTCAGGCACCAGTTTCTTACTAAACTCATACGCCTTAAGATCTGAGAACAGTTTGAAGGTGTCTTCTTCATGTAGGCTTCTCATCTCCTTTATTGTTGTCACATTAATCTCCCACACTTCTTTGGTAGGTAAAGCTTCCAAAATTTTTGAATTTATTTCTTCCTGTGAGTACTTCTCATTTAGCAGGGTGAGTTCATCCATGATAGCATTGAACCTAGATTCCATTTGTTCAATGGTTTCATTTGACTTCATTTTGAACTCTTGGAACTTCTTCTTTGCTACACTGATCTTGTTCTTTTTGATAGCATCAGTGCCTTCACAAATCAACTGCAACTTGTCCCAAGTTCCTTGGCTATTTTGCAATCTTTTACTTTCATATACATATTGCTATCCAGAGTTCTGTAAATGATATCTATAACAATGTTGTTGAGATTGGCTCTCTTTCTATCTTCAGCTGTCAATTCTCTCTTTGGTTTTGGAATGTACTGAATGTCATTGTCCACAATTATAGCTTTTGTTATCTCCAGTGGTCCATCTGTGAGTACATCCATCATTTCATCATGTATAGCAGCTAAATAGGCCTGCATATGACGTTTATATTCATAAAATCGATCCAAAGAACACATCAGCAATGTTCTAGCATACTGTTTGTTATCCATGATGCAAGTTTTTGAAAATTAGAAACTTGAAAAAGTTTTCAAGGAATTTTCACAAGTACAACAAGTAGGATTACTTCAGAACAGAAGCACTACTTTGATACCAATTGTTGGTCCCTTTAAAAGGCTTTGGTTAAGTTTAAAGGGAGGAGGGAGGGTGAATAAACTTAACACTTAAAACTTTTGGAGTTAACAAACTCAAGAACTTCAAGCAGACTCTGATGATATTTCATAGTCTCATTGATCGCTGAGTCTCATTGAATTTGTGCAAATGGAAATATATCAAAAATTAAGCCTTGTTTCTTGTTGTTAAATATGATACCAAGTATTGGATACTCAGTAGTGTATGTGTGTGTGACTTCAGTTGCTAGATTCAGTAAGGTGATGTGCTTGATAAACTAAATGCAGAAAGTAAATAAGCAGATTTTATAGTGGTTCCAGGTGGTGTAATCCTGTCAGTCCACTCTTCTCCTGTGATGTTGGCGGTAATTCACTAGAGAGATTCTTGAGATAGCTATTACAAAAATCCCTAAGTTGCTTGTCCTTCACCATTCACTATGGCTTCACAAACTGAAAACTAGGAACATGTGGGATTGCCGCTCGAAAGTCTTCCACTGGTCCTTGAAGGGTAGGATTGCCTCTTCACCAGCTCCACCACAAACAACAGTCTTTCACACAGATGTGCTTCACTGTCTTCAATAGATTTCTTGTAAAAGGAAGTTTGAATCAAGTAAATGATTCAGTTGCAGCAGCTTGATCAGGATGATATGATCAGCAGCTTGCCGTCTTCAAGTATGTAAACTTGATGTAGCTTGAATGTAGATTACACTTGAAGATTTTCTCTGGATCATTAGCCTTAAGCTTAGTAGGGTCAGCAGGGTGTTTTTCTTGATCAGAAATCGAAGCTCAGGATTATATGTATATTTCTCTTATGATTGATCACTTGTATCTGAAATAGGAGTCCCCTATTTATAGGTAGCAGTCCATGTGACTTGTATTTGAAATTCAAATATAGCCGTTCTAGAATTTGTCCCATTTGACTTGCTTTCTATCATCGTTTCATAGTAATCGACACACGGTCAGTTGCTTTTGACAAAGGTGCGCATCATCCCACCCTTTGACTTGTAACCATTGGATAAAGTACTGAATCATCCCAACGTCCTTTTAATCTCAACCATTGTTTTGTTTGATAAAATCAGAGGTTGTTGGTTGTCCTTATCCATGTTTTCTTCCAATGTAACCTTTGAATAATTCGATGTATGTGTATCGGCAGGTTCCTGAGATAATAAGTCTGCTAATATGTTTATCAGTTAGCTGATCCATATTTTGCTAACTGTCTTTTATCTAACTTTTATTTATGAAGTTAGATTACGCCTTTTTCCATATAACTAAGTTCCAATCACCATCCAAACTGTGGAACTTAGACCTTGTACACAAGGTATATGTAATCAGTTTAGGTCATCACAGACTTCCCTAAATTTTGATACCATATCCTTGACTCTAATTACTAAGTTTGATCCCTTAGCCTTCATTAACTGAGTTTGAGACCTCAGCCTTCAGATTTCAGCAGGTTCCTAATAAGTCTACTGACCTAACTACCCTACTGATCTAGACTAGTATGCTGATGTAAGTCAGCTGCCCTTTACAGTACATGTTTGATCAAACCTATACAAAGATCAAACCCTAATAAACCTATACATTTGATCTAGACATCTTTTTGCATTTGCTCTATAACAGTTAGTCTGGCACTCATCACTAAAAGTTGAAAATAAGTCCATCAATAATCTATGCTAAGTATCTCAAACAAACCAAGAAGAATAGTGGTGACAATAAATCGTATAATAAAATTGCGGCAGTAAAAGAGAAAATAAATTACTCCAAACAATTTAAGCAGTCAAAATCATTGTATTAATAAAATTCTGCGACATCAACTAGATAGGAAATTAAAATAAAAATTAGAATAAGAAAATGGAATAGAACAACAAAGAAAAGAAAGAAAAACTAGTCCTCCCCATAATAATCCTCCCAGTCATCTCTAGGCTCGAAACAAGGAAGTGGTGCAGATCTGGAGGCAGCAACGATAGAAGATGATGCTCTTTGACGTGGGGATGTCCTAGGTGGTGGGGTTGTAGGAGGAACTCCTAGAAAATCTATAATTCTGTCCATCTTGTGATGCAGACTCAAAATTTCTCATGAGTGATCCTCTAGCAAGGCTCTATGAGTCCGTGGTGCTCCAAGGACCGGAGTATGCTCTCTCTCTCTCTCTCTCTCTCTCTCTCCTCTCGAACCGACCCGTCTTTTCCCTCTTCGGTGTGACAGACACCATATGCTTCGTCGGCAGAAGGCGAGCACAAACGAATCTATTGACCATCTTCCAATCCCAGGATAGCTCATTTTCCAGGAAGATGGTGGGGGCTCTCGCAGGATTGTGCTTCCATTGCACCTCAAAGTAATCAGCTATTATATCCATCCTCTCAAGATCTTCAATAATTCTCAAGGATGTGTACTCTTGTGGGCCCAACGGTGGATTGCGGACCCCATAATACTCATTGATCCGCTCAATCAAAAAATCAACTTTAACACCACGGACTATTGCAAAAGTAGCTCCTGGGTTATGCGAAACATAAGCATAAATTTCCCTTACCACCGTGGCGTTGAACCGTTTCGGTGCCTCAGCCATATCCAGAATGTCTTGTACTGGTAAGGCTCGGGGCAAGATCTCACCGTAATCATCCAACTTTATGCCCCATTCTCGAGCAACTGGTCTTCCGTTCCAATGCCCTTGGAAAGACTCGTAGATATCTAAAGAATGAAATTGCTCAACCCCGTCTATCAAGGGCTTAGCATCTCCATAAATACTCTGATAACCACTGGGACGATGGACAGATCGGCTATATTTAGGACCCATCCTGATTGAAAACAAGGACTGATGATGATGATGATTCTGAAAGAGGACCTCGGAAAACCGGAGGTTGGCCTCGATTTACCGGCCTGGATTTTTTTGTTTTTCTTTCTAGGACTATGCTTCTTGTAATGGAAGATAAAGAACTACAACACTTCACTAGCACATCAACACTAATCAGCTACAGTGATGAAAAGAATGGTATGGTTGGTGTTTGGGGTTGGTAAAAATGGTAGAAAGGTTTGGTTTTGGTGGAGATATGGTGGTGATAGTGGTGGTGATGGTGGTCGAATTTTTGAAAGAAGGATAAATGGAAGAATGTTTGGTGATTTGAGGAGATGATGGTAGATGAGAATTATGATAATGGTGGTGGAAGAGTGGTTTAAATAGGAGATATGATGGAAGGTGGAAGGATTTGGTGGGATAGTGGTAGTGGAGTAATTAGGGTGATGGATTTGAGGTGGTCATTGATGGGATTGAGGTGGAGTGTGGGAAAGGATGAAAAGTTTGAAAAGAGGGGAAAATGGGACGGTTTCTGCTGACTGGTGGTGTTTAATACAACGTGTGTCCTCCATGTGTCTAAAAATTCAGCTTTTCAATCTGACGTTCAGAAACTTGAAATTATTGGCTCGGTAAACCGGAGTATACCCTCGGTTTACCGGGGCTTCTTTTCACCAGATTTCCCTGTTTGCCTTCTCTGCACACTTTACTCAACCTCTCTGCTCAATTCTGACGTCAAATTGACTAATCTCTTACTCATTTTGTTGCAATTTCTGACTCAATCCTAACCTACTTCACTAGAATCCACAACGAGTAAAAAAACCTTCCCAACAACAATCGGTTTCAAGCCTAAGGATGCGGTAGGATGAAAAAAAAAAACTCGTCCCTTCATCTAGATACTCTTATTCATTCCTAATCCACCTAAGGGTTCAAGGGAATAGTTCTGAGTTTATAGTCGCCAGCTCGACTTTCTTCAAATTTTCGATCATTTAGGGGTTGGAGCTTTAACTCACCAAACTTTTGCTCTAGAGGTTTGTATCTTTATAGAACATTTTTGAGCTCTCTTCCTAGCACACCTCTCTCTCTTAGCTTGTGTACTAGGTCTGCCTCTGCGTTGAGATTTAGACTTTATAGCCAATGACTCCACACATTCCATTTTAGGCTCAAATCCGTCACTACGCAACACGGAAGGACTAGCTTCCGTGAGCATCTTGTTATGGTCCTTCTCTTCACTCTCTCTAAGCATTAATCTCATGAATTCCTACTCAACGGTTTCTACTACAACCTCTTGATGCTTATGCCATTCCTTTTCTATTTCGACAATTTCCACCTTTCCTGAATCATACGTCATCTGGCAAATTTCCGGCCTATTATTTAGGGGCTCTAAATTTTGAAAGATACTGCATCATTATTCAACCTTAAAGTGATCTCCCCATTATCAAAATCCATGATTGCTCTGCCTGTCGCTAAGAAAGGTCTTCCTAACAAAATTGGGGCACTTGGGTCCTCTGGTACGTCTATAACCATGAAATCAATTGGAAAAGTGAACCCTACTGCCTTAATCATGCACTTTCTAAGTACACCGGTAGGCATATCTCTAGTCCTATCGACAAAAGTCATGGTTCGGGTTTGATTCATAATGACGGAAGCTTAATCTTTTGGCAGAAGGAAAAAGGTAGAATGTTGTAACTCGAGCCGAGTCGCAGAGACCTAATCCTACTGATACACCATTGAAAGAAATTGGGAGTCGTAACATGCCAGGGTCTCCTAACTTCACCACGGTGTCTGAGTCTGGGCCATCCTCAAGCTCAGAGAATATCGTGTCGGGATCCTCTTCAGGATCATCAGAATCATAATCCGAAGATGAAATGTCAATTAGCTCGATAGGGAACTCACCTGGACCATACGTGCTATACACCTTTAGGTTCACTTTAGGCTCTTGTTTGATTGCTTCTTTCTCTTTTTCCACCCACTTTTTATCCGCTTCGTATTGCTCTCTGACTGCGGATCCAGAATACATGGAAATTGGTGTGATGTATAATATTGTCTGAGGCATATTGCTTGACTCGTTTTCTCTTCTTCAACTCCGGTTTGATCGAATCTTAGAAGTGTCTTGATCTTCCTGCAAAAGAGACAAAATAAAACAAAGAAAAGGCTAGCAACTTCCACTTCAGTTCAGTATGATCCCAACTTTTGCGGACCTACTAACTAAAATCAACATAGAATAACAGAGAATAACAAAGTTGGTCAACTCCCAAAACTTTTTAGAATGGCGATCCGAGTGAACATCCAAAGTTGTGTGCAATTCGTTCTGCAACTATCCTTATCTTTCCTTTGTACCTTTTTCACCATCAAACTTTTCGATCCTCTCACCAATCTGCCTCACAATTCACATTTCTAACCATTCTTCCATTCCCTCTCTTTCTCTCCATCTATTTCACTCTCCTACCCAAACCCAATTCCTTAACCAATTTTCAACCCACCCAAAACACAATTTCTTACCCACCCTTTATCTTTTCTTACCATCCTTATATATCATTTTTTTAAGCCCATCATACTCTTAACCTCCATTTTGTTTACATAATACCCTTGTGTTGCAGCATTAGAAATATTTCTAAGTTTTAATGATTATCTTTTATCATTTTGGTTTTCATGATCCTAGTTGGGGTACGTGTAGCTCTGACCCTAGCTAGATTTTAAAAGTTTTTTTGGTTCGATCAAAATACAATTTATCTTTCTACCGGATGTTTTAAATATCACACTTTTACGCCTATTCCGGCATTTCGAGATGTTGAGTTTTGTTCTAAATATCATACCGATCCGACCTTGTTGTTGGCGGTGATGACTTTTACGTGATACATTGGGTTATTAGTAATTTCGAGGAGAAGCTACATCTCCCTAAGTTGTTGATATCCAATCCAAGCGAGAAGTTTCTGAGCTAAGTATCTAATTTTATCTTTAGCCGATAGGTCACATTCAATCTGTTATACCTTACCCAGTTTCTCTTTTACACTAGATTATGTTGGGCTTATTTCTTAGTTTTGATGATGAGTGCCAGACTAGCTGGTATAGCGCAAAGGCAAAAAGATATCTAGATCAAATGTATAGGTTCTTTAGAGTTTGACTCATAAATAGGTTTGATCAAACAAGCACTGTAAAGGGCTGCTGATTGATATCAGCAGACTAGTCAATATCAGTAGGGTAGATAGGTCAGTAGACTAGTCGAAACTCCGCCAAAGATCAAGACTCAAAGGCTGAGGTTTCAAACTTAGTTACAGAAGGCTAAGGGATCAAACTTAGTAATTAAAGTCATGGATATGGAATCATAAATTAGGCAAGTCTGTGATGACCTAAACTGGTTACATATACCTTGTGTACAAGGTCTAAGTTCCATAAGTTGGATGATGTTTGGAACTTGATTATAACTAAAAAGGTGTGATCTAACTTCACAAATAAAATTTAGATAAAAGAAGTCAGCTTCATTGTATTTTATACACAGCAAATTGGAGTTCAGCAGACTGATAGGTATCTCAGCAGACTGATGAACCTGCTGATAATATACCTCGATTAATTCAAGATTATTGGAAGATTACATGGATAAGGACATCCAACTACCTCTGACTTATCAAGGAAATCAAAGGCTGAGATTAAAAAGACGTTGGGATGATTCATATTTTTATCCATTGGATACAAGTCAAAGGGTGGATGAGATCAGATTTGTCAAAAAGAATTACATCGTGTCGTCACCCCTATGAATAGTGACAGAATGCAAATCAGATGGGACAAAAACAAGGAACGGTCACATTTGAATTTGAAACACAAGTCACATGTTCTCCTACCTATAAATAGAGGACCTTCAACTCAGAAACAAGATGATGAAAATTAACAAACTTTGAAGAGATATTACTGAGCTGAAAAACACCCTGCTGAACTTACTGAACTTAAAGCTACTGATCCATAGAAATTCTTCAAGTGCATTCTACATTCAAGCTACATCAAGCATACACACTTGAAGTCTGCAAGCTGCTGATTATATCATCCTAATCAAGCTGCTGTAACTGAATCATTTATTTGATTCAATCTTTATTTTATAAAGGAACTCACAAGACAAAGAAGCATCTGTTGGGTGTGAAAGACTGTTGTTTGTGGTGGAGCTGGTGAAGAGGCAATCCTACCCTTCAAGGACCAGTGGAAGACTAAGGAGCAGCAATCCTACCTGTTCCCGGTTTTCAGTTTGTGAAGCCATAGTTTTTGGTGAAGGACAAGCAACTTAGGAATCTTTGTAACAGCTACATCAAGATCTCTAGTGAATTTCCTCCAACATCACAGGAGAAGAGTGGACTGACAAGATTACATCACCTGGAACCACTATAAAATCTATCTATTTACTTTCAGCATTTACATTCTGTACTTAGTTTATTTTACACATCAACCTACTGAATCTAGCAACTGAAATGACACACTTGCACTACTGAGTATATAATACTTAGTATCATATTTAACAACAAGTATTAAGGCTTAATTTTGATATAATTCCGCTGCACAAATTAAGCCAACTCAACTTTCAAGATGAACTCATCATTTATCAAGAGCTCTGAAGTCTCAAAGCAGACTCTCAAGTATCAGCAGATCATTGAGTTGCAAATTTGTTAACTCCAAAGTTTTAAGTGTTAAGTTTATTCACCCCCCCCCCTCTAAACTTAACCAAAGCCTTTTCAAGGGACCAACAGATTAATTACCTTATCAATCCGGTAAACCTCGTGTTCTCCCACATGGGGTAATGCTTTTTGATCTTTGTTTTCTCCACCCGGTTTTAAGAGTATTTAAGCGGTGGAGATTATAGATGACGACTACCATCTTTAGTTTCTTGTTTATTTTTCTTTCTATTTAGTATTTTTCTTTTTGCGTCTATATATATTCGTTTTAGAATTCGTGTCTGCACGAGTCGTTTTAACTCTTTGGTTTTCCTTGTCATTGGTTGTATGGAATAAAGTGGCTTAATTTGTTTTTGATATTTTATATCTAATTACTGCCACAGTATTTTATAACTTCCATTGACATGTTATTAACGGTTTCGTGGAGTTTTTGTTTGGTTTGCTTTACGAGGTTTTTGTTTGCTTCTCCATGACGTGCTTGGATTACTCCGATGTTCTGCATCTACTTGAGAGCCGTTTCTAGAGCTAAGTCTTTTTCTTAAATTCTCATTTTTCTTTGTCATTGGGGACAATGCCATGTTTAAGTGGCGGGTAAGAGACTTAGCTATGATATGTTATAATCGAAAATTGAATGAAATGGCGAAAAATTGAAAAAATTGAATAAATGCCATATTATTTATCTCGTACCCTTAGAATTGTGAGTTCCAAGCTTAGAATTGATAGGAAAGGAACCAAGTTGCTTGAGCACGTGATCATTTTATACTTATGTGAATGAAAATTTAAGGATATTAATGCGGATTGTTGCAAGTAGTTTTTTTATTATTCGATTACTCAATCTTTGAATCGACTTTTACCGCACAAATTATAATAACTGAAGAAATTATGTGTACATTGCATATATGATTGATTATGTGAACTTAGTGTCGATATTTATCTACTAATGTATTCCTATCTTCTATCCATCAAAGCGGAGTAATATGCTTGAGAATAATCTGTGTTTTGACAAAGCGTTAAACACTGGGCTTGTAGTAACATTACCAAAGTAGCTTCGCGCTTGTGGTAATAGTCAATGCTATTAACCGATCCGTGAAAGGGGATTCTTGCAATGCATAATTTAATTTTAAAGCAAGTTTCTTTCTTGACATGTGTTAATGCTTGAAAATAGGAAAATATAAGAAAAAAAAATCAACTTTTAAGAGGCTTCGAGTTTTTTTCTCGGTCTCCAAGTCCAAAAACCTTATGGATTACGCTCTTGCTTATTGCACCATGTCTTTACCCATTACGAGGCTTAAGGAGTAGGAATGCTGATGTTGGTAGGTTGAGATTGCGAAGTTAGCATAAACTTTAATCTTGCCACGAATATATAAAACTGAATGCACATGCACACATCAATTCGGTTCATAGCGAGTAGTGAATAATGAATATCTTATGAGCATGAATGGTATGAGTTGACTCGAGTTTCTTGTGTAAGTATGATTTGACCATGGAAAATGTTGTCTTGGGGAATGACTTATTGATGCTTTGTTCGGGATGATCAAAATCTAAGTGGGGGGTAGTTGATGACGGTCAAATTATACCCGTAAAAGTCATCAATGTTGACCTTAAATCGAGATTAATAATATATATTTTATAAATAAATCACGTGTTATATTGATTATTTAATGTTATGTGATTTATAATATATAATTTGGTATTTATTCATTTTTATTATTTAAATATGATTTACTTTGGGATAAATATTTATTTTGTAGATTGAGATAATTTTGGGAGGATAATTATAAATGGACAAATTAAATCTCAAGATAAATCAAAGGAAATTCAAGATAAAGATAGGATAAGCACGAAAAGAGGAGTAAGGCATGACACGAGCAAGCAAGCCAAGACGAAGCTTGGGGACATAATGGCGGCGGCATCCCCTTCCACACGCACCAAGGGGGGGAGGATTTTGCTTTTTTATCCGGAGATCGGCCGGGAGTTATCTTTAATAGTTTTGATATTTTGAAGTATATCTTTTAATTAGCTTGAACCCCAATAAATAGAGTTGTACAAATTTCATTTGAGACACACCTAAGCCACTTCTCTCAGTCTATAATAAAATCCTCAGTTTTCCTCTGAGTGGTATTTTACAAGTTCTGCAATTATGTAAGTTCTTGTAGTTATTTTCTCTTAGTTTTTGTGATTAATTCCCCAATTATTATTTATCATTTGAGATTATTGTTTCTTAGTTAAATGATGTAGATCTAGGATTGCGACGTGAGGCAATGGGGATTCCTCGTCTATAAGGATCCACACGCCCACGCCTATATCTCGTGATCTATGTATGACTTTACTTTGATCAACAATCGTGTTTTTAGTAGATCTATATAATTGCTTTATGAATCTCTATTTTATCCGTTACGTATATAGAAACGCTAAGATTTAGGTTTTCGCCACGTCAATCTAGCCACGTCTTTATGGAGTGATTGTCCACCTAGAATTTCTTATCTTAGTAGGTATGGCTACGGCTACGTTGCACGTCTGTTTTAATTAGCGTATGATTAGAAATTACCAATATAGTGATCGGGGTCAATCAGTTTATAATATACTCGACCACCATAAACCAGTACTAGCAAGAGGACTAGGCCCATCGTAGTATAGCTATAGTGAATCAAGGTCGATCCCACAGGGAACCAATTGTGGATCATCTTATATACAAACAATTAATTAAACATGTCAAGGACATAGAGGCGGTCTACGACCAATATAAGACAAGAAAAGTAAAGACACGACTCGACACAACGTAATTAACCTCCCCAATCATAGTCTTTATCATTTGGACCTAGATAATTTATACAATAAATCGAAACTTATTAACTCACAATCCGTTTGTATCTATCTTAGATTGGCTACGGGAGTCATCCTCTTTAACTTGACTTAGCACCGGTAAGTCACTAAACCACTGTGATATTGTTACGTGACTTCGCCTTTTAGTGCCTCCATCTCATATAACTCACACGCTTACGACTCTAAGGATGCCGATATTGACCGTACACCTCGCGTCAGGCAACATTCCTGTGGTTAGGCGTATTTCCTAAACGATCACTCAAGCTCTCGTCCAACTAGCAATTACCAAGTTATAGTCTCATGCTAATCTCGACGACGTATAAGCGGTGCATGCAATTCCCAAATATAAACCTACCTAGATAACGCCGAACGTCCAAGATCAATTCATAAGCCTACCTAAGAGTTTTATATTGGTATTTCCTTTTTACACGTTTTAATTCAACTAAGCGAGTAACGTAGCCATAGCCATACCTACTGAGATAATAAATTCTATTAAATTAACCTAACCATAAAGACGTGGCTATTTAACGGATGAAAACAGGGCTCGGTCGACCGAATAGCTGGGCTCGGTCGACCGAATGGTCTTTTTCCCCCAGATTACATCCCTGAACATATCTCTCAACGTTTCATCATACACAACGGATTAAACAGTAATTCGTAAAGCATTCATATAAACTAACTTAGATACACATTAATTAAACAATACAGATTCATGGATAGAAACTAAGTGTATGACGTAGGTTATGGGATCCCCATAGACAAGGTGTCGCCACATCCCTAATGTCATAGCCTAGATCTACATCATCTAGCTATGAATAACTAATTCAAACGATAAAGCATAATTGGGAGGGATTAATTACTTAAAAGAAAGAAACAGAAAATAAGAGCTTACATATTTGCAGCCCTTAAATTGATGGAAACCCTCAAATTATTCTAAATTGCATCAAAGTTGTATTATGAATTGTAAGATTGAAGAAAGAATGAAGGGATGATGGGATATGTTGGTGTGTTTTACAATTTCTCGTAGCTGCTGCTTATATAGGGGTTTCTGCCTACTTATGAAGGATCTAGAAGGTAAATACGAAAAAATCCGAAAAGTGAACGAGCCGACATACTCGATCGACCGAATGGATAGGCTCGGTCGACCGAGCCCTTTTTTGCACGTGTTAAACGTTTCTCTCGTCTATCTTGTTCCCCACTGCACGCTTTCGTGTTGATCTGATTAATCTTTCATTTAATGCTCCGATTTTCTTCCTCTATTATCTTGAGATTTACTGATTGAATGACATTTATCCTCTCGATTTGTCGTGATCTACAAAATCAGCATTTATCGCACAATAAATCGGCTTTTAATAATGAAAACGGCTAAATACCAAATATCATATTAATAATCACTTAACATTAAATAATAAATATAAATATGTGATTTAATATGAAATATATATTATTAATCTCGATTTAAGGATAATGTTGATGACATTTACGGGTATAATTTGACCGTCATCAACTACCCCCCACTTAGACTTTGATCGTCCCGAACAAAGCATCAATAAGTCATTCCCCAAGACAACATTTTCTATGGTCAAATCATACTTACACAAGAAACTCAAGTCAACTCATACTAGTCATGCTCATAAGATATCCATTATTCACTACTGACTATGAATCGAAGTGATGTGTGCATGTGCATTTAGTTTTATATATTCGTGGCAAGATAAGAGTTTATGCTAACTTCGCAATCTCAACCTACCAACCTCAGCATTCATACTTCTTATGCCTCGTAATGGTTAGAGCACTAGAGCAATAAGCAAGAGCGTATCTATAGGGATTTTGGACTTGGAGACCGAGTACTACTCAAAGCCTCTTAAAGAGTTGAATATTTTTTTGATATCTTCATATTTTTCAAATACTATTAATCTCAAGGAAGAAAACTTTTTAGAGTATCCCCCTATCTTAGATCATGCATAGCATTGAATATTACCACAAGCGCGGGGCTACTTTGGTAATGTTACTACAAGCGCAGTGTTTTAACGCATTGTCAAACACAGGTACGTCTCAAGCTTATTACTCTGCTTTAATGGCTAAAAGATAAGAATGCATCAGCAGATAGATATTGATACTAAGTTCACATAACCAATCATCTATGCAATGTACACATAATTTCTTCTTGATTATTATGATTTGCGCGGTATACTCGATTCACAGATTGAGTAATTGAATAATAAATAACTACTTGCAAAAACGAGCATGAATATCCTTAAATTTACCTAACATAAGTATAAAATGATCACGTACTCATGAAACTTGGTTCCTTTCCTATCAATTCTTAGCTAGGAACTAACAATTCTAAGGGTACGAGATACATAATATGGTATTTATTCAATTTTTTCAATCATGTGCCGTTTCATTCAATTTTCAATTATAACATAACATAGCTAAGTGTAATATCCCGAAATTTTGACTTACTAATTATTTAATAAAGGATCTAATTATTCGGGAAATTATGGGATTTAATAATTTTTATGAAGGGATTTATTAGTAATTAAAAAGGAGTTTTAATCACTTAATGAATAAAAAGGGTTTTCACTCCTTTTTCCTCCCTTATTTTCCCCAAGCAAAAATTTTCAGCCTCAAAACCTCCCTTGCCGCCGACTTGCTTGTGAGGAGGAAGGAGAGAAAAATCTCTCCATGGTGTTTAGGAATTCGTCGTCGGTAATCGCTGTTTTCTTTTATAGATTCGAGCTCCGTTGAGGATCGTTTCTAGCTTAGCAAGGGCTTTCAAAAACGCAGCAATTCCGGTAAGGATAATTCTATGCTGTCAAAAGTTTAACTTGATGCTGTAAAAGTTTAATTTAAGACTTCTATGCTTGTGTGCCACGGTTTTGGTGTGTTAAACGTTCCTAGTAGTGTGTTTTTGTGTTAGTTAAAATCTACAGTCGATATGATACCTTTGTATGGAGTTTTCGGGCTAAAGTGTTGTTTTGTCATTGTGTTGTGGAGAAACGGCTCGTAAATCGCGTAGAGAGCTTTTAGGGATTTAGTTGAAACCCAGCCGGACGGGCGTCGCTTTGAGAGGACGGGCGTCCCGGTCTTGGTCTCAACTCGACGGGCGTCGGATTCTAGACGGGCGTCTGAAGGGCTACTTTTGATTCGAGATGTAAAGTTTTACGGTGGACGGGCGTCCAAGTATAATGGACGGACGTCCAGTGCTAAAATCGATTCGAGATGTAACAGTTTCCTGGACGCGCGTCGAGATCTTGGGCGGGCGTCTACTTTTCCAAACGGGCGTCCAACATTTCGCACGGGCGCCCAGGTTTAAATGTTCTCTCTTCTTTGTTAGCCGTGGATAAACCTTATGAGCATGTTTTGTAAGTTGTGTTTGGATGAGACAACGGTATTGGTAACATTGGGTTTTGGATTTTGGGCATAGGAGTTCGTAGACCCGTAGTGGTTGGGCCGGATAGGGTAGCTCCCAAAGCCGTAAACCCGGGAAGGTTTCCTTACGACTTCAATGACCCTACGTGTTTGGGGAGTTGCAGACAGTAATGTGGTCGGGCCGGATAGGGTAGTACCCGAAGCCGGGAACCCGGGAAGGTTTCTGTGGAAATATTACTCAGCAGACTCAGTCTGCTGAGGCTTCAGCAGGGTGCTCAGCAGATTGCTGAGCCCTTAGGATTTCGTGCATAATATTTTGTACACCTTATTTAATTGTAAAAGACATATTAATTGTGAGTCATATAAACAATTAATATGTCAAACTCTAGTTTACTTTATGTCATATTCATAACTTTTACTTTTTACTTTTGCATGCTTGCCGCCCACATCTACATACTCAAGTGGCCGCCCAAGCTAGCTAGCTAGTCTCTCTATCTCAATTGTATCTATTTATACATCTTTTTACTCAATGAATAAACTAAGTTGAAGTTTACTCTTGTGTTTATCACATTCTCAAACTCTCTTCATGGTATCGAGAGACTTCTGAGTTCTAAAATCCAACGTTTGCAAAACTCGGTTCTTTTTCGTAAAAATGTCAACATTATCTCAAGTTTCATCTTCTTCATGAACTCACCGCCGCCTCTCAGCAGACCGGGATAATCGAACACTCTTCTTTACAAATCATAAACTTGATGGTAACAATTACTTGCTATGGTCAAGGTCTATGAAAATGTATATCTCCGGCCAGGGCAAGATGGGATATCTGTGCGGTTCCAAACTCCCCTCACAAATCGACCCCAAGTTTGAAGCATGGGACACAGAAAAATACCAAGTCATGACCATCCTCACGAGGTCTATGACAAAAGAGATCGATGAGAACTTCATGATGTATGACATCGCTAAGAAAATGCAGGACAATGCCGTAGACCTTTACTCAAAAAGGACAATACATCTCAAGTCTATGAACTCAAGCTCAGATTCAAAATTGCGAGACAAGGGGATATGTCTCAGAACTCAATACTTTAATCAACTATCTAAGGCATGGCAACACCTAGATATGTTGGAAACTCACCCTGGAATGATGTTAAAGATGCTTTTGCACTCTTTAAAGACATTATCGAGAAAAGAGAATATTCAAATTCCTTCTCTGGATCGAATCCTACTCTTGATGATGTCGAGGTAGAATTCTTGCTACTAAACCTCTCCCAAATCTCAAATCCATGTTTGCCGAGGTCAAACATGAGGAAAGCAGAGAAAAGTGATGTCGCCAACCCCTCGCCGACAACCCTACTTGAAAGTGCCACCTGTGATCGTCGGAAACCTGCTGAGGCTACTGAGGCTTACAGGAAGCCTGCTGATAAAACTGGGAAGCTGTTCTGTGACCACTGCAAACGCACTAATCACACCAAGGACACTTGCTGGAAGCTACATGGCAAGCCTAACTCCTCCAAGACCTCCAGACCTGCCAAGGAAAGTCAGGGCAGACACATAAGTGAGGAAGAAGATGACAACAGGGTTGAAGCCCAGCTTGCTGCATTCAAAGCCTTCCTAACTCAACAAAAGGGGAGGTAGTCACTCTACCGACATAGCCTCTCATGCCAAGATGGTAAATTCTACTCATCTATTAGTAATGAAACCTGGATTGTTGACTCTGGGGCCTCATCCCATATGACTGGTAATAAAAATCTCATTACTCAACTTAAGCCATGTCCCCAAATTCACAATATTAAGATCATCATTGATGGATCTATCTCTAGTGCAAAAGGTTTTGGTCGTGTACAGACTTACTAATAAGATATGCTGCAAAATGTCCTATTTGTTCCAAAATTAGATTGCAATCTCATATCTCACAAGAAACTTACTAAAGATTTGAATCGGATCGTTGTTTTTAATGAGAATCGGTGCACATTCAGATCATTCCTCAAAGATGTTGATTGGGATCTGCTAAACCTTGCTCAGTCTGTTTGTGGTCAACCTGCTTGAAGACAGAAAGATCAAGACCGAATCGCCTCGCACTGCACTCAAAACCTAGACAATATCATGTTATGGCATTATAGACTAGGACATCCCGGCTTTAGTTATTTAAAGTCTATAGATCCCGAATTGTTTAAAGGTTGTAATTTGAATGATCTTCAATGTGATATTTGTCGGTTTGCTAAACTCACCAAATCTGTGTATGCAAAATTACCTTACTTACCATCCACACCATTCACCTTAATTCACAAAGTGACGTATGGGGACCCTCAAGAGTAAAAAGCATAACAGAAAGAGGTGGTTTGTTACCTTCATAGATGACCACACCGTAACCACTTGGTTATTTTTAATGAAGGATAAGTCCGAAGTTGGACCCATCTTTCAAGAATTTTACAACATGGTCTCCACTCGCTTTGACACTAAGATCAAAATCTTGAAGACCCGACAATGCTCTTGAATATTATGAGTCTCATCTCGCAATTTCTTGATGGATAAAGGGATTGTCCATATCAAGTAGTTGTGTTGAAACCCCTCAAAAAATGGGGTTCTTTGAGAGAAAGAACAGGCATCCGCTTGAAATGGCTAGGTCTATTATGTTTACCACAAATGTTCCAAAATATATGTGGGGTGAAGCCATATTGACTTCCACATACTTAATCAATGAGACTTCCCAAGCAGGTACTAGGCTTCAAAACTCCTATCAAAACCCCACTCGGACACACACTCCGCCCCATCTTATTTCCCGCTTACCTCCAAAAATCTTTGGTTGTACCGTGTTTGTCTATATCCATGCCCAACACAAGCAAACTTGATCCCAAAGCTCACAAGTGCATTTTCCTAGGATATGCAAAGGACGTGAAAGGTTACAAATGCTATTCTCCTTCCGAAAAGTGATTTTACAATTCTATGGATGTAAATTTTTTGAAAGGACTCCACTACTACAAAGAAGTCCACCGAGGCGATCAACGATGGAAACTCGATAGAAATTGACCTAAACCCCTTCCTTCAAAAACTCTTAACCTCAAAGAACTCATCGATCCTCAAGCCAGATCAACCCCAAGCCTACTCGACTCACAAAGAAATCATCGATCCCCAAAGAACCAACCCGACTCGAGCCTGCCGATCCTCGAGCCCACCGACACTCAAAGAATCAGAGATCCTCAGCAGCTCATCGACATTGATGATGACCTATTGCTCTAAGGAAAGGGAAAAGATCATGCACTGATCATTCTATTCATACTTATTTATCTTATGATCAGTTGTCTCCTGTCTTTGCCATGTTTACACAGGACCTGGACTCTCACTCTATCCCTAAAAATATTCAGGAGGCCCTTCAAAATGATAAGTGGAAGGCTGCTGTTAAAACTGAGATGACTGCTCTCCTGGATAATCATACTTGGGACCTCACAACTCTTCCCAAAGGCAAGAAGACAGTTAGCTGCAGATGGTTATTCACTATCAAATACAATGCTGATGGTACAATTGACAAGTACAAAGCCAGATTGGTAGCAAGGGGATTCACTCAAACTTATGGTATTGACTATAAGGAAACTTTTGCACCAGTGGCAAAACTCAACACTGTCAGGGTTCTGATCTCTCTAGCTGTCCAACTGGACTGGCCTCTACACCAATTGGATATCAAAAATGCTTTTCTCAATGGTGATCTCACTGAGGAAGTCTATATGAATATACCTCCTGGTTTTGTCAATCCCCACACTCAGGGCAAGGTATGCAAACTCGGAAATCTCTATATGGCCTCAAGCAATCCCCAAGAGCCTGGTTTGGAAAACTCACTACCGTGGTTAAAGGCTGCTGGATATCATCAATGTAACTCGATCACACCATGTTTGTCAAGACAACCAACCGGAGGAGGTCCATTCTAATTGTATATGTGGATGATATCATCCTTACTGGGAAGACTCTCACCGAGATCCGAACTTGAAGACTCTCTTGGCAAAGGTGTTCCAAGTTAAAGATCCGGGCTACCTCAAGTACTTTCTTGGTATGGAAGTAGCTAGAAACACCAATGGCATTTCGGGTCTCCCAAAGGAAGTATGTCCTGGACCTCATCAAGGAAATCGGCATGCCGGGATGCAAACTCTTCAGATCTCCAGTGAGACCCCCGGTCATACCTCATGCATGGTGACATTGCCGTCGAGGAAAGAACAATATCAAAGGCTTGTAGGCAAACTCATATACCTTTCTCACACAAGACCTGATATTGCATATGGGGTCGGGCACAGTCAGTCAATTCATGCATTGCCCTACTGAGCAACATTGGGATGCAAATGAATAGGATATCTTGAGGTATTTAAAATCCACTCCTGGCCAAGGCCTCGCACTTCACCAAGTCTACCGATAGATCAATCAAGGTCTCTGCACCGATGCCGATTGGGTCAGTATGTCACATTGATGAGGGTCTACCACAGGCTATTGCTCATATATATGGGGAACACGGTTACTTGGAGGAGCAAGAAACAACCTCTCGTGTCAAGAAGCGATCTTTGGTGCCGAACTAAGGGCACTTGTACTTGGCATTTGTGAAGCTCTATGGCTAAAAAAGTGGTACTGATCGAACTTCAAAGAATCAGACAACCTATCACACTCTGTTGTGATAATAATTCAGCCTTATGCATGGCGAAGATCCACCATCATGATAAAACCAAGCATGTGGACATTGACAGACACTTTCTCGAGGAGAGAAGATTGATGCCAAGATTATTCAACTCCAAAGATGTTCCTCAAAGAGATCGTAATGCCGATATTCTTACCAAGGCTATTCCACCTCTTATGTTCAAAGAGACTATGTAGCAAACTTGGCTGCATCAACATATACAACCCTGAGTTGAGGGGGTGTGGAAATATTACTCAAGAGACTCGATCTGCTGAGGCTTCAACAGGTGCTCACAGATTGTTTGAGCCCTTAGATTTCGTGCATAATATTTTGTACACCTTATTTAATTGTAAAAGACATATTAATTGTGAGTCATATAAACAATTAATATGTCAAACTCTAGTTTACTTTATGTCATAGACATAACTTTTACTTTTTACTTTTGCATGCTTGCCGCCCACATCTACATACTCAAGTGGCCGCCCAAGCTAGCTAGCTAGTCTCTCTATCTCAATTGTATCTATTTATACATCTTTTTACTCAATGAATAAACTAAGTTGAAGTTTACTCTTGTGTTTATCACATTCTCAAACTCTCTTCAGTTTCCTTGCACCCCAGCACGTGATGGTCCATCTAGTATGGTACCATTGGATGACCTTTGGGACCCTCCTCTCTAGGGCTTTACCCTTTTGAGGGATGTGCACATTCGGGACCTTTAGGTGGCTAGTTGTGATGTTTGGTATCTGTTGTGGGCAGGTCGTAACTTTAATAGATTGGTTGGGTCCTTCATAAATTTAGTAGTACCTTTCGTGAGTTGGTTTTACTTTTGTACACTAGATTTACTCTTACTCAACTTTATAGTTGACGGTTAGTACTTTCGTTTGACCCTGCTATGATCCATTTATGGGGAGCAGATTCTTAGCAGGTACTTCTATGGATGTTTGCTTGCTGCTGGGATGTCACGGGGTTTGAGAGCCACGTAGTCGCAGTCACATGTTGTCTACATTATTTAAATTTTAAATTCTAAAGATTTTGATGTTCCGCATAATTACATTTTCTTTCGGATTTGTACTCACTTTAATATTTTCTTTCGAAATAATGAATGGTGAATGTTTATTTTCTTTCTGCTGTGGAATGTTGAATGTTACCGCCACGACTGTGTGTCGCGATGAGTGGCACTACGGTGACCAATACCGGCGGCCGACGGGATTGGAAACCGGGGTGTTACAAAGTGGTATCAGAGCCGTTCGACTCCAGGACCACCACCTAAAATGAACCTTAAGAATAAATTCACTAAAATAAGCACAGTGAGGATGTGTGGGGTAGGTATTGAGGTCTATGTAAGGAAGGTACGGTGAATTCTGATGTATGTGGAAATGTGGCTGCATGTTGCAATTCATTTTGGACAGTGAGTGTTAGTATATGTGAAATATTCTGTGGCATAATATAGGCGATAATTGAATGTATGATTGTTTACTTTTGTAGTTTTAGCTATGCCTCCTAGGAATGGAAATGAGAGGGACCAGCTGATTGACCAGTTGGTTAAGATGAATCAAGACCTGATTCAGGCGGTCAACAAGCTGACAGAGGATCGTTCACAGGGGTGAACCACCGGTATGAATAGGGCCGTGAGTCAGCAGCGGCCTAGTCAGTACGATGGTAAGAGAGATCCTAAGGGACTCGAGCGGTGGATTAGAGAGTTTGAAAAGATCTTCGCCACTCTGGGCTGTCCAGAAGAACTGAAGGTCGACCAAGCTGCTTTCTACTTGGTTGATAGGGCTGATCTATGGTGGGGTGCTAACAAAGATCGGTTGGCTCGCATCAGTAAATGAGCAAGGAGAAACGGTATTGGTACCACTGAACTGGACCGAGTTTAAGCAGGAGCTGAGGCGTGAATTCTTTCCCGAATCCAAGAGGAAAGAGCTGCGGGTGGAGTTCAATAATCTCCGACAGGGGGATATGACCGTGCAAGAATATTACGAGAAGTTTGTCGACTTGGCAGTTTATGCATCTGAGCTAGTGCCGACTGAAGAGGCCAAGATGGTGAAGTTTGAGCAACACTTAGATTTAGCGATCCGGGATCGCATGGGGGCAAGCAGGGGCTTCACGAGCTTAAAAGAGATGTGTGAAGTAGCATGCAACATTGAAAGAATTCGGAGAGAGGTTAAAGCGACATATGCTACTAACAAGAGGAAGAGTGTCTCTCAGGACAATCAGGGGCAGCAAAAGCGGAGCAATTCTGGAAACCCACCAGTACGACCGTGCTTTTCAGAAAATTCCCACCTTACCAGGGGCAGTGGCGGTCAGCCAGCGAGAGGTAACTCTCAGGGGTTTAGTCGGCACGAAGTTATCATTGCAAGCGGTGCGGAGAAATCATCCGGTACCGATTGTTCAAAGTCGCGCAGAGTTCGATGTCACAATTGCGGGAAGTTTGGACATAGACGGTATGAGTGCTTTACGGCTCCCACACCTGCCGGGTCGGCATCGGTTACGGGAAGCAACATGGGTGGGACTCCAGGGAGCAACACGGGGAACATGGGTAGGGGTAACCAGCAGCAGAGCGGTACTCCTGCACAGAGCCGACAGGGGGGTGCACCTACGGCCACTGGCGGAAACAGAAATCGACCATCAGGGTCGGCCAGCACAGTTCAGGGGGCTGAGAAAAATCAGACTGGGAGATTATTCACACTGGGCAAAGAGGAGGCCGAGCAAAGCAACCACGTAGTGACGTGTAATTTTCTGGTTAACTCATTTTTATCCTATGTACTTTTTGATTCGGGTGCATCACGTTCTTTTGTAGCAAGTTCACATGTTTCGAGGTTAGGCCTAGTTACATTCGAGGTGATTGACAGTAAGTTTATGCAACCATCAGGAGAGTTAGTACCATGCTCTAAGTTGTATAGAGATGTACCATTAGTGATTTTGGGAGCCAACTTGACGGTTGACTTGATCGAGTTTCCTCTTGAGAACTTCGACGTTATTTTGGGTATGGACTGGTTGAACCGGCATAAAGCCAAAATTGACTGTGAGCAGAAGAAGGTGACGTTGAGAGGCCCTAAAGGGGTGCGAGTATCTTACAAGGGATTTGTGGACAAACCGAATGTGAAGATCATTTTGGTGGTGACTTTGGGATCTCTCGTCAAGAGAGGGTACCCGTTGTTTATGTGTCACGTGCATGATGTAAGCACAAGGGATCCTAAACTAACGGACATTGACGTAGTCCGTGATTATGGGGACGTATTCCCGGATGAGATACCAGGTATGCCACCCTAGAGGGAAGTAGAGTTTGCAGTGGAGTTGGTGCCCGGCACCAGACCGATATCGAAAGCACCCTATCGTATGGCACCTAAGGAATTAGCCGAACTAAAGGTACAATTGGAAGAACTGCTCGATAAGGGGTATATCCGACCGAGTGTGTCACCGTGGGGAGCACCGGTGTTGTTTGTGAAGAAGAAGGATGGTAGTATGCGGCTGTGTATTGATTACCGGAGCCGAACAACGTCCACGATGAAGAACAAGTATCATTTACCTAGGATCGATGACTTGTTCGATCAACTACGAAGGGGTATATTTTCTCGAAGATTGATTTGCGATCGGATATCACCACCTTCGGGAGTAGCGGATGCGGATATCCCAAAGACCGCATTTCGTACCAGTTACGGACATTATGAGTTCACGGTCATGCCTTTCGGATTGACCAACGAACCAGCAGTTTTCATGGATTTAATGAACCGGGTATTCAGACCCTACTTAGACCAGTTTGTAGTAGTCTTTATCGACGACATCCTGGTCTACTCTAAGACTAAGGAAGAACATGCCGAGCACCGAGGCTCAGATCGCAGTTTTACGAGAAAAACAAGATGCTAAACTGCTTGTCTAAATGTGAATTCGGTTGGAACGAGTGGCATTCTTGGGGCATGTTGTCTCGAAAGCCGGTGTATCCGTTGATCCGAGCAAGATAGAGGCGGTGGCGAGGTGGCCAACACCTAAGAATGTTGCAGAAATTCGAAGCTTTTTGGGTTTGGCTGGATATTACCGAAGATTTGTAAAAGACTTTTCCAAGATTGCGAGGCCGATGACTGCGTTGATGCAGAAAGAGAACCGATTTAAGTGGGATGACAATTGCGAGAGGGAGTTTCAACTACTTAAGGAACGGTTGACCACAGCTCCGGTGCTAGCATTACCCGACGGGAATGAGGACATCGAGGTTTATACTGATGCATCGAAGAATGGTCTGGGTTGCGTACTGATGCAACGGAGGCGAGTGATCGTGTATGCATCGAGGCAAACCAAACCATACGAGGGTAACTACCCGACTCACGACTTAGAGTTGGCAGCTGTGGTCTTCGCATTGAAGATATGGCGACACTACTTGTACGGAATAACTTTCAAGGTGTTTTCAGATCACAAGAGTCTGAAGTACATATTTACACAGAAGGAGCTCAACATGCGTCAGAGGCGTTGGTTGGAGCTAATTAAAGATTATGACATGGAAATCCAATACCACGAAGGGAAGGCCAATGTAGTGGAGGACGCTTTGAGTCGGAAATCGATTCATTCCTTGTGTGAGGAAGTAGCTCGGATCAGACTACGAGAAGAGTTGGACCGCATGGATATCTGTGTCATCCAGAAGGGCGGAGATAAAAGCGACTTCGTCTTACAACCCGAATTATACTGGCCCGAGATCCGGCGAGACAAGTGGGTGACAGGTAATTGAGGCAAAGAAGGCCAAGATTGAGTACAGATGGAGCGGCTGATTTTACGTTACACGAGGATGGTAGTATCCGGTTTAAGGGTCGGTGGTGTGTACCACCGACGAAGAACTCAAGAGGCGGATCTTGGGTGAAGCTCATAAATACGCCTTATTCGGTTCACCCGGAGGAGACAAAGCGTATAAAGATCTCGGAAAACCTTTTGGTGGCCCAATATGAAACGCCGGTGGCGGGAATTTTGTGGCAAAGTGCTTGACTTGTCGGAAGGTCAAGATTGAACATCGACGGCCACGAGTGCGCCAGCGCGGCCGTTGGATGTGCCGGTTTGGAAGTGGGATTCCATCTCCATGGATTTTGTATGCGGATTACCGAGGAGCCCTAAGGGGAATAATATGGTTTGGGTCGTTGTGGATAGACTGACCAAAGCGGCGCATTTCATTCCGATGAAAGACACTTGGAGTAAGACGGAGTTGGCTATGGCTTACCGGAGGAATATTGTGAGACTACATGGTATACCCAAAGAAAGATTGTGTCGAGATAGAGATGCGAGATTCATCTCTCGGTTTTGGCAGAGCTACTGATGCCCCTTGGGGACGGAGCTACGAATGAGTCTGACTTTTTCACCTCACTACCGATGGTCGACGGAGAGGACCATACAAACTTTGGAAGACATCTTTGAGGGCATGTGTATTAGAATTCAAAGGCTCGTGGGAGGAAAAGCTCGATCTTATTGAGTTTTCATACAACAACAGCTACCATGCCAGTATTAAGATGGCACCTTTTGAGGCACTTTATGGTAGGAAATGCAAGAGTCCGGTTTGTTGGGACGATTCGTCCGAGGCAGTGATTTTGGGACCGCAAATGATCGAAGATACAGTCAAGCAGGTACGGACAATCCGAGAAAAGATGAAGGCTGCCCAAGATAGGCAGAAGAGTTATGCAGACTTACACCGCCGGGATATTGAGTTCACCGTGGGTGATAAGGTATTGCTACGAGTATCACCAACCAGAGGAGTAATGCGTTTTGGCAAAAAGGGGAAGTTGAGTCCCAAGTACGTGGGGCCATATGAGGTCTTGGACCGTATAGGTGAAGTGGCATATCGACTCGCCTTGCCACCGGCGTTGGATAAGGTGCATAACGTGTTCCATGTATCCCAATTGCGCAAGTACGTGAGTGACCCTTCCCACGTGATTAAACCGGAGGTGGTGGAGCTAGACCAGTCCTTGACTTACGAGGAGGTACCGGTGCAGATATTAGATACTAAGGTACGGAAAACAAGGGGACGTGAGGTTAGCATCGTCAAGGTCTTATGGTCTAACCATGCCACCGAGGAGGCGACATGGGAAGCTGAGGACGCTATGCGACAGAAGTACCCGCATTTGTTCTCCTAAGGTATGCAATTCTCAAGCCTTGTTCGTAAAATCCTTTTTCTTATCTTCGGGGACGAAGGGTGCTTTAAGGGGGGGTGGATTAACGCCCAGTACGAACCTGAACTTCGAGGACGAAGTTTTGTCTTAAGGGGGGGAGGATGTAATATCCCGAAATTTTGACTTACTAATTATTTAATAAAGGATCTAATTATTCGGGAAATTATGGGATTTAATAATTTTTATTAAGGGATTTATTAGTAATTAAAAAGGAGTTTTAATCACTTAATGAATAAAAAGGGTTTTCACTCCTTTTTCCTCCTTATTTTCCCCAAGAAAAATTTTCAGCCTCAAAACCTCCCTTGCCGCCGACTTGCTTGTGAGGAGGAAGGAGAGAAAATCTCTTCTTGGTGTTTAGGAATTAAGTAAATCGGTAATCGCTGCTTTCTTTTATAGATTCGAGCTCCGTTGAGGATCGTTTCTAGCTTAGCAAGGGCTTTCAAAACGCAGCAATTCCGGTAAGGATAATTCTATGCTATCAAAAGTTTAACTTGATCTTTGTAAAGTTTAATTTAAGACTTCTATGCTTGTGTGCCACGGTTTTGGTGTGTTAAACGCGTTCCTAGTAGTGTGTTTTTGTGTTAGTTAAAATCTACAATCGATATGATACCTTTGTATGGAGTTTTACGGGCCTAAAGTGTTGTTTTGTTCTTTGTGTTGTGGAGAAACGGCTCGTAAATCGTGTAGAGAGCTTTTAGGGATTTAGTTGAAACCCAGCCGACGGGCGTCGCCTTGAGAGGACGGGCGTCCGGTCTGGTCTCAACTCAGCACGGGCGTCCGGATTCTCGGGCGGGCGCCTGGCGGCTACTTTTGATTCGAGATGTAAAGTTTTACGGTGGACGGGCGTCCAAGTATAATGGACGGACGTCCAGTGCTAAAATCGATTCGAGATGTAACAGTTTCCTTGGACGCGCGTGCCGAGATCTTGGGCGGGCGTCTACTTTTTCAAACGGGCGTCCCAACATTTCGGGACGGGCGTCCAGTTTAAATGTTCTCTCTTCTTTGTTAGCTGTGGATAAACCTTATGAGCATGTTTTGTAAGTTGTGTTTGGATGAGACAACGGTATTGGTAACATTGGGTTTTGGATTTTGGGCATAGGAGTTCGTAGACCCGTAGTGGTTGGGCCGGATAGGGTAGCTCCCAAAGCCGTAAACCCGGGAAGGTTTCCTTACGACTTCAATGACCCTACGTGTTTGGGGAGTTGCAGACAGTAATGTGGTCGGGCCGGATAGGGTAGTACCCGAAGCCGGGAACCCGGGAAGGTTTCCTTGCACCCGAGCACGTGATGGTCCATCTAGTATGGTACCATTGGATGACCTTTGGGACCCTCCTCTCTAGGGCTTTACCCTTTTGAGGGATGTGCACATTCGGGACCTTTAGGTGGCTAGTTGTGATGTTTGGTATCTGTTGTGGGCAGGTCGTAACTTTAATAGATTGGTAGGGTCCTTCATAAATTTAGTAGTACCTTTCGTGAGTTGGTTTTACTTTTGTACACTAGATTTACTCTTACTCAACTTTATAGTTGACGGTTAGTACTTTCGTTTGACCCTGCTATGATCCATTTATGGGGAGCAGATTCTTAGCAGGTACTTCTATGGATGTTTGCTTGCTGCTGGGATGTCACGGGGTTTGAGAGCCACGTAGTCGCAGTCACATGTTGTCTACATTATTTAAATTTTAAATTCTAAAGATTTTGATGTTCCGCATAATTACATTTTCTTTCGGATTTGTACTCACTTTAATATTTTCTTTCAAATAATGAATGGTGAATGTTTATTTTTTTCTCATTGTGGAATGTTGAATGTTACCGCCACGATCGTGTGTGTCGCGATGAGTGGCACTACGGTGACCAATACCGCGGCCGACGGGATTGGAAACCGGGTGTTACACTAAGTCTCCTACCCCCCTCAATGACAAAAATAAATGAGAATTTAGGATCTCAAACGGATCTCAAGTAAAGGAAAAAGATCGGAGTAAATTTCAGCACGTTGTGGATAAGCAAGTGAAAACCTGTATAAGCAGACAAACTCCACGAAACCGTCAAATACCATGTCTATGGAAGTTATAGAATAATGTGACAGTAATTAGGTATGAATACCGAAAAACATTTTAAGCCACTTTATTTTATACAACCAAAGACAAGAAAAATACTAAATAGAAAGAAAAATAAACAAGCAACTAAAGATGGTAGTCTTCATCTAAAAACCGGGTGGATAAGACAAAGATCAAAAAGCATAACCCCATGTGGGAAAACACGAGGTGGACTGGCTCACTATGTATGGTCCATTATAAAAGAGAAACTTGGTAAGGTAGAACAGATTCAATGCGACCTATTGTCTAAAGATAAAATCAAATACTTAGCGCAGAAACTTCTCGCTTGCATTGGATATCAACAACTTAGGGAGATGTAGCTACTCCTCGAAATTACTAATAACCCAATGTATCACGTAAAAGTCATAACCGTCATCAACAAGGTCTGATCGGTGTGATAATGTAGAATAAAACTGATCATCTAGAAATGCTGGAATAAACGGAAAAAAATGTGAAATTTAAAACTTCCGGTAGAAAGATAAGTTGTACTTTGATCGAACCAAAAACCTTTAAAATCTAGCTAGGGTCAGAGCTACACTTACCCCAACTAGGATCATGAAAATCAAAATGATAAAAGATAATCATTAAAGCTGAGCAATATTTCAAATTCCGCAACACAAAGGTATTTTGTAAACAAAATGGAGGTTGAGAGTATGATGGGTTTAGAAAAAGATACACATAAGGCTGGGAAGAAAAGATAAAGGGTGGGTAAGAAATTGTGTTTATGGGTGGGTTGAAAATGGTTAAGGCATTGAGATTGGGTGGGAGAGTGAAACGGATGGAAAGAAAGAGAGGCGATGAAAGAATGGTTAGAAATGTGAACTTTCGGGGCGGATTGGTGAGAGGATCGAAAATTTTGAATGTGAAAAAGTGTAAAGGGAAAGATAAGGATAATTGCAGAATGAATTGCACACCACTTTGTATTTTCACTTGGATCACCTAAAAAGTTTTAGAATTTGACCAAAATTGTTCTTGTTCGCACCAATCATTCTCTGTTACATTTTCAGTAATTCTCAAGCTCTCTTAATGCTTCCATCTTAAGGTGGATTGCTAAATTTCTTTTTCTTTAGCAATTTTCCGACTCTCCTATGGAACTCTATTTCTCGTGACCTATATTGAGTAAAAAAAAAGTTTTGCACATCCTTAGCCCAATGGCCATCGGAACACGGCAAAATAAAAAACCTCAACATATGTCACGTTACTCTTATTTGACTCAAAGAAAACAAAACCTAAAATCCTAAAAAGAAATCCTAAGGGTTTTAAAGAAGTAGTTCTGAGTTTAAAGTCCTCAGCTCGACTTTCCAAAAATTATCCTTGTCAATCATTATTCTTGGATCACTAGACTTTGACCCTTCGCGCACTATAAGAGGTGGGCTTGTTGCTTTTGCGGATTAATACCCTTCCCTTGGTTGTGAGACCTAGGAAACAACATTTATCCATACCATTTATACAAAGCTCTTACCTCGGCTCTCGTTTTAGGAATTAGTGAATTCTAAGAAACTCGGCTAAAATTATGTTTTTGGCCTTGACAATAAGAAACAATGAATCTAAGTACTCCGAATAAGGTCGGTTATGTAGGCAAGCCTACGCCATCTTATTCGTTGGAACATATGTGACAGTTCAGGCCAATCCGTCAAGATTAAGCCCCGTTTAGCCTGAAGGCTTATCGGCTATGCTAAGTCTTATTGAATCGCCAAACGCATATCACACGTGGAGGGGAGTCGATTGAGCCAAAGCTCGGTTGAACTCGCCCAGCCATGGTTAGACCATTTCCGAACCCATGTACTACGATTCCGCGATTTCTAAATTGTCACCCAAAGCGTAATCTCGTTTCTGTTTAAGGTGGGTTCACCGAGAAAACATCACCATAAAACTCAACGAAAGTAGAAGATGGTGTTCTCTCAAAACTCAACGTCTTCATTAGATTGTGAATGCTTAAACTACACAATTTGTTGCTCCCCTGGCCAGTAGAAGCAATCTCATGCATAGGACAATGAGATTTTAACAGAACTATGAGGAACTCTTTATTCACTGCTTCCTTTCAACGACTACATGTTTCCTTACACCCTCTAGATGAGACAGATTTGGGCCAAAACCTTCGACACTAATAAAATTAATCTTACAAACCAACTCCGGGCCAAGATTCATACTAAGGTTTATGTATAGGGTAACTTAAGCTCACAAAACCACAAGGTAGTAAAACATAAGCAAAAAAAAGGGTAGTACCTTGCCTTCAACATTGTACCACGAAGAATTTAAGCCTTAAAATAGATATTTTTTCTCGGAGCCATCTAGGTGCTTTAAAGGTATTGCTTCCATCGCTTTTCCCATCTTAGATTCGTAGCTCTACATGTTTGCTGGGTTATTTTCTCAGCGCCCGCGAAAAATTACTGACTCAGATTATTGCTTCCCTGGTTTCTGCAAACGGAAGAAAAACAAAAGCAGACCGTGATCGATTTTAACATGGTTTCCCATGCTTTGCTATCGACCTCACGGATTAAACATACGAGGATAAACAGACACGCCGAAATTCCGCACTCGAAAAACACAAATCGAAACCGTAAAAGCGAATGAAACAAGAACAAAACAAAACAAAAAAAATTATAAATTCTCGGTCGACCGAATCAGGTCTCTCGGTCGACCGAATAAAATTTTTTTTTTTTTTTTTTTTATTTTAAGAATCTGGAATTTTCAGACAGAGCAGACAACCAGAGGGACTCAAAAACGTAAAAACAGACTCTAAAACAGAAAACTTGACATGAATAAGAAAATTATCTATATATAAAATTGACCGTTGGTTCCCCGGCAACGGCGCCAAAAACTTGATCGGGGTCAATCAGGTTATAATATACTCTACCACCATAAACCATTACTAGCAAGAGGACTAGGCCCATCGTAGTATAGCTATAGTGAATCAAGGTCGATCCCACAGGGAACCAATTGTGGATCATCTTATATACAAACAATTAATTAAAAATGTCAAGGACATAGAGGCGGTCTACGACCAATATAAGACAAGAAAAGTAAAGACACGACTCGACACAACATAATTAACCTCCCCAATCATAGTCTTTATCGTTTGGACCTAGATAATTTATATAATAAACTGAACTTATTAACTGACAATCCGTTTGTATCTATCTTAGATTGGCTACGGGAGTCATCCTCTTTAACTTGACTTAGCACCGGTAAGTCACTAAACCACTGTGATATTGTTACGTGACTTCACCTTTTAGTGCCTCCATCTCATATAACTCACACGCTTACGACTCTAAGGATGCCGATATTGACCGTACACCTCGTCTAGGCAACATTCCTGTGGTTAGGCGTACTTCCTAAACGATCACTCAAGCTCTCGTCCAACTAGAAATTACCAATTTATAGTCTCATGCTAATCTACGACGTACGTATAAGCAGGTGCATGCAATTCCCAAATATAAACCTACCTAGATAACGCTGAACGTCCGAAGATCAATTCATAAGCCTACCTAAGAGTTTTATATTGGTATTTCCTTTTTACACGTTTTAATTCAACTAAGCGAGTAACGTAGCCATAGCCATACCTACTGAGATAATAAATTCAATTAAGTTAACCTAACCATAAAGACGTGGCTATTTAACGGATGAAAACAGGGCTCGGTCGACCGAATAGCTGGGCTCGGTCGACCGAATGGTATTTTTCCCCCAGATTACATCCTTGAACGTATCTCTCAGCGTTTCATCATACACAACGGATTAAACAGTAATTCGTAAAGCATTCATATAAACTAACTTAGATACACATTAATTAAACAATACAGATTCATGGATAGAAACTAAGTGTATGACGTAGGTTATGGGATCCCCATAGACAAGGTGTCGCCACATCCCTAATGTCATAGCCTAGATCTACATCATCTAGCTATGAATAACTAATTCAAACGATAAAGCATAATTGGGAGGGATTAATTACTTAAAAGAAAGAAACAGAAAATAAGAGCTTACATATTTGCAGCCCTTAAATTGCTGGAAACCCTCAAATTATTCTACATTGCATCAAAGTTGTATTATGAATTGTAAGATTGAAGAAAGAATGAAGGGATGATGGGATATGTTGGTGTGTTTTACAATTTCTCGTTGCTGCTGCTTATATAGGGGTTTCTACCGACTTATGAAGGATCTAGAAGGTAAATACGAAAAAATCCGAAAAGTGACCGAGCCGACATACTCGGTCGACCGAATGGATAGGCTCGGTCGACCGAGCCCTTTTTTGCACGTGTTAAACGTTTCTCTCATCTATCTTGTTCCCCACTGCACGCTTTCGTGTTGATCTGATTAATCTTTCATTTAATGCTCCGATTTTCTTCCTCTATTATCTTGAGATTTACTTATTGAATGACATTTATCCTCTCGATTTGTCGTGATCTACAAAATCAGCATTTATCGCACAATAAATCGGCTTTTAATAATGAAAACGGCTAAATACCAAATATCATATTAATAATCACTTAACATTAAATAATAAATATAAACATGTGATTTAATATGAAATATATATTATTAATCTCGATTTAAGGATAATGTTGATGACATTTACGGGTATAATTTGACCGTCATCATATAGGACTCCTAGGTCGGCTCATGAATTGATCTTACAGGACTTTCAGCGAGATCTAGATCTGTGTTATATTTGGGAATTGCTAGCACCTAGTTATACGTAAATCGTAGATTAACATGAGACCGTGTAGGTAATTGTTAATGGGACGGAGACTGATGCGATCACTTAGGAAGTACGCCTAATCACAAGAATGTTGCCTAGGTGAGGAATACGGTTAATATCGGCATCCTTAGTTTTGTAAGCGTGCAAGTTATATGAGATGGAGGCCTAAAAAGCGAAGTCACATAATGTAGCATAGTGATCTAGATGGCCAACCCGGAGCTAGATCTAGTTTAGGGGATGACTCCCGTAGCCAATATAAAAGAAATATGAATCGGATTAATAGTTGTCGAGTCTAGCTTAATTATATAGAATCTCTAGATCCAAACGATAGCATAATAATTGGGAAGGTTATTTACGTTGTTTATGTGTTGTGTCGAGTCGTGTCCATTACCTTTCTTGTCTTTTGCTGGTCATAGACCGCTTTGTGTCCTTGACATGGATGATTAATTGTTTGTATATAAATGATCCACAATTGGTTTCCTATGGGATCGACTTTGATTCACTATAGCTATACTACGATTGACCTAGTCCTCTAGCTAGTATTGGTTTATGGTGGTCAAGTATTTTATTATCACTTGATCTACGTCATCACTAGGACATGTTGAAGACTGAAGGCTGAGGGTTGAAACTCGGTAATGATGGCTAAGGTTTCAAACTTACTATTGAAAATTTAAAATCCAAGTATGTGGGATCACAATTTAGGCAAGCCTGTGATGGCCTAAACTGATCACATATACCTTGTATTAAAGGTCTAAGTTCCATATAGAGAAATGTGATGTTTGGACTTTTTTATACTTAAAATGTTGTACTCTAACTTCACAAGCAAAAGTTAGATGAGAAGCGGTCAGCAGAGTGTTTATAAAAAAACACAACAACTATAAGTCAGCTGACCAAAAGTATACATCAGCAGACTCATGAACCACACATCTACTGAATATACATAAATCAGATTAATCTATTTCAAGAATTATTTCTGGAAGATTAAAAGGATAAGGATGAATATCAAGCATTTGATTAATTAGTTAATCAATGGTGGGGATTGAAGAAATGTTGTAAAGATTTCAGAGCCAAATCAATATGGAAACAAACCATTGGTTCATAGACTGTCTGTCAAAAGGACACTGACACTGACATAGGAGTACAAAAGAGGGAATTTTAGGGAATAATCACAAAATCTTAATGATGGTCAAATTTGAATTTCAAATTCAAGCATAGGATTTTCACCTATAAAAAGAGGAACCCTGAGATCAGATTATATACAAAAGATACCGAACTTACTAGAAATCAAGAGCATTACACCATACTGAATTGAGCTTTGATATTGATCATAATTTTCTTCAAGTGTTATTGCATTCAAGCATCATGTAGTATCTAGAATTGAAGATCTTAAGCTGCTGGTCTTTTCATCCTGATTAAAAGCTTGCTGAAGTTGAATCACTTTCTTGATTCAACCCCTTCTTTTCAATAATAAACCTGAAAATAGAGAAGCACTGCTGGGTGTCAAGAACTATTGTTTTTGTGGTGGAGATGGTGAAGAGGCAATCCTTCCCTTCAAGGACCAGTGTAGTACTTAGGAGAAGATTTTCTACATGTTCTTAGTATTCAGTTTGAGAAGCCACAGTTATTGGTCAAGGCCAAAAGAAGTTAGGGACTTTTATAACAGAAAACTCAAAATACTCTAGTGAATTTCCTCTAACATCACAGGGGAAGAGAGGACTAATAGGATTACTGTTAGAAACATTTTAAAATGTTTTGATGATGGTCATACTACCTGTTATAGCTTATTTTGCTCGAGGACGATCAAAAGCTAAGTGGGGAGTTGTGATGTATGAAAAATATATGATCAAATTATAAGACTTTTTATTATTATATTTATGATATTTTAGTATAATTTCATATAAATGCATTAAAAACTTATAAAAATCATAGTTAGTTATAATTAGATGCATAAGTTATAAAAACGATAAAAATGATAGTTTTTGTCGATTTACGTTTGGTGTTTCGTTGAGTTTGTTGTAGGATCGGATGTTTACAAGATCCCAAAATATGACATACTTTGAAGCATAAATCATGAGTTTTGTGGGATAAAGATTAGGAAAAAAATCTAACAACTTTGAACAGATCAATCGTCTTTAATGTTTCTACAGTAACTCATCTTCAACGGACATTTGATCTAACTTAGAGGCATTTTCAGAGAAAAGTCCTTGATGAAAGTTGTAGGCCTTCAAAGAGCTTTCCAACGAATATCAAATCATGTCAATCTGAGGTCTACAGCTCGAGATAGGTTTTACAAACATCGGATATGTTGTATGTCGGCACGCGCCGAAAAAGCCGAATATTGCGAGAAAAATCTCTGAATCCGGGCCCACAAATCTCGACAAAGGAATATATCTTGTGTGCCGCACGCCGCCGTGGTGGTGGTCAGCACGCGCCGGCTGGTGATATGGTCTATAAATAGACCTCAAATGCAACCATTTTGGAGTGTACCAATGCATATATCTTTCTTCTATATGTCTCTATAGTTTCGTTTTGTTGTTTTTAGTTAAATAAAAGCCATAACGGCACTCTGCCGAATAATGCTTGTAGTATAAAGTATCGTTATAATGCTTAGAGGATGTATCAAGGCTCATTGATGTCAAGGAGTTGCTATTTCGGAGGATACAACTCGAATGCTTCGATTGTAACACAGTAACTTTTCTAATGTATTTATGTTTATGTAGTATTTGTAGTATCTATATATTACTTATAATGATATTAGGCTAACTTAATATCTAGCCAAGATATGAAATTGGATTAGTATTATCTTAGTAGGAAATGGATGATGACTATACTAAAATCGGATTAAAATCGGTTATAATGAATCTCTTTCTATATTAAGTATTGAATTAGCTACTTGATATGAAAGAATTCATAATCTAATTATAAATTGACGCCTCGTAGTTAGGTTGTGAACTCGTTAATAGAAAGACCGGAGGTAAAATTGGCGAGTGAAAGCGTGACAACGAAATCCGATTTCTAAACCGGGGTAGATTTGTTTCGGAGAAACAAACTCTTATTGAAATATGTACTCGAGAGATTATTACGTTTAATTCATTTGTTTAATTGACATACCTTAAAATTGGCGAATGACAAAAGCGGGAGTGACCCATGCTTGAGGATGACCTTGGACAAATGATTGGACATATGACAATTTCGAGATACTCGTGTGAGAATGAATTGTTTAGCTTAGGAGTGCACCGTTTCGTATAATTGATTCAACTTAAAATAAAGATCGAGCACATCCAATTTCCACTAAAAGATATAAGGATTCAATAACATATTCTTGGCTAGTCTCTAATTATAATATCTATCTCTCCTCAGATAGATATTGTTTGTACTATATATACTTATATATATATATATATGTATTGCTATATATCTATATATATATTTATATACTTATATATATATCTTTTTAGTTTTATGCTTTGTTAGTTTAGAGTTTGGTTGGATGATAAAATTGCGACTTAGATTGAGATAATAACATTTCTTGGTGTTTAATCACACGGTGAATTACCAAGTTTTCCACGAGGATCGACACGACTCATCACTCTATCACTACAATTTGACCGGTACATTTGCGGTAGGATTGATAGCATAGAAAAGGTCCGTCGGCATTTTGGCGCCGTTCTTCGACGGACCTTTTCTATGCTATCAATCCTTACGGCGATAGGTACCGGGTCAAATTGTAGTGATAGAGTGATGAGTCAGTGTCGATCCTCGTGGAAAACTTGGTAATTCACCGTGTGATTAAACACCAAGAAACTGTTATTATCTCAATCTAAGTCGCAATTTTATCATCCAACCAAACTCTAAACTAACAAAGCATAAAACTAAAACAGATATATATATAAGTATATAAATATATATATAGATATATAGCAATACATATATATATATAGATATAAGTATATATAGGTACCAAAACAATATCTAAGGGAGGGAGATAGATATTATAATTATAAACTAGCCAAGAATATGTTATTGAATCCTTATATCTTTTTAGTGGAAATTGGATGTGCTCGATCTTTATTTTAAGTTAAATCAATTATACGAAACGGTGCACTCCTAAGCTAAACAATTCATTCTCACACGAGTATCTGAAATTGTCATATGTCCAATCATTTGTCCAAGGTCATCCTCAAGCATGGGTCACTCCCGTTTTGTCATTCGGCCAATTTTAAGGTATGTCAATTAAACAAATGAATTAAACGTAATAATCTCTCGAGTACATATTTCAATAAGAGTTTGTTTCTCCCAAACAAATCTACCCTGGTTTAGAAATCGGATTCGTTGTCACGCTTTCACTCGCCAATTTTACCCTCCGATCTTTCTATTAACGAGTTCACAACCTAACTACGAGGCGTCAATTCATAATTAGATTATGAATTCTTTCATATCAAGTAGCTAATTCAATACTGAATATAGAAAGAGATTCATTATAACCGATTTTAATCCGATTTTTAGTATAGTCATCATCCATTTCCTACTAAGATAATACTAATCCAATTTCATATCTTGGCTAGATATTAAGTTAGCCTAATATCATTATAAGTAATATATAGATACTACAAATACTACATAAACATAAATACATTAGAAAAGTTACTGTGTTACAATCGAAGCATTCGTAGTTGTATCCTCCGAAATAGCAACTCCTGACATCAATGAGCCTTGATACATCCTCTAAGCATTATAACGATACTTTATACTACAAAGATTATTCGGCAGAGTGCCGCTTACAACTTTTATTTAACTAAAAACAACAAAACGAAACTATAGAGACATATAGAAGAAAGATATATGCATTGGTACACTCCAAAATGGTTGCATTTGAGGTCTATTTATAGACCATATCACCAGGCGGCGCGCGTGCACTACACAAGATATATTCCTTTGTCGAGATTTGTGGGCCCGGCCGTAGATTTTTCGCAATATTCGCCTTCTCGGCGCGTGCGGGACATACAACATATCTCGATGTTTGTAAAACCTATCTCGAGCTGTAGACCTCAGATTGACATGATTTGATATTCGTTGGAAAGCTCTTTAAAGGCCTACAACTTTCATCAAGGACTTTTTCTCTGAAAATGCCTCTAAGTTAGATCAAATGTCCGTTGAAGATGAGTTACGGTAGAAACATTAAAGACGATTGATCTGCTCAAAGTTGTTAGATTTTTTTCCTAATCTTTTATCCCACAAAACTCATGATTTATGCTTCAAAGTATGTCATATTTTGGGATCTTGGTAAACATCCGATCTGCAACAAACTCAACGAAACACCAAACGTAAATCGACAAAAAACTATCATTTTATCGCTTTTATAACTTATGCATCTAATTATAACTAACTATGATTTTTATAAGTTTTAATGCATTTATATGAAATTATACTAAAATATAATAAATATAATAATAAAAAGTCTTATAATTTGATCATATATTTTTCATACATCACAACTCCCCACTTAGCTTTTGATCGTCTCAGCAAAATAAGCGATAATATAATTCTTCTAGATTAAATTCCTAACTTAGTAACGTATCTCATCAACATTATAATTATATTAATTTCATCTATCTAAGATTTTTAGAAGATAAAAAGTGTATATAACTTAATAAACTAGTTATAAAATATTATTTAAATGAAATTTTCATGAATCACTTTATAAGTATAAATAAAATATTTAGAACAACTTTTTAATCTCCAATTTGTATGATTTATCGGAATCAATGACTAAGTCAAGTAATTGGCAAATTGGCTTGTAACGTTCGTGCTCGTGGTAGTTGGCTAATCGAAAAGGATAACAAAGGAAATCAAAAGAGATAGAAGCAAGTCGCATGCGTTTTACACCTTCATCTTCTTACGATCAAAAATTTCTCAATCAAGAACACTCACGAATCGCTTTTTCAATCTTCAACTTTAATAACTTCCAAAATATGGTTTTTTTTTTTTTTTTTTTTTTTTTTTTTTTTTTTTTAAGATAACATAAATAAGAACTTAAGAACATAGGCATTGCTTTATCAAGATTGATCGGAGTACTACTCTTTCGATCGAAAATCACGAATCCGGTTTCCTTAAACTCGTGATAATTCTTGATAGTTTTGATTCGACTTTTTCTTTTTCATCAGATTTATAGCATATACCTTCATTCCCAGCAATAGGACATTTCGTGATAATACCCTAGCTGGACTACTATCATCAGGCAGCTTTATCTGATATTTTATTTTTGGGTTGTCGATCAAAAACAGAAAAGATACCTATAATACTCTGTTCTTAGATTTTTTTTTTTTTTTTTTTTTTTTTCGAGAATAACCATATTTGATAATAAACTGCCTTCCGAATAACATTCATTTCAATCTCAGCATATACCAAATTTCTATGTCATCACCGCTATCCATAAATACATACTAAACTTGCGGGATTTTCAAAGAAATGTAGACCATTATTAAGTTAGGGTTGGTAATTTCTAGTTAATAATAATGGCTATTTCGAGTGAGGTCTTGATCACTCTACAAGGCTGAGGTAGGGACAAAAATTGGAAATTATGTTCAGGTAGGCTTATTTGGCTCTGGTTTATCAAAGTTATGCCAAAAATCTCATCATCCCTAATCCGATTCCAATTTCATACTCTGTCTTGAAAAGAAAATTATTCTAAAATTTCATTATAATTATAAGTAACTTTTTGTCTAATTTCATAAAAAAATATTTCATAATATTTATCAAGATATATATACTTAAAATCTTATTAAAAATCTAAAATATACATAATTAATATAAGAATAATATATCAAGATTACTTTACTTAATTAAAAATTTATTCTATCCAAATATATCATTTTTATCAAATAATTATATATTATTGCTTATTAAACTAAGTATGTAAGTATTTGATGTATTAAATTCAATTTATTTACTAACCAATCTCTACTCCCCACTTACGAATTGGCATCGTCCCGATGTCTAATGAGTAGTAAAAATTTGGATTAGAAAATAAAATGAATTCTATCATGGTTAGATTATTTTAGGTGTCAAATAGACGAACGTTTATATAATATAAAAGAAAAAACATTTAAAAACATAAATTAAAAACATGCAAATATATTACAATACTAAAACACAACTTAAAACTACTAAGAATGTTAAACTAGAAAACCGTAAATTAAGTTAAATTAATTTAAACTAATTTATTAAACTAAGTTATTCTAATTTATTGTAACTTCACTACAAGAAATGGGCTTTAAAGGGACGATGTTTAAAGGGACGACATTGTCGTCCCTTTAAATACATTTAAAGGGACGACATTGTCGTCCCTTTAAAAAAGTCAAACTTTTATCGATTTTTTGGGGTTTTTTTTGGCGGTAACCTTTAAAGGGACGACAAATGTCGTCCCAAAAAATAATTCATTTTCCCGCTAAGCTTTTGGCACATTTTTTTGGCGGGTCAATTATTTAAAGGGACGACAGCAAGCTTTTTTGGGACGACAGCGTGCCACCGTGGATTCCACGTGGCCCAAATGTTTAAAGGGACGATAAATGTCGTCCCATTAAATCCTTTTCAAAAAAATTATAAATTATATAACATACTAAATCATAAAATAAATCTTTTTTGTCTGTTTGAAGGGACGACATTGTCGTTCCTTTAAAGAACATTAATTTTTAATTCCATATTTTAATATAAAACATTGTGTTACTATATAAAACCAATTTTTTTATTAAATTTATATTTGAAGGGACGACATTGTCGTCCCTTTAAATAATTTTTTTTTTAATGCAAATTTTAATGTAATTTCACATTGCTTTAGAATATAAAATAAATTTTTGTTTATAAAAATGTCATTATATATATCATTACCAAAAAAACCCGTCATAAAGTTTGTTATAAAAACTCCACTATATTTTCATTTTGTCTGCAATATCATATGAAATTAATATTATTAAACGATTTCCAACGAATCTCTTTCTTTACAGGATTACTATCTACTATGGCTCGTCGGTTCGTTATTGAGTGATTGAGTTAAAAATCGGGGTTCGTTATCGAGCGATTGATCTCAATCCCAAGATTCGTTATCGGTTAAGCGATTTCAAACCGATCTCATTCTTTACAAATCATTCTGATAGTACTTTGTCTCGATGGATCGTTATCGAGCGAATGAGTTAAGAGTCGGTGTTCGTTATGGAGAGATAGATTTGGATATCGGGGTTCGTTATCGAGCGAATGAGTTAGTTCGTTATCGGTCATTGTGATAGTACTATCTACCATGTCTCGATGGATCGTAATCGAGCGAATGAGTTAAGAGTCGGGGAATCGTTATGGAGAGATGGATTTGAATCTCGGGGTTCGTTATCGAGCGAATGAGTTAGATCGCTATCGATCATCATGATAGTACTATCTACTATGGCTCGATGGATCGTTATCGAGCGAATGAGTTAAGAGTCGGGGTTCGTTGTGGAGAGACCGATTTGGATCTCGGGGTTCTTTATCGAGCGAATGAGTTAGGTCGCTATCGATCATTGTGATAGTACTATATACTCTGGCTCGATGGATCGTAATCGAGCGATTGAGTTAAGAGATCGATTTGAATCTCGGGGTTCGTTATCGAGCAAATGAGTTAGATCGTTATCGATCATTGTGATAGTACTATCTACAATGGCTCGATCGATCGTTATTGACCGAATGAGTTAGATCGTTATCGGTAAGGAGAGATCGATTTGAATCTCAGGGTTCGTTATCGAACGAATGAGTTACATCGTTATCGATCATTGTGATAGTACTATCTACTATGTCTCGATGGATCGTTATCGAGCGAATGAGTTATATCGTTATCGGTAAGGAGAGATCGATTTGAATCTCGGGGTTCGTTATCGAGCGAATGAGCTACATCGTTATCGATCATTTTGATAGTACTATGTACTATGTCTCGATGGATCGTTATCGAGCGAAGGAGTTTAGGGTCGTGGATCGTTATTAAGAGATCGATTTGAATCCCAGGGTTCGTTATCGAGCGAATGAGTTAGATCGTTATCGTTAGGAGAGATCGATTTGAATCTCGGGGTTCGTTATCGAGCGAATGAGTTAGATTGTTATCGACCATTGTGATAGTACTATCTACTATGGCTCGATCGATCGTTATCGAGCGAATGAGTTAGATCAATATCACTAAGGAGAGATCGATTTGAATCTCGGGGTTAGTTATCGAGCGAATGAGTTAGATCGTTATCAATCATTGTGATAGTACTATCTACTATGGCTCGATCGATCGTTATCGAGCGAATGAGTTAAAAGTCGGGGATCGTTATGGAGAGATCGATTTAAATCTCGGGGTTCGTTATCGGGCGAATGAGTTACAACGTTATCGATTATTATGATAGTACTATCTACTATGTCTCGATGGATCGTTATCAAGCGAATGAGTTAAAAGTCGGGGATCGTTATGGAGAGATCGATTTAAATCTCGGGGTTCGTCATTGTGCGAATGAGTTACAACGTTATCGATCATTGTGATAGTACTATCTACTATGTTTCGATGGATCGTTATCGAGCAAATGAGTTAGATCGTTATCGGTAAGGAGAGATCAATGGTTCGTTAGCGAACGATTGAGCTCAATCCCAAGATTTAATTTATAATATTGTTATATATAATGTTCAATTTATAAAAAATTTAAAAGTAATAATGTCTCATAAATGACTAGATGATTTAATTTTTACTATTGTTATATATATATATTTATTATTATGAAAGAAAATATTTTTTTATACAATTTTATTTAAAGGGACGACAATGTTGTCCCTTTAAAACGAAAATAATCAAATATCTGATAAAATTTGGTGGGAAAATTTGGCCGCCAAAATTCTTTTGGCTTTAAAGGGACGACATTGTCGTCCCTTTAAACAATATGTCGTCCCGAAAAAAACCCAATCTAATAAAATCGGGCATTCTTCTTCTCCTCCTCCATTACACATTTTTGCAGCGCCATCGCGTTTTCATCTTCTGCGCCCCGCCGCTCTCCACCTCCTCCGCCTCTCTCCGCTCTCCTATACCTCCTCATTTACCCTCTCCTCCGATTGCAAGCACTCCGCACCTCCGCCGATTTCAAAACCTCCGGCCACCACACCAACACAGCTCCGGCCACCACAAGAAGCTCAATTCAAGCTCGTGCCGGCCTTCGTGTTTTGCGTTTTCTCATCTCCGGCTATTGTTTTTTAGGGTAATGGAAGAAGAACAAATGGAGTACTTGCGATGATTAATTCTTTTCATTATATTGTCTTTGCAAACTCAAAACAATTAAAAGGGAATGGGGCTATCGGAATCTTAGCTAATGGTTGGCGTGTTCTTGATCGCCTTGGCGTCGCTCAACACCTTAGACAATCACTCTTCCTATTCAAGGGTTCGTTTCTAATTAATTTTCCCTCTGTCGCATTGGATTAGTATTGACACTTTGATTATTGATTGTCTCCTTGATTTTCACTTTTTAATCACCCTAAAACTCTTAATTTATCGTAACGGTTGAAATTCGAATCCTATATTCTCCAATTATTCAAGACAACCAAATGAGGCGAAGGACCAAATGGGACTGCAGGAAGAAAGCAATTGGGGAAATTATGCTCGGGGAGCTCTTTATCCCAATCAAAGGTGAATCATCTTTTCTTATTATTTTCGTCAATTTATTCCATTACTTTTGCAATACAACATGCTTGTGTGTGTGTAAATTCGAATAAAGATCCAAACGATGTGAAAATTCTCAACGCAGAGCTAGGAGACCGTTTTACGTGGTCAAGTAGAAGCACTCGTTGAAGTTTGTTGAGATATTCGGGACTGGAAGGTCTAGTTTTTTTTTTCTTTTTCTGGCCTGTTCCCTTATTTATTTGCTTCTTTTATGGTGAATCATCAATGAAGTAAAGATTTATAGGGGTAATTTTGTAAAATAGAGACCTAAATCATTTCGATCAACATCAAACCATATGCAGCACAATCTTTACCCAGATATGTAAAATCTAAAACCTCATTCTCTTCTGGTTTGTGCAGGTGGCGTGATGTAAAGATGCGGGCTTTTGACAGTGCTGATCACCGAACTTATGTTGACTTGAAGGCAAGTGTTTATAATTGATTTTTCGTTTGTATCGTTATATCCTACTTTAGAAAGTTTGTCCCTTTAAAGCCTTTTTTTTTTTGACTGTTTTGTGGAGCCCGGATCCCCGCCGGTACAATCTCCCCCGCCGGTGCAACGGTGCACCGAAACGACGTCGTTTCGATCCAAAACTACACCGTCCCGATACACAGGGGCATCAATACTGCGTCGTTTTGATGCACTTGGGTGCACCTTTGCACCTTTTGTACCGTTGGGGATCCTCAGTCCTGTTTTGTGTACTTATATATAGGATAAATGGAAGACATTGGTCCATACAGCAAGCATATCTCCATAGCAAAGAAGGGGACAACCTGTACCTCAAGAGCTTTTGGACAGAGTACTATGTGCACATTCGTACTGGTCCGAACAGCATCTGTCTAAACAGCATAACAAACATCATCATACTGAACCTCTCAAGATCATGGATGCTCAAGGTATAGCAATGGAAGTTTGAGCTCCTTTTTTTTTATAAAAAAACTGGGAAGATCGTAGAAATTGTTGACGTACAATAGAAGGGAGATGATAAACACCGAACAAAATGTGTAAAAAAAGAAACTGTGAAATTTCATCTCATTTACTGATTGTTGGTGGTGCTTTTTTATTTAGACAGGACAATGTTTTCGTGAATATCGATGATACTTTCGAGCAGAAGAATGAGATTGCCAAAGCTGTTGAGGATGAACTTGAGAAGGTAATTAATTCTTCAATCGATACCGCATAATAAAGTGTTAACTTTACTCTTATTAAGCCTTATCTTTCTTGAATACATGGTTCGTGCATTGGAAGTTGATTTTAAGATTGTTGTTGGAATAAGGCAAGTCATTGTTTTGTATAAAATGACACTTTTTAGGGACTTATCAATAGAATTCTCTATTCAGCAACTAGTTTGGCCTAATTGTGATATTTTCATTCTGCAGTGGGTACTTGTGGATATTCTTGGTCTTCTTCTTGTTTCTAAATATATATGGTGAGATCCTTTATAAATTTACATTGTATGTAATTATGTATAAGCATCAACACACTTACTATGTTCTTGGTAAGTGTCATTGGTATAATATACAAATTTATATTTGGTGCTGGAGGTGGTGGTGGTGGTTTTAGTATGGTATTATTATTATTGTTATTTTTTATTTACCTCATTTCTCAGTGTCATTGGTGCTGTTGTCATCTAGGTGTTGGCCGTTCTATGGGTCTTGAGCAACAAACAGAGGAGGATGCATCCTACTACAAACGAACCTTTATTTACTAACTGCACCAAAGATTTTATTGGTACTCACGATTACATATTTTATTCAGGTAGACGCGTTTGTTCATCATATTTTAGCAATAGCTTATATGTGCAAACTATGGTGATTGTTTCTATTTTGCTTTCGTTTTATTTCTGTGTTGAGCCCCCAACTGTGATCTGGTGATTTTTTTGTTCTTTTTTTGCTTTCGTTTTATTATTGTGCAAATGAAAAAGCCAAAAAGAGCTTAATCCTCCATTCACAATATCTAAGTTAATTTTGTTATCCATGCATGCTTGTTCAGCTAATTCATTGACGGTGGAGTCGTTGTTAGAGCTTTTGGACGAGGACCGCTTGAGAAAAGATAACGCCTTTCCTTCCCAGAAATGGTCCTCTAATCATATAGCTTTGTTAGCTGAATTTCATTTGTAAATCTAGAGCTAGCTAGTGGCTGCGAGTAGCTTTGGTATGTTGTTTTGCCATTTTTACCTTTTGAGCAGCAATCCTTTGACTTTGGTTTGTAATTTGTATGTTATTGGTTCAAGATATTGTGTTATATCTATAAGAGTAGTAGACTACTTTTATTCTATTTTTTGTTTATGCATTTTGTTTTGTTATGAATCCCCACTTTGTTATTGATTTTGGAAAAAACGGGATTGGTTTGATGTAAATAGCATGGGAGGCCATGCGAAAACAAAAAAAATATTTAAAAAAAAAAATATTTAAAGGGACGACATGTCGTCCCTTTAAATGAATTTCTGGAAATTTTATCTATTTAAAGGGACGACATGTCGTCCCTATAAATGCACTTCTGGAAATTTTATCTATTTAAAGGGACGACAATGTCGTCCCTTTAAATTTTTTTTATAAATAAATTAAATTTTTTCCTCATAATAAAATTTTAAATAAAATAAAATAAATTATGTTTATAGGGACGACAATGTCGTCCCTTAAAATAATGCCATGTCAAAGACGCTGAAATTTTTAGAAAAGTCGATTGTGCCACGTCGTCAAATCGTTTGAAGGGGCGACTTTGTCGTCCCTTTAAAGGTGCCCGTTCTTTAAAGGGACGAAACAGAAGGGACGACTTTAAAGGGACGACATGTCGTCCCTTTACACATTTTTTGGGACGACATTTGCTCTAAAGGGACGACAAAATGTCGTCCCTTTAAACCAGTTTTCTTGTAGTGCTTATAGTAACGTACCGTACTACTTTTATGATTTTTTATTCCTTCTTTTCTACCAACATAGTTATCTAATTTTCACCACTTGACGATCCTCCCGGAATATCGACTGGTAAAAGTCCAACACGAGGAATACGAGCTGGAAAATATTCATCTGTCGTTCTTTCCGGAACCCTTGCCAAACGAACACATAACCTAGAAATCAACCATCCAAATGGTAAAGGATGATAATTCGGTCTTCTCCCGAACGCAAAACTCACAGCTGATTTCTGAATCAGCACCCCCCAATCTATAACAGCTCCAGTAGTAATCGCATATAGAAGCATCAATTCATCATCACTAACTTCCGAGAAATCAACAGTTGGATAAACACGTGAATTGATGAATCGCTTCCACGTTCTAAGATGGGGAAGCAAAGCGATTAAATGAGAGACATTTTGATCAATATCATAATTATAGAACAAGAGTGGACAAGCTTCCGAATATTTTGTAATAAAACCGTTAGCAGTATCCAATCTCCATAGGTACTCAAAATGACTGGGTGAAGTTTGGACTGGTGGAATCAAGAAAATTTGATTTATGTTGGTGGAGGTGAAAGGAACAACAACTCCTCTCACTGTGACAGATTGTGTTAACGACACAGTATTAGCTTCTGACAGTACTGAATAGAATTCTCTTACCATAGTAACATTAATCCTACCTCTCGGCATACGACAAAAATAGTCCCACCCATCTATATCCATCCTCGTAAATGCCCAGTTGTCGACCTTTCTGAAATTTAAACCTCTCTCAATCAACACCGGTGACTGATTGAAATTACTATTATAAGGGTTGTGAGCCGAAGCATACATAGGCTCGTAAGGGATTTGATGGAAAAATGGATTTGGAATGACAGAATTTGGTGTATGTGGAGGTGAATAACTGTTAACTGACGAACGATCGGACATTTTAAACTTTTTATAGTAAGAGAATTAAAGGCAAAGGAAGGAAATGAGCATTTTAGGAATGCTGCATCTGTTTCCTTTTATAGGCAAATCTGGGACTGAAATGGAAATATCCTGAGAAGATCCTGCAGCCTACTACACCGGCGCGTGCCGGACACCAACCGGCGCGTGCCGGTCAAATAGTGCTCAGTCATAGATATTTCAATTTCTAGCTTGATCCAGCTTTTATTTTCTGACAAATGATTCTGCAAATTTCTAAAACGTGAGGAAAAAACTAAAAACACATCCGAAAACTTCGAAAAAGATACAAAATAACAACGTGCACTACCCCGAGAGTGCATCAAACTTTTAACGTACGAAACAAACAAAAACTAAGTCAAACCAAAAAGTAGATAGTTAAACAACAAAGAAAGAAATCACTCGTCCTCATCATAGTTAAGATCAATGTCATCAGTTGGGTCGTACTGAGATGATGATGATCCAAATAGTAACGAAGTATAATCAGCTCCTTGCGACTGCGTCGTATGAATACCATAATCGAATCACTGTGTGGATCCGATATGAAGTTCGAAATGATGTCTCGATCCTCATCGCCGACATAGAAATCGATCCTCAAGTCCAAATGAACCAAATCCTGCCACACACATCGCTGTGAAGTCACTCCTCCCATGCCCAAGGATGTCCCTGGTGTACCTGTAAACACACCACCCTGTCCTATGGATGACGGCGTATAGTCCTGATAAATAACAGGTGGCGGAATCGGCGGAATCCAATCTGGCATAGTATACGGGCCAGGCTGACTATAGGGGTGTCTAGCAGATATCTCAGCAAATCTAGGATCAAACTCACTCATAGCATCTCGAAATCCTCTCTGACCAACTCTAATGTCCTCAGCCCAATGTCTATTCTCTCTTCACAAAGCTAAAGCTATATTAGCATCAGTTCTAGCCTGAGCTTGAACTAAATGCTGAAACATAGCCTCAACTTGGCTCTGCTGTGGCTGATGTGACTGTCTAGGTGGTCTAGGTACTTGAGTGTGAAAAGGAGGTGGAGGTTGTGGTTGTTGCTGCTGACGATTAGGATTATTGTAATCTATTACTCCAGTAGGTAAGGCTCTCAGTTTAAGACCAATGGGAGGAATGTAGGGAGACACAGTTCTATCCGAAGGTAAGACAGGGACTTCTGCAAGCTCACACAAGGCAGAAATGAGACTAGGGAACGGGAGACGTCCCCCTCGATAACGAGTGCTTGCAAACTCACATGCCTTAGAAAAGATCAATTTCCCCAGATTTATAGGAATATCATTAACCATGGCCCAAGCAATAACCACTTCCTCTCGACCAAATGCACAAACATGTGTGGAAGGACATACATTATGGCCTAAGAACTGTTTTATTGCCCGTATGTCCCTAATACAATTCCCATAAGCAAACCTATTTTCTATCCATTCAAAGAAGGGTCAAAGGCTTGCTGGGCTTCATAAGCTTTGGTTTGTAGAGCCATAGGATGTTCTAAACCCCATACATTATGATAATCCTCCTCTTCTCGGTATATCGGTTAAGCCATAGAATACATTAATCATAGCAGGTAAAAAGTAACATTAACACTCCTTAGAGGATATAGGTCATCTCTCAACCGTGACAAGATCATAAGTAGATAATACTTGAATAAAACTCGATACCATAGAAACGTTAATCTTATCTTTCCTATCCATAGCTACATCCAACCATCCTCTATCCTTGAAAATTTCTTTCACTTCTTTCCCAATCTTGAAAAATCAATCCTCGTTCTAACCAAACCTTACTTTTACTAAAGTACTCATCATGTGCCCGCTTAGCTTCGCACTAGCGGTTTTCTCAAAGGTTAAACTTTTCTCCTTTTTGGTTAAAGGTCTAGTTTGAACTACCGGTACTACGATTGGTACTTGATCTTTTTCCTCTTAGGATTACTTCTAGATGATGACGCCATCTACGATAGTGGTATGACAAAACAACAACACAAACAAACAACACCAACAACAAGAACAAACAATTACTTAGGCTATAAAATCAAAATAAATTCAAAATAAATTCAGAAAATTAACTAAAATTTGAAATATTTGAAATATATATATATTATTACCTTAAGAAGCTAGAATGAAAAGCTTAGGTCGCCGGAATTAATGGGTCGCTGAATGAGAGAAAAGAGAGCCTTGAGCTTGCCAAGCTTCAACTTTTTCCAATGGGTATCTTCTTTTATGATTAAGTTGAAGAGAAGAAGAGAGATTAACACTTATGTGATGTTTGAGTGAAGAAAATTGATGGAAAATTGTTGATTTTTGAGGAGAAGAGAGGGAGAAGTCGGGCTGTTCTTCAATTCGAATTGAGGGTATGAGAAATGAGGAAAGGCGCATTTTTAGGGTTAAGTGTGTACACACCGCGCGTGCGGTAGTGTACGCAGCGCGTGCCGGTCAAACAATCCCAAAAACGGAATTTTGTCATTTTTGTGTAATAAGCTCTAATTATATCACATAAAAATCATTTGATGTTAATCTTATGATTTATGTTATATAATCTAAGTTTAATACGATTTTTCTATATAAAACTTGATAAAATATAAAAACTAATAAAATATTGAAATCACATATTTTTGATATAATATACCTACTTTACATGATAAAATAGGTTTATTATAAATTTTTCATAAAAATATTTTTCTTTTTAAGTTTAGAAAAATAACTTTAAAAATATGAAATTTAATTAAAATTTGAAAAATTAAAAACACACACTGAAATTCTTAGGATTTTTTTTGCTAACTCCCTCAATCTCAGATCCTCAAGATTGTTATCATAACGGTCCCTTAACCTTTCTCCTAGGAGTGATGCGTTTGAATTATCTCTTTGTATTCCCTCGGGATTTTCGGATAACCACCTAATCGTTCCCTTTTTAATAACATTCAAACACTCATCCTGGGATATGGTTGTATTTCTTCCACACTGTCCAGCATGTTCCATTTTCCCATAGATTCTACACTTCATTAAAAACCTTGCTCTTCTTTTTATTGCACTCCTTGAATTTCCATTACAAAGTTCTCTTTCTCTGACTTCGATTAATAATTCCTTATTTAATTTAGAAACTAAGGCTTCTATCTTAAAGGCGAAATCCTTATTTAGACCTAATCTTAAAAGTAAAATAAAAACTTTTATTCTATCTATGAAAGGCATCCAGTTCTTTTACGTCTATCCGGTAAAAGACGAAACTACTTTAAAATGCATATTAAAAGGTAAATTAGAAAGATAGTACACATAATCGGGTGAGTTTAAAATTACGCTTCCTTAATTCGTTGGAGGGTCGATAAGTAATAATACTTCTTCTGTTTGAGGTATCCCTTCAGCTTCCACGAACAATTTCATCCTGTGTCCATTGGCTATAAAAGTTGTTTTTCCATCGCTTAGTTCAACACCTCCACTTATAGATTTTTGTTACGTCATATGGACTGTCATCTAGATTTAAGCTTTCCTGAAACAACTTCAATCGTGAATTATATAAAAGTACTCGATCACCTATATGGAACTCACGACTATAGATTTTCTTATCATGAAAAGCTTTCGTATGCCTTTGTATTCGAGCATTTTCATAAGAATCAGTCGAAATTCTTCTAGTTTTGTTAATCAAGTAATCTATGATCACCGGCATACTTTAGGATCAAAGTTTAGAAATTTAATAGCCCATAAAGCTCGGTGTTCTAATTCAACAGGAGATGACAAGATTTTCCGAATACTAATTTGTAAGGAGAATGTACCAATCGGTGTTTTAAAGGCTGTTCTGTATGCCCATAATGCATCATCAAGTCTTTCTGCCCAGTTTTTACGATTCGAGTCCACTGTCTTCTCCACGATTCTTTTAATTTCTCTATTAGACACCTCTACCTGTCCACTAGTTTGTGGATGATAGGGTGTTCCAAGTTTATGAGTTACACCATATTTCTCAATTATCTTAGTAAATGGTCGGTTACAAAAATGTGAACCTCTATCACTAATGATAGCCCTCGGAATGCCATATCGTGTGAATATATTCTTTTTAAGGAACCTTAGCACTACTCTGGTATCATTAGTAGGAGAGCTTCACTTTTCTACCCATTTAGAAACATAATCAACCATTACAAGAATAAATCTTTTTCAAAAGATATAGGAAAGGTCCCATGAAATCTATGCCCCACACATCAAATAGCTCACATTCTAATATCGGTTGCATAGGCATTTCATGTTTTTTCGATATATTTCCCCATTTTTGACATGATTCACAAGATTTTGCATATTTATATGCATCTCTATATAGTGTAGGCCAATAGAAACCACATTGTAAAACTTTGAAAGCAGTTTTCCATCCTCCATGATGACCTCCTGCCTCACGATCATGACAAAATGATAATACACTTAAAATTTCACTATCGTGAATGCATTTCCTAATTATTCCATCTCGAGCATCTTCGGAAAAGATCCGGTTTATCCCAATAATAAAACTTTAAGTCGTAAAAGAACTTCTTTTTACATTTGCCAAGTCCAATGAGGTGGGATGTACTTACAGGTAATGTAGTTAACAATATCCCCAAACCATGGCGAATCTTCCTTTGATGGCATTCTAGTTTTTAATAATCGCATGGTTGAAGGAGTATCTATCTTAAATGAGTTTCTCATCCGAAACGAATCCTCGAATTTCTTTTCCTTTCCTTCATCATTATCCATCCCGCTAGATGATCCGCTACTACATTTTCACTTCCTTTTTTATCCTTAATTTCAATATCAATTCTGAAGTAATGAGATCCACCTAAGAAGACGCGGTTTGGCATCTTTCTTACTTAAAAGATACTTCAGAGCTGAATGGTCTGTGTAGATTATTACCTTAGAACCAACAATATATGATCGAAACTTATCTAAGGCAAATATTACAGCCAACAGTTCTTTCTCAGTAGTTGCATAATTAAGCTGAGCTGCGTTTAATGTGTGAGAAGCATAGTAGATAGCTTTGAGAATTTTGTTATACCGTTGACCTAAAACAAATTCCTACAAATAAATCACTTGCATCACACATAATTTCAAACGGCAAATCCCAATGCTGGTGCTACTAATCTTCGGTGCAGTAGTTAATTTCGCTTTTAGGGTCTTAAAGGCTTCCATACATTTATCATCAAAGTTAAAAGGTACTTCTTTTTCTAGCAAATGACTCAGGGGTTTTGCTATTTTTGAGAAATCTGCAATAAACCTTCTATAAAATCCTGCATGTCCAAGAAATCCTCTTAACGTTTTCAAATTAATTGGTGGAGGTAATTTTTCAATTACTTCGACTTTAGCTTTATCAACTTCAATTCCTCGCTTGAGATTCTATGACCTAGTACAATTCCTTCGAGATACCATCAAATGACATTTTTCCCGCTTTAGAACCAAGTTGGTATCTTCACAACGTTGTAAAAGCGCTTTCTAAGTGTGATAAGCATTTATCAAAAGAATCTCCATAAACACTAAAGTCATCCATAAAGATTTCTAAGAATTTCTCAACCATATCGTAAAATATTGCCATCATACATCATTTGAAATGTAGCAGTGCATTACATAATCCAAACGGCATTCTTTTATAAGCAAAAGTTCCATAGGGACAAGTGAAAGTAGTTTTTCTCTATCTCTCCTGCCGCAATGAATATCTCAGAAATAACTTTGAATAACCATCTAAAAAGCGATAATACTTATGTCCACTCAATCTTTCCAACATCTCGCACGATGAATGGAAGTGGATGATGATCCTTTTAGTATGATCATTCGGCTTTCGAAAGTCAATACACATTCGATATCCTGTAATTTCCTTGTCGGAATCCATTCATTTTATCATTTTCTTTTACCGTGAAACCTCCTTTCTTTGGAACTACTTGAGTCGGACTAACCCATTCACTATCTGATATGGGAAAGATTATTCCCATTTCTAATAGCTTAATGACCTCTTTCTTAACAATTGTTTGCAAATTCGGGTTGAGGCGGCGTTGTGGCTGAATACAAGGTTTAGCTTCTTCATTCAAAATAATCTTGTGAACACAAATCTCAGGGCTAATTCCTTTGATATCCGCCACTGTCCATCCAAATGCTTTCTTATGTTCTCTTAACATTCTTAGTAATTGATCCTCTTGTTCTTTTGTTAAGGTTGATGAAATGATAATAGGTAACAGATTATCATTTTCAAGAAAAGCATATTTCAAATTCGAAGGAAGTGGTTTCAACTCCAGATTCCTTGGTGGATCTTCTACTGATGGTTTTAAAACTGGTCCTTCCATTTCCAATTTCAAATTTTGATGCCATGGATGTTTAACAAACCCTCCTTTATCTAAATAAAGGATTACTTCTTTCATTTCAGTATCATCTTCATCTTCTTTATAGATAGAAAATGCCAAACATTCTTCTAATTTATTTTCATAACCTTTAGATTTGGCATCCCGAGATAGTAGAATATTCATCTATAAAAGAACATGATTCTCGTCTCTCAGATGGATGGTTTATAGCTTTGAAGATATTGAACGAAACTTTATCTTCATTAACTCTCGATATTAGTTCACCTTTTGAACATCTATCAAAGTCCTTCCTGTAGCTAGAAATGGTCGACCTAGAATAATTGGCGCCGAATATCCTTCTTCCATTTCCATTATTACAAAGTCTCATCGGGAAGTAAAATTTATCAATTTTAACCAACACGTCCTCGACTATTCCTTTAGGATGTTTAATTGATCTATCTGCCATCTGAAGGGTCATTTCAGTATTCGTAAGCTCTCCTATTCCTAGTTTCTTATAATCCTCATAAGACATGAGATTGATACTTGCTCCTAGATCACACAATACTTTCTTAAACAGAAATCCTCCAATTTCACATGGGATAGTGAAACTACCAGGATCTTTAAGTTTAGGAGGTAGTCGATCTGAAGTATTGCAGAACATTCTTCATTAAGGCATATATTCTCATATTCTTCTAATCGTTTTTTATTAGATAGGATATCTTTAAGAAACTTTCCATAGGCAGGCATGTTGACTAAAGCTTCTATAACAGGGATATTGACATGAATATGACGAAAAGTGTCAAGGAAACGAGCATATTTCTTATCGCTTTTATCTTTTTAATTTGATCTTTCGTGGATAAGGCAAAGATTCTAAGTCTATAACCTTAGGTTAAAGTCATTTTCTCTTTCCTTTTCCTTGAATCCTTGAGTATTACTTGATCGCCAAGTTTCATTATCTTGAGATTTTTCCTTTAAAACATCCCTCAGATCAACTTTATCCTTCTCGCTTACTTTTAAATCTTCCCGTTTTCTCCTGATTTTTTCGACATGTTCCTTAAATAGGGTTCTCGTGTCCTTATCCATAGGATCTTTCGAAAATTCTATGGACTTTTACCCATTTTTCACTTTCAATTTTAGGTTCAACATTATTCTGTTTTAAGAATTCTTCGATAATTTCTTCCTCTTCATCAGTAAATTCAAGTTCGTCCTTTTCCTTTACGATATTACCATTTAAATCATTTTCTACCTCATTTTTTCCTGCGTTCTCTGCTCTAGTATCTTCACAATATTTCCTACTTCTCGTAATCACAACTTTTACCTCTCTCGGGTTTCTTTCAGTATTACTTGGTAATCCTCCTGGAGGTCTACTGTTGTTACGTTCTCCTTCTCTACTCAAATGATCTTCCATATTCCTTAACGATGCTTCTATAGTTCTCATTCTCGTATCATGTCCACCCATAGACGTTTTCAACATAGTCATATCCTTAGAGACTGAACCTATAGAAGTTATCATAGTTTCTATATTCTGAGCTTGAGTAGATACTACACCCATCATATTTTCCATTAATTTATCCCATTTATCAACTCCTTCAGGTTGGGTTGAACTTTGGGTGACTGGTATAGTTTGAGTAGTATGTTGTGGATAAGATTTAGGTAACGATTGTAGGTTCTGATTTGATGTATTTCCTTGATGAACTTGATTACTATATGGATTCTTATACTGAACTGGATATGGCGGTTGTCCTGGCTTATTAGGGTTTTCAGACCATCTAAAAGTTGGGTGCTCTCTTCTAATAGCATTAAAGGAGTTTGAATACGCTACTGCTCAAATTCCTATCTTTGTTGTAAAAACTCACCTCTTCCCTTGAGTATCCTTCTGGTTCTTCTATCCCTAATGACACATTATCATGATTTGAGTAGTCATTTGATATGATAGTTTCTGGTTTTACCGTCCTACTAGCCTGTAGGTTGTCAAACTTTCTACTCAAATTCTCCAAGTGTGCTAGAACTTCCATATTCGATGTGCATTCTCCTGCAAATGCTACTTTCCTGGTGCTAGAACCGGTTTCCCACATTCTGTTATTTTTGGAAATCTTTTCTATAGCATCGTAAACTATTTGGGCTTCACTCATCATTAATGAACCACCACATGCATGATCTACATCTCACACGTGAATCTTTCCTTAATTTACTGACGTAAAAGTTGGATTTGCATATCTAAGGAATAACCATGATCGGGACAAGATCTTAGCAACTTTTAAATCTCTCCCACGCATTCCCAAGTGTTTCTTCAGATCCTTGTCTAAAGTTGGCAATTTCGACTTTTAATTCCAAATTTCTACCCGGAGTAAAATACTGCTTTAAAAACTCGGTTTGAATCTCCTCCCAACTAGTCAATGAATGATGTGGGAGTGACATAAACCAATCTCGTGCTCTTCCTTTTAAAGAAAAAGGAAACATAGACATCCTTGTTAATTCACGATGAGCACCTTGACTTTTGGCTGTATTGCACAATTCTTCGAAAAGATAGAGATGGTGATGTGGATCCTCATCATCCTCTCCTAGAAATTGGGCTCTTGCGTCAATTAGACCAAAAAGATGAGATTTTATTTCAAAATTATTTGCTCCTTCATTGGGTAAACGAACTGGATTATTAGTCTGGTTTATTCTTAAGGTCTGATCACAAATAGGTCTCGGATTTGGTGGGTTATTATTACGATTGTTCTGGTTCCGATTTTGATTATTTCTATTCTGGTTATTTGGTATTGGTAGATCCTGATTAAAGATTTTGGCCATGCCCTTGAGCATGATCTAGCCCTTGTTCAGTGTTTCATTATCTTTGTTTTCACCATTTTCGTATTTTGATTTGATGATGATTCTCCGTCGAGATTTCCACGACTAGTATGACCTTGTTTTCTTTCTCGCTCTTAACCGCCTTCGTAAGTATCTATGTCAGGCTTATAAGGAGTAAGTGGGGCCTTACTCTTTCTCGGTCATCAACTAACGAAAACCGAAAATAGTTGAAATCGATAAAGTAAAGATTGGTAACTTACTTATTAGGTAAGTACCAACGAAAAAGAAAATAGAAATGGGGTAAGAAGAGTGTTGACTTATCCTCGAGACTTTTGAGTTAATATAAGTAGAAATCATTCGAACACAATGAATTAGCGTCGTTCCCCGGCAACGGCGCCAAAATGCTGACGGACCTTTTCTATGCTATCAATCCTTACCGGCAGTGTACCGGGTCAAATTGTAGTGATAGAGTGATGAGTCAGGTGTCGATCCTCAGGGAAAACTTGGTAATTCACCGTGTGATTAAACACCAAGAAACTGTTATTATCTCAATCTAAGTCGCAATTTTATCATCCAACCAAACTCTAAACTAACAAAGCATAAAACTAAAACAGATATATATAAGTATATAAATATATATATAGATATATAGCAATACATATATATATATATAGATATAAGTATATATAGGTACCAAAACAATATCTAAGGGAGGGAGATAGATATTATAATTATAAACTAGCCAAGAATATGTTATTGAATCCTTATATCTTTTTAGTGGAAATTGGATGTGCTCGATCTTTATTTTAAGTTAAATCAATTATACGAAACGGTGCACTCCTAAGCTAAACAATTCATTCTCACACGAGTATCTGAAATTGTCATATGTCCAATCATTTGTCCAAGGTCATCCTCAAGCATGGGTCACTCCCGTTTTGTCATTCGGCCAATTTTAAGGTATGTCAATTAAACAAATGAATTAAACGTAATAATCTCTCGAGTACATATTTCAATAAGAGTTTGTTTCTCCCGAAACAAATCTACCCCGGTTTAGAAATCGGATTCCGTTGTCACGCTTTCACTCGGCCAATTTTACCCTCCGGTCTTTCTATTAACGAGTTCACAACCTAACTACGAGGCGTCAATTCATAATTAGATTATGAATTCTTTCATATCAAGTAGCTAATTCAATACGAATATAGAAAGAGATTCATTATAACCGATTTTAATCCGATTTTTAGTATAGTCATCATCCATTTCCCTACTAAGATAATACTAATCCAATTTCATATCTTGGCTAGATATTAAGTTAGCCTAATATCATTATAAGTAATATATAGATACTACAAATACTACATAAACATAAATACATTAGAAAAGTTACCAGGTTACAATCGAAGCATTCAGAGTTGTATCCTCCGGAAATAGCAACTCCTTGACATCAATGAGCCTTGATACATCCTCTAAGCATTATAACGATACTTTATACTACAAACATTATTCGGCAGAGTGCCGTTTCATGACTTTTATTTAACTAAAAACAACAAAACGAAACTATAGAGACATATAGAAGAAAGATATATGCATTGGTACACTCCAAAATGGTTGCATTTGAGGTCTATTTATAGACCATATCACCAGGCCGGCGCGTGCCGGCTACACAGTATATATTCCTTTGTCAGAGATTTGTGGGCCCAGTTTCAGAGATTTTTCTGCAATATTCGGCCTTCTCCGGCGCGTGCCGGACATACAACATATCTGATGTTTGTAAAAACCTATCTCGAGCTGTAGACCTCAGATTGACATGATTTGATATTCGTTGGAAAGCTCTTTTAAAGGCCTACAACTTTCATCAAGGACTTTTTCTCTGAAAATGCCTCTAAGTTAGATCAAATGTCCGTTGAAGATGAGTTACGGTAGAAACATTAAAGACAGTTGATCTGTTCAAAGTTGTTAGATTTTTTTCCTAATCTTTTATCCCACAAAAACTCATGATTTATGCTTCAAAGTATGTCATATTTTGGGATCTTGGTAAACATCTGATCCTGCAACAAACTCAACGAAACACCAAACGTAAATCTGACAAAAAACTATCATTTTTATCGTTTTTATAACTTATGCATCTAATTATAACTAACTATGATTTTTATAAGTTTTTAATGCATTTATATGAAATTATACTAAAATATCATAAATATAATAATAAAAAGTCTTATAATTTGATCATATATTTTTCATACATCAGTCATACTACCTGTTATAGCAAGCCTGAAATAAGTTAGAAATATATGTGTAAGCCTTTACTTAGAGTCTGACATGTTGTATAAGTTGATTCAGAAAGTGTTGTACTAGTTTGTAGGATTGCAAAGTAAAACTGAAATCCGGTAGAGTAAAAGCAGCCAAGTACCAGCAGAGAAGCATAAAGACATATGGTCTGACTTATAACTAGGGAATTCTGTGATGATCTTGGATAAATCTAAGTTATATTTCAAGTGATGAAATTCATTGTTAAATATGGTGTACACTGATCTCACCCAAATCACAGACCAGTGAAGTACAAGGACTCTTGTAAATTCAAAGAAATCAAGAAAGCAGTGAACCGGCAAAATGAACTGCCTATCGGCTGAGTAAAGACAAAGAAGTGAAGAAAGAACTAACCAACTAAGTCAGCAGGAACACTTACCCGTTCAAACAACAGTCAAGTGAAGGAACAACCAAGTAAACTATACTTCTTCAGATTATGAGAAATAAAGATGATTCAGAGGATCAAGCATTCAATGCATAATCAATCAAAAATCAGTCAAGGATGGATTTTTTTGATTAATGTTTGAAGAAAATCCGATTACTAAAATCAAGGAGAATATAATTAAGGGGAATCAAGAACTAAATCAAGGATCATTCCCAACATTAAATAGCGAACGGACGGAAATTCAAATCATGGATTAGGAAGGCTATAAATTGAATGCATTGATAGATATGAAACACAATGATTGAATTACATAAGAACAAGCAGAAACTCTGTCAATTTGAAAAGCCTTTTATCTGAACGAAAAGGATACATCTAGAGATCAACTCCGAAATCAGAGCTAATTTCCAGATCCAGCACTGAGATTGATCAACATAACATGTGAATCAAATTCACACCAGTCAAGCAACTGAATCAGAGCCATCTGAGAAGGAGTTGTGTTTGTGATAGATGCTGGAGGATTTGTTCCCAAGGAGCAGTGTTGAAGACAGAGTTAACGATGCTTTTGAAGTCAGGGAGTGATAGTCTTGGAGATTGTCATGTTTGTGTAGCCAAGGACAATCTTGCTATTGTATCAGTGAAAAGAATAGTGAATTCCACCAATCGTCACAGGAGAAGTGTGGATTAAGGGATTACACCACCCTGAACCACTATAAACCTTTGTGTCTATTTTACTTCCAGCAGTTTACTTTACTTCACTTACTTTATATCTATGCTTTCTAAATATATCTCTTATTTGTACTTATAGATTCCGCTAGTTTCAGATTTAAGGTACCTATATTCAATGACAATAATTTTTATGAATATAAAATATGAAGGAAAGGAAATAGACAAACTCAAGAAGGATAGGACCAAGGACGACAGAAGAAGAGCAAATCTCGACTCTGTTGCAAAATATATGATCTTAAAGACTATGGACAGTAATATGTTCATGAGGGTCAAAGACTGTAAAGCAATAAATGAGATGTGGGATAAATTATCACTGATCAATGAAGGATCAGAAGCATTCAGGGAAAACAAATTTTCTGTTGCAAAACATATATTTGAGAACTTTAAAATGAAGACTGGTGAATCCATTGATCAAATGGATAACAGATTTTCAAGCATCATCAGTGAACTGCAACAACTTTGACATGCATACCCACAAAAATATGTTTGCCTAAAAATCTTGAGAGGTCTACCTGAAATATGGAAGATCATCACATCAGTACTCAGAGGAGCAATAAATCTTGCAAATACTGATACTTTAACTCTGATGTCTCAATTAAAGGCTCATGAATTTGAGTTGAACGGTGAAGACAATGCACCAGCAGAGGCACACAAGGCTAGTGCACTGGTTGCACCCCATCAAAGCAAAACGGCTAACACAAGCAGCATAGAGATACATGAGCTAAAAGAACAGATTGCTTTACTGATTAAACGTTTTGACTGGTTTAGTAAGAAGAAGTAATTCAAAGGAAGTTCATCATCAAACAAGAAGTCAAGCTCAAGCAAAGACATGAAGAAAAAGAACGATGAGTGCATATGCTTCAATTGAAAGGCAGATTGCCCTAAAGAAAAAGATAAAGATGAGGAAAAGAAGAATTACAAAACAAGTGAAAAGAGAAAAAGCAAAAAGGCACTCAAAGCTGGAACCAGGAATGAAAAGAATGAATAAACATATGATAATGATTTAAATGATGATGAAGCTAACAGCCCAGACAATGACAAAGCATATCTATGCCTTATGGCTAAGGAAATGGATGAAAAGAGGTAATATTTAATTCATACTCATGATGTCCATCCACATCTGACACTGCATAATCTTTTACTCTCCCTCTTGATTCTGCAAGCCAAATTCAAAATGTCATGAGTAAATTTGAAGAGATTCAAACAAATCATGAAATACTGGAACAAGAATGTGAGAATCTAAGAGAAGATAATAAAAGATTAAAGAAACAACTGGATGGACTGAAAGCTGAACCAACTAGTAAGGAAGTTCAATCAACAGATCAATAGGTAGCAGATGATCACTCATCTGATTTTGAAGGATTAGCTGAGAAAAAATCTCCCTACCAGTTAAGAGCACCACTACACCACTCTTTGCATCAGCTTACAAACCCCTAAAAAGGTTTGGATCCTAATCTGGTCTTGGCTACAACAGTCAAGATGAGAAAGAAAACACTGGACAACACAATACTGAACCAAGGACCAAAACTGGACCTAAATTCGGAAAAAGACAAACCATGGTTTCAACTACTCATCCTGCACCGGTGAAGTCAAAACCAAGTGCAGTGAAACAGCAGAGTATTTCATCAAACCAACCAAAATAATGGCAAAAGCATCTAAAAGGTAAGGGAAGATGTTACCCTTCAAAAAATGATTGGAATGTTGCACCCCCAAAATACAAGAAGAACCATTTCATGCTATGCAACATTTGTTTAGGAAAAGCCAACGAAGGCATGTTCCTGGACAAAAGAAGCATTATGAAGTTAAATTTTGTCTTTCATACTGGAGAGTGAAAAATGATGCAAATGCACCAAAAAGTAGAGAAAAGTATCATAATACCTTCAGCAGAAATATTAGATGTTATTCTGCTATGCCTTATATATAAAAAGTTGATGGCTTCAATTATACACGAAGAAAATCTTTTGGATATACACTTGCAGTATGAGGTATGACTGCTAACATATATGGACCCAAACAGTGTTGGGTACCTAAACATTCTTAATTCATTTTGTAGGATGTCTGGTACATAGACAGTGGATGTCCAAGACACATCATAGGGAATAAAGATTGGCTGACCAACTTTAAAGCTGTTGATGGACCCAAAGTTACATTTGGAGGCAAAGAAAACCCCGGAAAAATTAAGGGGGAAGGCACAATGTTTAAGAACAACCTGAAGATTCAGAATGTGGCTTATGTTAAAGGATTAAATTTCAATCTTCTAAGCGTCGGTCAATTCTATGACAAATGTTACAATGTGCATTTCAATAAAAAAAAAAGGATACAAAGTGATTCACAGTCAAACCAGCACAGTTGTACTTGCATGAAAAAGAGAAGACAACATGTATGTGGTGGATTGGAAGACATCAAAGGCCAAAACTTGTCTGCTTATAAAGAATAAGCAATCAACCAACTTGATTGGGCATAGAAGACTGTACCATCTCAATTTCAAGACCATCAAAAAATTGTCAAATAACAAGCTAGTTGAAGTCCTTTCATAGATTACATTCAAAAAGAAAAGTATTTGTGATGCATGTCAAAAAGGGAAGTAGATCAAAAGCTCTTTCAAGTCAAAGCCCTATCAATCTACAACAAAGAACTTACGGCTATTGCATATGGACCATTTTGGACCAATCACACCAGTAAGTGTAAGTGGAAAGAAGTACACTCTAGTGGTGGTGGATGACTTTTCCAAATTCACTGGGACCATATTCATGAACAAGAAAAGAGAGACATTCAAAAAGCTACCAGATTTGCTAAGAAGAATACAAAATGAAAAAGAACTGAAGATCATCAAGATAAGATCAGACAGAGGCACAGAGTTCCTAAATTAAGTTATCAAAACCTACTATGAAGAAGATGGAGTACTACATCAACTAGCAGTAGCAGGGACTCCCCAACAAAATGGTGTAGCAGAAAGTAGAAACAGAATACTCAAAGAAGCAGTTAGAAAAATGATTGCAGAAGCATGCTTACCAAAAAGATTTTTGACTGAAGCCGCAAATACATCATGCTATACTCAAAATAGATCTATCATCAACAAACATCATGGAAAAACACCTTATGAAATCTGGAATGGAAGAAAACCTAACATTTCACATTCGCATATGTTTGGATCTAAATGTTTTGTTTTGAACATGAACCATCTACATACATTTGATGAAAAGGCTGATGAAGCAATCATCATTGGATTCTCAGACACCAGCAAATCTTTCAGAGTGCGGAACAAAAGAACTTCGGTGATTGAAGAATCAATTCATGAAGTTTTTGATGAACCAAATACAAATGGTGAAAGCTTACACAATCTTGAACAAATAGAAGCTGTACAAGGACCAGTCAACATGAATACAACAGTACCAGCTACAATCTTGGATCACACCTTTGGCAATCAAGATGATGGACCAGTCAATAATACCCAAGAGGTACCAATACAAGATGAAGGAGTTTATGCACAAGCTGAATTCGTGGAAGAACCAAATCAAGAGCAACTTCAACCTGATTTGAATTGGCTAAGAGATCATCCAAAATAACAAGTCATTGGAGATGTTCATATAGGAGTTAGAACCAGAAGACAACTAGAGAATATGTTAACTTGTTTTCTGTCACAGGTGGAACCCAAAACTATAGATGATGCATTTCAAAATGATGATTGGATTACAGCCATGCAAGAAGAGCTCAATGAATTTGAGAGAAATAAAGTCTGGGAACTTGTTGACAGACCAGACATGGCCAACATCATTGAAACAAAATTGGTATTCAGAAACAAGATGGATGAACAGGGAACAGTTGTCAGAAACAAAGCAAGGCTAGTTGCAAAAGGTTACTCTCATGTAGATAGAATAGATTATGATGAAACCTTTGCAACAGTAGTAAGATTGGAAGTAATCAAACTCTTTGTAGCTTTTGCAGCACAAAAAGACTTCAAAGTATATCAAATGGAGGTCAAGAGTGCATTTCTGAGTGGACTTTTGGAAGGAGAAGTATATGTGGAACAACCCCCTGGTTTACAAATCAAAGGGAAAGAAGATAAAGTGTACAAGCTCAAAAAGGAACTTTATGGACTCAAACAGGCACCTAGAGCCTGGTATGAGACATTGTCAAAATTCTTAATAAACAATGGATTCAACAAAAGGACCATTAACAAGAGTCTTTTCAAGTAGAATAAGGTACAAGCACATTGTTAGTTCAGATCTATGTTGATGACATCATCGTTGGATCAAAAGATGAAAAGCTTTGTGAGAAAATTGCAAATTTGATGAATAGAAAATTTCAAATGAGTATGATGGGAGAGCTCAATTACTTTCTTGGTTTACAAGTGAAACAAATGAAGCATGGCTTCTTTATCAATGAAGCCAAGTACACAAAAGACTTGATACACATATATGGTATGGATACAAGTGGAACATCAGATACACCAATGTGTGCAAGTGTTATTCTTGGGAATGATGAAACTGGAAAAGATGTTGATCAAAAGTTGTATAGAAGGATCATTGGATCTTTACTCTATCTAACTGCAAGCAGGCCGGATATAGCAATTGCAGTTGGAGTATGTGCAAGATTCTAAGCTCGACCTAAGGAATCTCAACTACTAGCATCCAAAAGGATCATCAAATATTTGAAGCAAACAATAAATGTAGGAATTTGGTATCCAAAAGATGAAGGATTCAAACTAGTATCACGGTCAGACACAGACTATACTGGATGCAAAATTGATAGAAAATGCACATCTGGAACTTGTCAAATACTAGGCAGCAGACTAGTATCATGGTTTAGCAAAAAGCAAAACTCTATATCCACTTCAACAGCTGAAGCAGAATATATAGCAGCAGGTAGCTACTATGCACAAGTATTATGGATCAGACAACAGCTAAGGGACTATGGAATGGTGGAAAAGACAATTCCAATTATGTGTGATAACCCAAGTGCAATATCTATCACTGAAATCCAGCATTACATTAAAAAACAAAGCATATTGATTTGAGACATCACTTTATCAGAGATCATGTGGAAAAAGGGGATGCTATTCTAAGATACCTACTAACTGAAGATCAATTGGCTGACATTTTCACAAAATCACTCAGTCATGAAAGATTCTGCAGGTTGAGAACTGAGTCGGGAATGATTGAAATCGATTATGTCATAAAGAGTAGGTAACTGGAGTAATCAGCTAGGCAACTTCACCAGCTGACTGAACCATTTACCATTTCGGGTGCGCTTACTTGGCAGGTAAGGCACTAGTACCTAGCGAAGTTAACATCAATGATTGTTAGGAACAGTGTTATACAGCAGCTCAGTAAAAAGTCACTACACCAGCTAAGTGACTAGCCAAGTTACTCCACCGATAAGTATCCTGGAGAATACAGCAAAGTGAAGTGTGAACAAAATCAACTTATTACATGTGGAAAATCAGTTGATTTATGAAGAATGATCTTATGGAATATTACACACATGGATTATATATTTTAATCGTGGAAGTTATTTTTACATCACGGTATGACGGAAATGCCTCGATTCCAAGGATTTATCATTACACACCTCAATCCACTCCCCCACTACACTCATATACCATGATTTATATACACAAAATCATGCCATTACTCCACCAAATCCTTCCATATTCAACCGCATTCACACTACTCAAAAATTATCTTGTATAAACAACACTTCAATTTTTCAGAAAACTTCTACAATATTGCAATTGATAAACCCTATTTCCTCTGAAAAATAGGTTGATTTTGCTTTTGACAAACCCTATTGCAATTGATAAACCCTATTTCACCCCTGGTCTTCTCAAAAGATTCTTAAATCTGTCCAACGCCGGTCCAGTCGATGTGATGAAGATGCAGATCGACCTCAAAACATTCTAGACTGAAATAGCCAAGAACCATAGAAAGCATAGCAAGAAATACAGCACTTAAACGCCCCTTTGCTGAATTTTCTCCTATGATAACAAGGAACATTGAAGGGAAGAATGGTTCCATGGATCGGAGATCATGACCGAGCTCAAGGTCAAATTAATGGCTATCATCTATCAAGGTATTCCTTTAACTGGTCACAGTTTATGTTAAACAGATTGAAGGCTCAAATTGAAAAGGAGATTGATCTAGCAATTATGGCCCCAAGCAAGAACCTGCAAACGAAAGGTAATTTCTGGGACAGGAAATCATATGTGATACCATTTCAACATTTATTAGACCAAATAAGAGTGAAACCCATCTATATGCATCCACTGCACGGGGCCAAGGTGATGTTTAGCTACGTCAAGGCCTCCCAGAAACCACAACCAAAAGTTGGCAGCAACAGGATGGAGCCTATAAACAACATATCAGGAATTAGGAAGAGAACCTGATCTCAAATAGCATATGGACAACAAGGGAGTCAACCCAGTAACAAGGATAGCCCACTTGAAATTAGTGATGATACTGAAGAGAAACAAGCATAAGTCACCTATCTGCAAGAAGATGAGGATGGGTACTACCTTACACCCTCTGAAGAAGAAGAGGTTGAGGATGAGGAAGAAGCTACTGTGGATGAGGATGAAAAAAGAAAAGAAGAAAAACAGGAAGGATATCATCTTGAGGATGATCAAGAACATATGTACTTATCTGATGATGACCTGACAATCCAAGTGGTAATTCTCAGGAGCATTAGCAAAGTTTACAAACAGCCGAGTGAGCCAGCTGATCAAACTCACACAAGCAGAAGAAGTTGAAACTTTAGCACCTGGAGATGCATATCAGTCCTTCCAAGGACGTGAAACATCAAGTGACTTTCATCAATCTCTCTCTGATCATGAGATTGAAGAAAAAAAAAAGAAGAACAAAAAAAAGAGGAAGAGGAAGATGAAGGAGAGCATGTTGGTGCATATGCACCAGCAGAAGAAGATCTAGATAGAATTTTCCATCTGAAAATCAATCCACTCATTGTCGCTATGGAAAAACAGTACATGAGCAGGCAAAATCTCAAAACTGCTCTAAGGAGTGATGCAACCTCCACGAACAACCAAATTGAGGATATCATTAGGCACATCAAAGTTCAAGATGAAGTAATGGAGAAGTAAGGGAACTTACTTTACAACCTACAGTACTTAATTCCCCACCATGTTCAATCAAATATGGAGAATCTAGCTGGAGTGCTTGAGGATAAACTCGAACCCTTGGTGGACACCTTGAATGAGCATATTGAGCAAATCCAACACTTGGTTGAGATTATGGATTACTCAAGGAAGCAGCTCAACACTATCCTAAAAGTATCTAGGTTAACAAACAAAATTCTGGAAGAATGGCATGGTGCTGCCAAAAATGGGGAAGAAAGTAGCAAGCCTGAAAGCTCCAGTGTGAAGAAAATCCCAACAGACAAGGGCATGGGCATCAAAGGCAAAGGCATCAGGTTTGAAGAAAAGAAGTAGAAGTCCTTAAGTAAATCTTTTTTGCCATTGAATCATTTTAAGTGAACTATCTCTTATTTCCCTTGATGGATGAATAAAATTTCTGAGTTTTATTCTGTTATTATTATCAAAATTTGAATACTTATGTTTAGGCTTATGCAAGGTATGGCATCATCCAAAAAGGGGAAATTGTTTGGAACATTTTACTATGTTTTGATGATGGCCATACTAGTTGCTATAGCAAGCCTGAAATAAGTTAGAAATCTATGAATAAGTATTTACTTAGAGTCTGACATGTTGTATAAGTTGATTCAGACAAAAATTATACTAGTTGGTAGGATGGCTAAGTAAAACAGAAAACCGGCAGAGTAAAAGCAGCCAAGTACCAGCAGAGAAACATGAAGATATATGGTCTGAGTTATAACTAGGGAAGTCTGTGATAACCTTGGATAAATCTAAGTTATATTTCAAGTGATGAAATTCTTTTTTAAATATGATGTACACTGATTTTAGGCAAATCAAGGATCAGTGAAGTCCAAGGACTCTTGTAAACTCAAAGAAATCAAGAAAGCAGTGAACCGGCAAAGTGAACTGTCTATCGGCTGAGTAAAGACAAAGCGGTGAAGGAAGAACTAAACGGCTAAGTCTGCAGGAACACTTAACCATTCAAACAACAGTCAAGTGAAGGAACATCCAAGTAAACTATACTTGTTCAGATTATGAGAAATGAGGAAGATTCAGAGAATGAAGCAGTCAATGCATAATCAATCAAGAATCAATGAAGTACAGATTTTTATGACAACGTTTGAAGATAATCCAATCCCTGAAATCAAGGAGAATATAATTAAGGTGGAATCAAGAATTAAATCAAGGATCATTCCCCACATTAAATAGGCAACGGATGGAAATTCAAATCAAAGATTATCAAGGTTATAAATAGAAGGCATTGAGAGACAGGAAACACAAAGATTCAATTACATAAGAACAAGCAGAAACTCTATCAATTTTAAAAGCCTTCTATCTGAACTAAAATGTTACATGTAGAGATCAACACTAATCAGAGCTAAATTCCAGATCCAGCACTTAGATTGATGAAATTAATCTGTGAATGAAATTCACACCAGTCAAGCAACTGAATCAGAGCCATCTAAGAAGGAGTTGTGTTTGTGATAGCTGCTGAAGGATTTGTTCCCAAGGAGCAGTGTTGAAGACTGAGTCACTGAAGCTTTTGAAGTCACGGAGTGATAGTCTTGGAGATTTTTAAGATTGTGTAGCCAAGGACAATCTTTCTATTGTATCAGTGAAAACAATATTGAATTCCTCCAATCATCACAGGAGGAGTGGATTAAGGGTTACACCACCCAGAACCACTATCAACCTTTGTGTCTATTTTACTTTCAACACTTTACTTTACAGCACTAAATTTATTGGATATTATATTTGTTACTGTATATCCTACTTTGAATTAAAATTTTAAGTAGGGACTTATCCGCTACCCAAAAGCTTTTATATTGAGAAAAGTTTTTTAATCTCTAGTATAGTCATTCACCCCCCTCCCCCCTCTGACTATACTTTTGCCCTTCTCTAGGACTAAAAATTACACCACCTGGAACCACTGTAAAATTTGCCAACTTTACTTTACTGCATTTACTTTCTAAACTTTTATTTTATTGCATGTTATCCATATCCACCTGCTGAACTAGCTACTGAATTCCACGCACTTTTCACTACTATGTATTTAATACTTGGTATCATCTTTTAACAACAAGTATAAAATCTTAAACCAAGTATATTCCGCTGCAACAGATTCAATAGGCTCAATAGTACAGACTATTGACCATGCTGAGTTTGTCATAAATCTGAAAAAGTTTTAAGTGCTAAGTATACTCACCTCCCCTCTAAACTTAACCAAAGCCCTTTCAAGGGACGGACACTTTCATTCATGATTTCTTCACCAACGATTCAGATCTAAACATTAAAGGGGTAAAATAAACTAACTACCACATAGAAGAACTAATAAAAACATTCAAATCATACTAATCACAACAAGAGTAATGGCATATCTACATCTTGAAAGACGGAAAATCATACCCTCGAAGACGAGTGCAGATCCTCCTTAGATTGCTCCCTAGGCGGCGAATCCATCAGATCCATGACTAGAACTCATAGAAAAAAGAACAAAGAGAACTTTTATTGAATATAATGTATTTGTCTTGTGGAAAATTGTACACTGAAATTCGTGGTTGCTATAAACCGACTTAGTAACACTTAGATCTACCCCTCGTCCAAGAAAACAAAGTTTCAAAGGTTCTGGATTCTTGAGGCGGTGGCGGCACTTCTCGCAGCATCCAGGGCATTTTTGTCTTTTTCCGCTCCAGAGACATAATTGAAGGTTCTGGAACACCCTTGATCCATTTATTCATCCAGCTCGGCCCGTAATCGCTCTCTTAACACTTAGCCCAATCTTTGTAATCTGAAAATAGTCCAATAATGGACGAAATAATATCAAATTGGGGAAAATAAGCGTTAAATGCAAATTACTCAACTCATGAACCCGAATTATGACATTCAACTCAAATGGCTCATATAAATGGTCGAAAACTACTACTTTTATTTTAGAATGGTTGAAATGTTGATGCCGTAAGGTGTATCATTTTGAGCATCATCAACTAGCCTTCTGCTCATCCTTGAGAAATCCCCATTAATACCACACATTCAGTCAAGATTTCATGTAGAACATGCAACATGCGACAATTCATAAGCTTCCCATTAATCAATACTTACCAATGCATCAATGTGTCATGTGACTAATCTTTTGTATAGTCTATCCGTGAAAAGAAAGAAGTTATAGCGACCCCACAACCTCAACTTGCTAGTGTGCACACTCGCTCCTCTTGCTTTTACACCAGTCAATCAACATGAAACCATACTTTGGTTGGGTAGACTTGGTGACCGTGTTATACTCGTTTGTTTCTTTTTTATGCGAGGGTCTTACCCTTTTTGCTACAAGTTCACTTCCCTCACTGCCTTTATTAATTCTTTTTTCCTTCTATTAATTCTTTTGTTTATTTTTATTGAAACAGCTGTGCATTTTACGCTCCATCGGCTTTGCTTGGCAGATTTCTCACTTTTTTTTTCTCTCTCACTCGCAAGCCTGTTTTGTCCCGTTTTATATTTTGTGGCATCCTAATTGCTACCATCATCCTAAAACAATTGGTTAAAGTATATCCACTGACAAACATCGATTCCTGGTCTAAGATAACTCTTCGTCTTATCCAAATACTTCTCACTCTGATTTTGTGCTAAAAAATTGTGTGCAAATGGCAAATTACCAATTAATAAGTCACTACTTCCTAAAATATAGCACATGCTCATTCTTCCATACAAAACTGAATATGTTATAATTAACGTCAAATCATTATTAGGCTCCTTTTCTACCGATTCCTTACTCAAGACGTGCAATAGACAAACTAAAAATAGTGTGTTTTTAATTTTCAAAATTATTTCCTTTTTCAATATAATAAGCTAAGACCGACCGTACCCCCACTTATTATAGACATTGTCCCTAATGACTAATAATAAAGAAAATAAAAGGTACTTAGCTCTATAATTGGCTGTCCAATTGTCTTGCTAAATCGTGGAACCAAACTGATGTCAATGCGTTCCTAGTTTCTCCATCATCCTATATCGCAAAACACTCCAAAAACTTTTAGAAACATGTGGCGGGCAAGAAGAAAATATGGTGGCGGTAATTGTGCATATATGATGAATGCGAAAAAAATAGTTTAAGCCACTTTATTCTTTATTGACCATCGCAAAATGTGAAAACTCTTATGAGGGTATCACATGTGAATCATGAAGGAAAAAACCACATTTATCTCGAGTCGAAGGGCCAAAGACATATGTGATGTAAAAAAATCTTCGATTGTCATGATACTTTATTGACTTAAATAAACAAAAGCAAAAAATAAAGGTTTAGAAATAATTCATAATTTATAGTCGCCTGCTCGAATGTACTAATACGGATCCTTTCACTCATATTTTGGGTCATCCAACATAAAACTTCCAATTCAGTGTCATAATTGCGCTCTAGGTAATGTTTCAGCTTATGGCCATTCACTGTGTAACTCCTCCCAGAGTGTTCATCCACAACTTTGACGGACCTATGTTGAAGAATTTTTTGACGACATATGGTCAAAACGATCTAGATTTCAACTTCCCAAGAAATAGACGAAGACTCGTACTATATACTAGCACCTTGTCTCTAACAGTGAAAGTACGATTCATAATTCTTTTATCGTGTTGGCACTTGGTTCTTTCCTTATAAATCTTGGCATTCTCATAGGCCTGCAATCTGAACTCCTCCAGTTTATGCATCTCTAATAATCTCTTTTCTCTAGCTAAGCCTTCGTCACTTTCTAAGAACCGAGTAGCCTACAAGGCACGATGCTCTAGCTCAACCGGAAAATGGCACGACTTTCCAAAATATATAATATATTGTGACATCCCAATTGTTGTCCTATTAGCAGTTCTGTACGCACATAGAGCATCGTCTAATTTCAAAGACCAATCTTTCCTTGTGGGATTCACAGTTTTCTCTAAAATCCTCTTTAACTCTCTATTCGTCACTACCATTTGTCCACTTGTTTGGGGGTGATATGCTGCTGCAATCTTATGTCGCACCTCATACATTGTCACCATCTTTTCTGACAACCTATTACATAAATGGCTCCCTTCTCACTAATTATGGTTCTTGCTACCCCAAACCGCGTCAAAATGTTTTTCTTAAGAAATCTCAAGACAACCCTGGCATCGTTCGTAGGTGAGGCCACCGCCTCCACCCATTTGGAAACATAGTCGACTGCTACCAGGATGTAACAATTTGATTTTGATGATGTAAAAGACCCAAAAAAAATCAATTTCCCAAACATCAAACAACTTGACCTCAAGGATACTGTGCAGTGGATTTTCGTTCTACTTAGAAATGTTACCAATCATTTAACAAGAATGACAGACTCTAGTAAGCATAAGTAGATATAAATATTGTCGGCCAGTAAAATCCACACGACAGTACCTTTGCTGCTGTCTTGTCTGGCCCATAATTACCTCCAACATCCCTTGATTGGCATTGGCTTTGAATAATTGGAATCTCGTCATCATGGACGCATATCCCAAGAATGTTATCAGGGCACATCTTATACAGGTAGGGATCATCTCAGTAATAATGCTTTAAGTCCTTAAAGAACTTTTTCTTATCCATACTTGTGAATCTGGTGGTAGGTATGTTTCCGCCAGATAATTCACAATGTTTGTTACATCATATTGGCTGAAAGGAATGCTGAGTGCACAAGCTGCTGGTGATGTTAAGACACCAGCAGCCTGCTGATGTATGATAAAAATATAACTATATTATATGACTTTTTATATCGTATTTACGATAATATCGTATAAATTCTATAAAAATATATCTAAAAACATATAAAAACATAAATCGATATAAATAGATATTATCGTTATAAATTTAATAAAACTTATGATTTTGTGGTCAGAATTACTGTGGCTCGTGTTTTTGACTGTTTCAGGGTACATGTGATGGAAAAATGAAGAATTAAAATCGAAACAGTGGAAAACCGAAGCCGATATATTTTCAAAGTCCGCACGCACCGGAGATGACCGGCACACGCCGAATCTCTCGCCACCAAAGACATGGGCTCACAAGAGAGAATGATCTTGTAGCACCGCACGTGCCGGTAAGGGGCCGGCACGCGCCGGTGCACTACCTGCACTCTATAAATACTCCTCATTTGCAAGCATTTGGGAGTGTACCAATATATATATACCTCTTATATATATATCTATCTTATCTTTAGTTAGTATATAGTTCTGTAAATACCGTAAAAGGACACTCTGCCGAAATAATAATGTAGTATAAGTATCGTTCTAATACTTAGGAGGTTTATCAAGGCTCATTGTTGTTAAAGGAGTTGCTATTTCCGGAGAATACGGCTCTGACGCTACAATTGTAATCTGGTAACTTTCTAATGTATTTATGTTTGTTTGTTGTTATTAGTATCTATATATTAGTTATAATAATATTAGGCTAACTCTATATCTAGCCAAGATATGTAATTGAATTAGTTTTATCCTTTTAGGGAAATAGATGATGACTATGTTAAAATTGAATTAAAATCGATTATAATGAATCTTTTTCTATTTTGCAACGTATTGATAATATTCGGATTGACGTAATTAACCAAGATGAATCGCAACATATAACCTAACGATGAACTGACCAGAGAAGTTAGGATATGAGATAAAGGATAGAAAAACCGGAGGGTAAAAATGGCCGAGTGAAAACGTGACAACGGAATCCTATTTCCTACCCGGGGGCAGATTTGTCTTGGGAAAGATTAATCTTATTAAATTTGTGCTCAAGATTGTAATAATGTTAAAATCAACGGTTTAATTGAAACTAACACCGGAAAGTTAAATCGATCCGCCTAACAACCGGAGCCTTTTGAATAACATCGGTCGTCTGACAAAAGGAATAACCTCTTTTATCCGGGGTAGATTTGTACTCGGTACCTGTTCAGACTAACTGAGATTAGCATGGGGCAGTTGTGGAGATTAAACTGATGACAATTTGACATATGACAATTTCATACGCTCGTGTGTGGAGGAGTTGTCTAGTTTAGGAGTACACCGGTTCATATATAATTGATTCACCTTAAAATAAGAAAAGATCAAGCACATCTATTTCTACTAAAAAGAGATACTGATTCAGTGACATATTCTTGGCTAGTTTCTAATAATATTACTAGTATTTATATCCTATATATTGTATTGGTACCTATATATATTTATATCTATATATATATATGTATTTCTATATATTTATATATATATATATTTATGTATCTATATATATATATCTGTTTTAGTTTTATGCATTTATTTACTGTTTTAATTTTATTTACTGTTTTACGGTTACTAAAAAGAGAAAAGGAAAAACTGCGACTTAGATCGAGTTAATAACAGCTTCTTGGTGTTTAGCCACACTCTGAATTACCACACGTTTCCTCGAGATTCGACACGACTCAACATACTAGCACTTCTGATTTGACCCGATACAATCGTCGGTTAAGGACCGGAATAGCACTAGAAAAGGCCACGTCGACTTTAGGCGCGCCGTTGCCGAGAGCACGCTAATTCATTGTGTTCGAATGGTTTCTACTTGTATTAGCTCAAAATTCTCGAGGATAAGTCAACACTCTTCCTGTAACATTTCTTTTTATTTTTCGTTGGTACTTACCTTATAGGTAAGTTACCAATTTTTACTTCTATCTATTTCGTGTTATTTTCCATTTTCGATAATTGTTGACCAGAAGCGGTAAGGCCCCACTCACTCCTTATAAGCCTGACATAACTACTTACGAAAGGCAGTTAAGAGTAGAGAGTAAACGTGGTCATACTAGTCAGGGAAATCCTGACGAATCATCATCAAATCGAGAAACGAGAATGGCCGAAACCAGTGATGAAACACCTGAACAAGGGCTAGAACATGCTCAAGGGCATGGACAACACCCTAATAACCAAAATAACCAGAATCCTAATAATAGAAATAATCAGAATCGGAACCAGAATAATCATAATAATCCTAACCTACCAAACCCGAGACCTATCTGTGATCAAACCGTAAGAAGAAATCAGACTAATAATCCAATTCTTTTACCTAATGAAGGAGCGAATAATTTCGAAATAAAATCTCATCTTATTGGTTTAATTGACACAAGAGCTCAATTTCTAGGAGAAGATGATGATGATCCGCATCATCATCTCTATATTTTCGAAGAACTGTGTAATACAGCCAAAAGTCAAGGTGCTCATCGTGAATTAACGAGGATGTCTATGTTTCCTTTTTCTTTAAAAGAAAGAGCACGAGATTGGTTTATGTCACTCCCACATCATTCGTTGACAAGTTGGGAGGAGGTTCAAACCGAGTTCTTAAAACAGTATTTTACTCCTGGTAGAAATTTGGAATTAAAGGTCGAAATTGCTAATTTTAGACAAGGATCTGAAGAAACACTTGGGAATGCTTGGGAAAGATTTAAGAAGCTAATGAGAGCTTGTCCCGATCATGGTTATTCCTTAGATATGCAAATCCAACTTTTCTGTCCTAAACTAAGGAAAGACTCACGTGCAGATGTAGATCATGCATGTGGTGGTTCTTTAATGATGAGTGAAGCCCAATTAGTTTACGATGCTATAGAAAATATTTCCAAAAATAATCGAATGTGGGAAACCGGTTCTAGCACCCGAAAAGTAGCATTTGCAGGAGAATGTACATCCAATACAGAAGTTCTAGCACACTTGGAGAATTTGAGTAGGAAATTTGATGGCCTACAATCAAACAAAAATCTAAGTTCATAAAATAGTATACCCACTGAATACTCAAATCAGGATAATATGCCATTAGGAGTTGAAGAACCAACAGGATATTCAAGAGAGGAGGTAAGTTTTCTTCAGCAGCATAGGAATTTGAACAACGCGTATTCAAACTCGTTTAATGCTATTAAAAGAGATCACCCTACTTTTCGTTGGTCTGAAAACCCTAGTAAGCAAGGCCAACCGCCATATCCAGTTCCATATAGGAATTCATCTAATAATCAAGTTTATCAAGGAGATACTTCTAATCAGAATTTACAATCATTACCTAGATTCTATCCTCAACACACCACTCAGAGTATACCAGTCACCCAAAGTTCAACTCAACCTGAAGGAATTGATAAATGGGAGAAACTAATGGAAAATATGATGGGGGTAGTATCTACACAAGCTCAAAATATGGAAACAATGATAACTTCTATAGGTACAGTCACTAAGGATATGAGCACGTTGAAAACATCCATGAGTGGACATGATACCAGAATGAGAACAATAGAAGCATCAATAAGGAATATGGAAGATCATTTGAGTAGAGAGGAGAACGTAAAAACAGTGAGACCTCCGGGAGGATTACCAAGTAATACCGAAAGAAACCCGAGAGAGGTAAATGTCATATTACGAGGAGTAGAAAACTCTGTGGAAATCTTTGGAGCAAAAACTCAGGAAATAATGAAGTAGAAAATGATTTAAATGGTAAATTTATAAAGGAAAAGGACGAACTTGAATTTACTAATGAGGAAGAAGAAATTATTGAAAATTTCTTAAGACAGAATAGTAATGTTGAACCTGAAAGTAAGAATGAAGAATGGGTCAAAACCCCTAGGATTCTAAAAGATCCAATGGATAAAGACCTAAGAACCTTATTTAAGGAACATGTTAGAGAAAACAATACTGAAGAAAAGAAGGAAGATTTGCCAATAACCGAAAAAGGGAAAATCGATACAGAAGATGTTTCAAAGAGAAGATCGTATGAGAATGAAACATGGCGGACAAGTAATGCTCAAAGATCTAAGGAAAAGGGAAAAGAGAAAATAACTTCAGAACCAAAGGTTATAGATTTGGAATCTTTACCTTACCCACCAAAAGATCAAATTAAAAAGATAATAACTGATAAGAAGTATGCTCGTTTCCTTGATACCTTTCGTCATATTCATGTCAATATCCCTGTTATCGAAGCCCTAATCAATATGCCTACCTATGGAAAGTTTCTTTAGGATATTTTATCAAACAAGAAAAAGTTAGAAGGATATGAGAATATTTGCCTCAATGAAGAATGTTCTGCAATTTTACAACATAAGTTACCACCTAAACTGAAAGATCCTGGTAGTTTTACCATTCCATGTGAGATTGGAGGATTTCTGTTTAAGAAAGTGCTATGTGATCTTGGAGCAAGTATAAATCTCATGTCTTATGAGGATTATAAGAAACTGGGCATAGGAGAGCTTACAAATACTGAAATGACTCTTCAAATGGCAGATAGATCGATTAAACATCCTAAGGGAGTCATCGAGGACGTATTGGTTAAGATTGACAAATTTTACTTCCCAGTGGACTTTGTAATAATGGAAATGGAAGAAGGATATTCAGCGCCAATTATTCTAGGTCGTCCATTTCTAGCTACGGGAAGAACATTAATTGATGTTCAAAAAGGAGAACTAATACTAAGAGTTAATGAAGATGAAGTTTCTTTCAATATCTTCAAAGCTATGAATCATCCATACAAATCACCAGAATCATGTTCGTTTATAGATGAGATATCTACTATCTGTGATGACCAATTGCAAGATTATGAAGATAGACTAGAGGAATGTTTAGCATTATCTATCTATAAGGAAGATGAAAATGATACTGAAATGAGAGAAGTGATCCTTTATCTTGATAAGGGACTGTTTTCTAAGCATCCATGGCATAAGTATTTGGAATTAGAACTAGAAGGACCAGTTCTAAAACCTTCAGTAGAAGATCCACCAAGGAATCTGGAATTGAAACCACTTCCAACAAATCTGAAATATGTTTTTCTGGAAAATAATAATCTGCTACCGATTATTATTTCATCAACCTTAACTAATGAACAGGAAGATCAATTACTTAGAATGTTAAGACAACATAAGTAGGCATTTGGATGGACAGTGGCAGATATTCAAGGAATTAGCCCTGAGATATGCGTTCATAAGATCATTCTAAATGACGGAGCTAAACCTTGTATTCAGCCACAACGCCGCCTCAACCCAAATTTACAAACCATTGTTAAGAAAGAGGTCATTAAACTATTAGAAATGGGGATAATCTTTCCCATATCAGATAGTGAATGGGTAAGTCCAACTCAAGTGGTACCAAAGAAAGGAGGTTTCACGGTAAAGGAAAATGATAAAAATGAATGGATTCCGACAAGGGAAATTACAGGATATCGAATGTGTATTGATTTTAGAAAACTGAATGATCATACTAAGAAAGATCATCATCCACTTCCATTCATAGTACAAATGTTGGAACGCTTAAGTGGACATAAGTATTACTGTTTCTTAGATGGTTATTCAGGATACTTGCAGATATTCATTGCTGTAGGAGATAGAGAAAAAACTACTTTCACTTGTCCCTATGGAACTTTTGCTTATAAACGAATGCCGTTTGGCTTATGTAATGCACTAGCTACATTTCAGAGATGTATGATGGCTATATTTTCTGACATGGTCGAGAAATTCTTAGAAATCTTTAAGGATGACTTTAGTGTTTATGGAGATTCTTTCGATGAATGCTTATCGCATTTAGAACGAGTATTGCAACGCTGTGAAGATACCAATTTAGTGCTAAACTGGGAAAAATGTCACTTAATGGTATCAGAAGGAATTGTTCTAGGTCATAGAATCTCTGAAATAGGTATTGAAGTGGACAAAGCTAAAGTCGAAGTAATTGAAAAATTACCTCCACCAATTAATCTAAGAACTTTGAGAGGATTTCTTGGACATGCTGGATTTTATAGAAGATTTATTGCAGACTTTTCGAAGATAGCAAAGCCTCTAAGTCATTTGCTTGAAAAGGAAGTACCATTTAACTTTGAAGATAAATGTATGGAAGCCTTTAAGACCCTAAAAGCGAAGTTGACTCTTTGCACGGTGCTAGTAGCACCGATTGGGTTTGCCGTTTGAAATTATGTGTGATGCGAGTGATTTAGCTGTTAGGAGCTGTCTTAGGTCAAAGATATAACAAAGTACTCAAGGCAATCTACTATGCATCTCACACGTTAAACGCAGCTCAACTAAATTATGCTACTACGGAAAAAGAACAGTTGGCTGTAATTTTTGCCTTAGATAAGTTTAGATCGTATATTGTTGGATCTAAGGTTATTATTTATACAGACCATTCAGCTTTGAAGTATCTGCTAAGTAAGAAAGATGCTAAACCACGTCTTCTTAGATGGATTCTGTTGCTTCAAGAATTTGATATTGAAATTAAGGATAAAAAAGGAAGTGAAAATGTAGTAGCAGATCATCTAAGTAGAATGGAAAATGATGAAGGAAGAGGAAATGAAATACGAGATTCATTTCCGGATGAACAACTTTTTAGGATCGATACTCCCTCAACCATGCAATTATTAAAAGATAGAATACCATTAAAAGAGAATTCACCATGGTTTGGGAATATCGTTAACAATCTAACCTGTAATTACATCCCGTCTCACTTGGACTTGGCGTGAAAAAAAATTTCTTTTACGACTTAAAGTTTTACTATTGGGAGAAACCAGATCTTTTCCGAAGATGCTCGGATAGAATAATCAGAAAATGTATTCCTGATAAGGAGATTTTAAGTGTTTTATCGTTTTGCCATGATCGTGAGGCAGGAGGTCATCATGGAGGATGGAAAACTGCTTTCAAAGTTTTACAATGTGGTTTTTATTGGCCTACACTATATAAAGATGCGTATAAATATGTAAAATCTTGTCAAAAATGGGGAAACTTATCTAAAAAACATGAAATGCCTATGCAACCGATTTTAGAATGTGAGTTATCTGATGTATGGGGCATAGATTTCATGGGACCTTTCCCTATATCGTTTGGAAAAAGATTTATTCTAGTAATGGTTGATTATGTCTCGAAATGGGTAGAAGCTGAAGCTCTTCCCACTAATGATACCAAGGTTGTGTTAAGGTTCCTTAAAAGAATATATTTACAAGATATGGCACTCCGAGGGCTATCATTAGTGATAGAGGTTCACATTTTTGCAACCGACCATTTACTAAGATAATTGAGAAATATGGTGTAACTCATAAACTAGGAACACCCTATCATCCGCAAACTAGTGGACATGTAGAGGTGTCTAATAGAGAAATTAAAAGAATCGTGGAAAAGCAAAGGACTCAAATCGTAGAAATCTAGGCGAGAAAGACTAGATGATGCATTATGGGCATCTGAAATGTGCCTTTAAAACGCCAATTGGTTGTTCTCCTTATAAATTAGTTTTTGGTAAAACTTGTCATCTCCCTGTTGAATTAGAACACCGAGCTTTATGGGCTATTAAATTCCTAAATTTTGATCCTAAAGCTGTTGATGATCATAGATTACTTCAGTTAACATAACTGGAAGAGTTTCGACTCGATTCTTATGAAAATGCTCGAATCTACAAGGAACGCACTGTTCGGTAAAAACTCGTTTTAAATTTATAAACCGAAACACCCCAAGTATAAGGTTCGTAGTATAGGGTGTTAACGGGTCGTCCTAAGGGAGTCGAATGTTTATCGGATTAAAGTGCAGTTATTCTATCGACTATGTCACAAATTATTATCTAAAACTAGGGTTTATATTAATTAAACTATAAAAAACAATGAACAGTAATTAAGATGATGAACAGTAACTTGGAATCAAATTGATACGAACTATTCGATTTATCAAGTAATTAAAAGGAAACGGCAAGGCAACGGGAATCCACCAATCAACCAACCCAACCCCAACTAGATGGCAAGTTAAAGATACGATTTTTAGTAATGATCTATCGCGAATTCGATTAAATTCCTTTAAACAAATTCTAGGGTTTCGTTTTCTTCCTCAAGAAAAACTAAACTAGCATGCATAACACGATCATGAGATTGTCTCCAATACTCTACTCAATTAATCATAAACGATCTCTCGAATTACAACTAATTGCATCAATTGAAATAAACCAAAGCTTGAACAATATTCTCATATAAATTCAATCAAAAAGATAGTTTCATCAATCTCTCAATTCAAATAAAACATAAACAATATAACAATATCCAATTGATGAAAAATCATAAATCTAACTCACTAAAGATGTAGCTAAAAATCCTCTAGTTGGTGTGGTTGTTGATTGGTTTCCTCCGTTGTCCCACCGCAAGATGCTTAGCCTTCAATCATCTTCGAACTCCCAAGCAAGATTGAAAGAAAGAAACTCATATTTTATTTGATGTGGTGCTTTTTCTGTGTGTTCTTTTCTGCTCGAATGGTGCTGCTTATATAGGAGTTTCGCCGACATAAGGAAGGATCTAGAAAAACGCGTCGATTTTGCAGCTTCGGGGCTCGGTCAACCGACTTAAGACACTCGGTCGACCGAATAGCATGGCTCGGTCGACCGAGCCTACCTATTCACGCGTTTTCACACTGCTGCTTCGTATACCGTGTTCCCCACTTCACTCTTTCGATCTGATCTGATTTATTCTCTCTTCAATGCTCCGATTCTCTTCTTTATTTTGAAATCACTTTGATTGAATGAGATTAATCTTCTCCATAAATAATATCCCCATGCATATCTTTTAACTTTCTGCAAAATTGTTGTTACACCAAGTCATCGAATAATAATAATATTAAAATGTGTAACAAAATAACATTTAAACTCAATATTTCCTCATAATTAAATTATAACCCCTCAATAACCATTATAGGAATTTAACGGTTAAAACATGCTTTTCTCATTTATTTCCCTTAAAAATAAGGTAAATTGCTTAGGGATTAAGCCCGAAAATATAGTAAAATATACCCTAAACACGCACGAAAGTTTCCATGATAAGAAAATCTATAGTCGTGAGTTCCATGTAGGTGATCGAGTACTTTTATACAATTCACGTTTAAAGTTGTTTCCAGGAAAGCTTAAATCTAGATGGACAGGTCCATACGACGTAACTAAAGTCTATAAGTCTGGAGCTTTTGAACTAACTGATGGAAAAACAACTTTTATTGCCAATGGTCACAGGGTAAAATTATTCGTGGAAACTGAACGGATACCTCAAACAGAAGAAATATTATTGCTTAATGACCCTCCAACGGATTAAGAAAGCAGGAATTCTAAACTCAACCGATTACGGGTACTATCTTTCTAATTCACTTTTTAATATGAATTTAATTAGTTTCGTCTTTTACCGGATAGACGTAAAAGAACTGGAATGCCTTTCATAGATAGAATAGAAGTTTTTATTTTACTTTTAAAATTAGGTTTAGATAAAGATGTTGCCTTTAGAATAGAAGCCTTAGTTTTTAACTTGAACAAGGAGGCGTCTGAAAATCGAGAAAGAGATCTTTGTAATGGAAAATCGAGAAGTGCTATAAAGAGAAGGGCAAGATTTCTAAAGAGATGTAGAATCTGTGGAAAAAGTGAACATAATGGAAAATGTGGAGACAGCACAACCAAATCCCAGGATGAATGTTTGAATGTAATTAAGATGGGAACGACTAGGTGGTTATCCGAAAATCCCGATGGACAACAAAGAGAGAATTCAAACGCATAATTTCTAGGAATTAGGTTGATGGACCGTTATTATAGAAATCTTGAAGATTTAAGAATGATGGGAGTAGAATTAGATTAAGTTTATGTTTTTTTTCTATATAAAATTTTAAAAATTTCATAAAAATTTTATGATAAACTTATTTTTATATCATATATGATTTATATGATATAATTAAGGATTATCATACCAAAAATATTTTTTAAGCTTTTATAAAAATTTTGTAATAATTTATTTTATCATGAAATAATTTCATGACTTTTATAAAAATATTTCTATGATACAATTTAAATTATTACACACAAAAGAAAAAAAAATTGAGAATCGAGTAATTACTAACGATTCGAGTCGATAATAGTTCGGTTCGATTCGTTAGCTTTATAACCTAAAATATCACAAAGATCATCTTCATCTTCTTCATTTCTTCAACACAAAAGCCGCCCCAACCCTTTTCCCCTCTTCAAAAATTTCATCACTTTTCACCAATTTTTCTATCCCAAACTACTTAATTAATCATCTTCTCTTCCATTCCACTACATAAATTCATCATCATTGCATAAAAGGATAGATTTTGCAAGCAAAGCTCTCTCTTTTTTCAACACATTTCCGGCGGCCACCACCTATTCCGGCAACTATCTACGCTTTCTAGCTTTATACGGTAACAATATACATATATATATATCAATCATTTCAATTTTTATCAAGCTTTTAGTTATTTTATTTTAATTTTTTAAAATTTTGGTCTAAGTACTTATTTGTGTTTGTTGTTTGTTGTTGTTTTTGTTGTTATTTTGTCATACCATTATCGTAGATGGCCTCATCATCTAGGAGAACCCCTAAGAAAAGAAAGCCAGATATCCCCGATGTAGTACCGGTTATAGAACCAAGACTGTTGACTGATTTAGAAAAAACCGTTTCTTTTGAGAACACTGCTAGTCCTGAGGCTAAGCAAGCATATAATGAGTATTTCAGTAAATGCAGAATCTGGTTGGAAAGGGGTATCGACTTTGATTCATTAGGAAATGAGGTAAAGGATATTTTTGCTGATAGAGAATGGATGGAAATAGCCATGGAAAGAACTGATAACATTAATACCACTATGGTAGCTGAGTTTTACTCTGTTCTATCAACTTATGATCCAGCTACTGTTGAGGAATTGACTTATATTCCTCTTAGGAGTGTTAATGTTACTTTCTGTCCAGTTATGATAAACGCATTTTATGGATTGCCTGATATACCTGATGAGGATGATTATCATACTGTCTAGGGCTTAAACCATCCTGCTACTCTTCAAGCTAAGGCATATGAGGCCCAGCAAGCTTTTGACCCCACGGCTGTTTGGAAAGATAATAGATTTGCATATGGAAGATATATTAGGGACATAAGGGCAATTAAGCAATTCTTAGGCCATAATGTAACGCCTTCCACTCATGTTTGCGCTTATGGTAGAGATGACGTTATTATAGCCTGGGCTATGGTAAATGACATTCCTATCAATTTGGGGAAACTTATCTTTTCTAAGGCGTGTGATTTTGCTAAAAATTGAATTCGAGGGGGACGTCTGCCGTTTCCTAATCTCATTTCAGCCTTGTGTACTACTTTTTGAAGTCCCAGTTTTGCCATCTGATAGGATTGAGTCTCCTTATGTTCCACTTATAGGTCAAAAACTAACTGCCTTGCCTGCTGGTAGAATCGATTACAATAACCCAAATCGCCAGCAACAACAACAACCACCACCTACATCTCCTACTCATACTCCAGCATCTCGAGCTCCTAGGCAATCCCACCAGCCGCAGCCACTTCAGAGCCAGAATAGCCAGATTGAGGCTATGTTTCAGCATATAGTTCAGGCTCAGGCTAGAACTGATGCTAATATAGCTTTAGCTTGTGAACAGAATAGGAAGTGGGCTGAGGATCTTAGGATTGGCCAAAGAGGCCACAGAGCTTTCATCAGTGAGATAGAACCCAGATTTGCAGAAATTTCTACTCGTTATCCTCAGAGTCAGCCTGACCCATACACTATGCCAGATTGGATTCCACCTATTCCACCACCAGTTTTATTCCAGGACTATATGCCGTCATCTGTAGGACAGGGTGGTATGTTTACAGGTTCATTTGATGCATCTATGGGAATGTGAGGAGTAACTTCAGTGGCAGATGTGACAGCAGATCTCGGCTCATTTGGATTGGAAAGTTCGGTGACGATGACAACTAGGCAGACTCAAGCTACATTTCAAGCATCTACGTCAACAGATCCACAACAGTTCAACTATGATTTCAGTACGACTCAGTCTCTAGGGGCTGACTTTACTTCTAGTATGTTTGGATCGTTTTCAGCTCATTTCGACTCTTCTTTTGACGTAGATGAGGATTATGATGAAGATGAGTAGTTTAAGTAAACTTTTCCTATGTTATGATGTATGACGATATACTATGGTTTGATTTTTTTTTGTTTTAAACTGTTTGATGCACTCTGTGGTTAGTGCACTTCGAGGTTTTACGTTTTTTTCCATTGTTTCTATATTATTAGACTTTTTCACCCCTGTTTTAGATAAAAATGTTTACATACACACTGATTGAACCTGATAGAACATCCTGAAATGCAAAAATCTGTGATCGGGCACTGTAGCACCGGCGCACGCCGATACTAACCCGGCCCGTGCCGGTCTGGTGTACTACCGACCTTCCTCAGGTTGTTTCCTATCTGTTTCTGTCATTGCTATATAAGGAAACAGATGTCTCAATCTTCAAATTGCCAATTCAGTGCATAAAGTTTCTCGTTTTCTTATAAAGACCGTATAAAATGTCCGATCATTCGTCAGTTAATAGTTATTCTCCTCCGCATACCCCAAATCCAGTACTTCCTAGTCCAGGTTATCCGTTTTTCCACCCCGTCCCTTACAATTCCATGTATGCCTCGGTTCACTTCCCTTTCATAAGCAATTTCAACTTGATCACCGGTCTTTGATTGAAAAAGGTCTAAATTTTCGAAAAATGGATAATTGGGCATTCATAAGGATGGAAGCAGATGGGTGGGAGTATTTTTGTCGTATGCCCAGAGGTAGAATTAATGTTACGTTGGTAAGAGAGTTTTACTCTGTACTTTCGGAAGCTAGTACTGTGGAATTAACACAGTCTGTTACAGTTAGAGGAGTTGTTGTTCCTTTTACTTCCACTATCATAAATCAAATTTTCTTTATACCACCAGTCCAAACATCACCATCCAGTCATTTTGAGTTTCAATGGAGACTTGATACTGCTGAAGGAGTTATTACCAAATGTGCGGAATCTTATCAAGTTTTATTCCAACATTCTAATAGGGATAGAAATGTCTCCACATCGGCTTTACTTCCCCATTTAAGAACATGGAAACGTTTCATCAATTCACGAGTTTATCCAACTGATGATTTCTCGGAAATCAGTGATGATGAAATGTTACTATTATATGCTATCATGAGTGGAGCTGTTATAGATTGGAGAGTATTGATTCAGAAAGCAGCTGTTAGTTTTGCATTTGGAAGAAGACCGATCCAACAGCCTATGCCATTTGCATGGCTGATTTCCAGAATTTGTGTTCGTTTGGCTAAAGTACCGGAAAGAGCAACAGATGAATACTTTCCAGCTCGCCTTCCTCAGGTTGGGCTGTTACCAGTTGATATGCCGGGAGGATAGTCAAGTGGAGAAAATTAGCTGATATGGTGATACTTAGAAAAGGAAGGAATAATAATAGATTAGTATCAGAAAGACTATAAGTTTAGACTACATTAGTTTAATCATAAATTAGTGTTACTTAGTGTAACTTAGTTTAAGTTTTTCTAGTTTAAGTTCGTAATAGTTTTAGTAATTTGTATTTTTCTTTTAGTTTTAATCTTGTGATATAATTACATGTTTTGAATTTATGTTTTTTCTTTTATGCTATATTATATAAACGCTCGTCTGTATGACACATGAAACATTCAACCGTTATAAAAATTTATTTTATTTCCCAAACCAACTTTTTACTACTCATTACACATCGAGACGATGCCAATTCGTAAGTGGGGAGTAGAGATTGGTTAGTAAATAAAATAAATTTAATATATCAATAAATAAAATAAATTATTATAATATGGATAGTATATTTGGATAGAATAAATTTTTAATTAAGTAAAGTAATCTCGATATATTATTTCTATATTATTTATGTCTATTTTAGATTTTTATCAAGATTTTAAGTTTGTATAACTGGATAAATAGTATGAAATATTTTTTTTATGAAATTAGACAAAAGTTACTTATAATTATAATGAAATTTTAGAATGATTTTCTTTTCAAGACAAGTATGAATTTGGAATCGGATTAGGAATGATGAGATTTTTGGCATTACTTTGACTAACTATGGCCAAATAAGCCTACCCGAACGTAATTTCCAATTTTTGTCCCCACCTCAGCCTTGTAGAGTGATGAAGACCTCACTCAAAAATAGCCATTATGATTAACTAGATAAAACCGACCCTTAACTTAAAATGGTCTATATTTCCTTGAAATCCCGCAAGTTTAGTATGTGTTTATGGATAGCGGTGACGACATCGAAATTCAGTAGTGGTATATGCTGAGATTGGAATAAATATTATTCGAAAGGCAATTTTTTGTCAAAAACTGTTATTTTCTAGAAAAAGAAAAATTTGGAATAGTTAGGTACTGATGTATTTGTTCTCACCTCATGACGCTTGAAAGATACTTGATTATGGTAATGAGTTCGGATATGTTAGTAGTCTGAAAAAAAAAGAAGAAAAAAAAAAGAAAAGAAATAATATGGTTAGTAGAATTAAAATTTGAAAAACAGTGTCAGGATGTTACTGATCAAGATATTTTTGATCAAAAGTGAAGGTGTAAGCACGTACGGCTTGCTTCTATTTCTTTTGATTTTCCTTTGTTATCCTTTCGATTAGCCAAACACCCTGAGCCTGAACGTTATAAGCCATTTTGTCAACTACTTGACTTAGTCCTTGATTCCAAAATCTCATATAGTGGCGATTAAAAAGTTATTATAAGTATTTTATTTTATAAGTAATTCATGTAGAATTTCATTTGGATAATGTTTTATAACTAATTTATTAAGTTATACACACTTTTTATCTTTTTAATAATCTTAGATAGATAAAATCAATATAATTATAATATTGACAGCATACGTTACTAAGTTAGAAATTTAGTCTAGAAGAACTATATTATTTGCATTATAACATTTTATATATTATCGCTTATTTTGCTCGAGGACGATCAAAAGCTAAGTGGCGAGTAGTTGATGTATGATAAAAATATAACTATATTATATGACTTTTTATATCGTATTTACGATAATATCGTATAAATTCTATAAAAATATATCTAAAAACATATAAAAACATAAATCGATATAAATAGATATTATCGTTATAAATTTAATAAAACTTATGATTTTGTGGTCAGAATTACTGTGGCTCGTGTTTTTGACTGTTTCAGGGTACGTGTGATGGAAAACTGAAGAATTAAAATCGAAACAGTGGAAAACCGAAGCCAGATATTTTTCAAAGTCCGGCACGCACCGGAGATGACCGGCACACGCCGGAATCTCTCTCGCCACCAAAGACATGGGCTCATCGAGGAGAGAATCAGATCTTAGTAGCACCGCACGCGCGGTAAAGAGTCTGCACGCGCCGTGCACTACTTGCACTCTATAAATACTCCTCATTTGCAAGCATTTGGGAGTGTACCAATATATATATACCTCTTATATATATATCTATCTTATCTTTAGTTAGTATATAGTTTTGTAAATACCGTAAAAGGCACTCTGCCGAAATAATAATGTAGTATAAGTATCGTTGTAATACTTAGGAGGTTTATCAAGGCTCATTGTTGTTAAAGGAGTTGCTATTTCCGGATAATACAGCTCTGACGCTACAATTGTAATATGGTAACTTTCTAATGTATTTATGTTTGTTTGTTGTTATTAGTATCTATATATTAGTTATAATGATATTAGGCAAACTCTATATCTAGCCAAGATATGAAATTGAATTAGTTTTATCTTTTTAGGGAAATAGATGATGACTATGTTAAAATTGAATTAAAATCGATTATAATGAATCTTTTTCTATTTTGCAACGTATTGATAATATTCGGATTGACGTAATTAACCAAGATGAATCGCAACATATAACCTAACGATGAACTGACCAGAGAAGTTAGGATATGAGATAAAGGATAGAAAAACCGGAGGGTAAAAATAGCCGAGTGAAAGCGTGACTCCATTTGCCTGAAATCGAAAATAGCTGTTAATCGAGTGAACTCACGTTTATCGGCCCGAGCTGCGGAGTCTGACAGACCTCTTTGAAATATCAATGAAATGGCAGAAATGCGGTATTGTTAACTTTCCAAAGTTTTAAAGTGTTAAGTTTATTCACACACATGCAAGCTACTTAACTAAAGCCTTTAAAGGGACCAACTTAATTGGTATCGGAGGCGGTGCTTACAGTGAAGGAATCTACTTGTTGTGCTTGTGAAAAATTCTTTAAAACTTTCTTTAAAGGTCTTGATTTTTCAAGACTTGCGTCATGGATAACACCTGATATGCTAGAACCATGTTGATGTGCTCTGCTTGATAGATTTGAGTGAGTATAAGCGTCGAGTCTGAGGCATATCTTGCCTTACTACGCATGATGAGATGATGGATGTACTAGCCCGAAGGACCACTTTGGAATTACAAAGCTGATAGCAGTGGGTGGCAGAGCTGAGTGCATTCACAAACCAAACAAAGAAGAGAGAATGGAATCACGAGGAAAGCGGAAAGAGCAAGCCTACGACAACATTGCTATTGATATAGTCCGGAACCTTGGATAGCAATATGTACATGAAAGTCAAAAGATTGCAAGGCTGCAAAGGAACTTTGGGATAAGATTCACTGTCTGTGAAACTAACGATGCAATAAAGAAAAATTAAAATCGGTTGTGGCGGAAAAGGTTTCAAAAGTTCAAAATCTTTAATCAATAAACTCATTGAGCAAATGGAGTCAGATTCAATACAATCTTAGATGAGCTTACTCTGCTTGGAGTATGAGTTATTCAAAGAGGAAATGGCTACCAAAATCTTGGAAGCTTTACACTCTGAGATGTTTGGAAAATGAAAGGTAGTATAATTGAAAGAAATGAGAAGACTGCGTAGGAAGACACGCTTAAACTGTTCTACTGATCATAAGGCCTATGAATTTAGCAAGAAGTTAGAACACAGCGAAAGAGGAAAGACAAGGAACCAACTGCATTGGTGCTTTACATCATGAAGAAATGTCAGGGAGGGGCAGAGGATGATATCTTTGGATGAGATGCAAGAAGCGGTGCCCTGCCGAGCAAGAGAAAATCGAGAATGATGAAAGCCGGAAGGCCATACAAGGAAATTTCACCAAAGAGGCCCTCACAGAAAGAAGGAAGAAGAACCAAAGAAGAAGAAGATAATGACTATCTAACCATTCATTGCAAGAAACGGGACAACTTGGACACGATTGCCACTGAGTTGAAACAAGGCAAGGAACTTGGATTATCTTTGCTTCAAGCGTAAGAAGCTTTGGACATTTGGGGCTTTGATTGTCCAGGACTATTTTGAAGACAAAAGTCAACAAAGGAGACATGGCAAAGAAGGCTATAGTTCTTGAAGATGAATGTCGGGGATATGAAGTGGGATCGAAAAGGAAATGGTCGAGATGACAAATGGCCTTTAGTTCTTGATATGGAGGATTATGCCTTTGATGGCCAGCATGGATGGCTGAGGAGGTATACAACCTTGTATCCACATAAACGCACTCCTACTTGTAGGAGTGATTGTGAATCAACACAATGGTTCAAATCCTAGAAGTTCGAGCAACAATGAGACTTTGGATGCCATCACTTAATCAAGCGAGGATAATACAATCTGGTTATGAAGTTGTGAAGGGTGAAAAAGAGACTGTTGAGTTAAGTTGGAAGATTGAAGAAAATTTGAATTAAAGAGGGTTTTCAAAAGGTAGGAGGGAAAGATGTTGGGCTGAGAGTCGAGTGTAGAAGTCTGCTGCACGTCGAGCGACCTCTGATCTGCTGAACCATCTTGTTCAAATCTTACATACAAATCAGAGAAGCCTTATGGAGATAGGCCAGGCTTGGTTGGAACTCGGCAATCTAACAAGAGTGGATCGGTAAGATTCACGAACTTTAGTACCCGGAGTGAATTCCTAAGTTTGTGCCTGCACCTTGCTAGATCAAATCTCGAGTAAAATTTCTCTGAAAGCGATTAGGCCAAATGAGAATGCCTCGAAGAAGCAAAATCGAGGAAGTCTCGAGAAGTCCAGCGACTCTATTAAAGAAAATGAAATCCAAAAATGATTCTTTGGCACCTACTAAGCTTCTTTGATAGCGGAGACAACTACCAGAGTCTGTTTGGACCACCCAGAAGAAAGGGAACAGAAAGCATTCAAGAATAAGAATCCTAAATCCAAAAATGTTGATCGTTCAAGGGATGCCCATCTCGGGGGAAAGGTAGGCCCATTCCTAGCGATGATGATTGGAATATTCACATCTAATATTAGAAAGCGTTCCAGTATAACCCATTACCACCTGAAAGGGTAAAACCTAAGCGATGGAATCAATGAGAGACTTAAACAAGAGCTCGTGATTTCATAATGCCGTGTTTATTCTACCCGGGAATGACTTTTATGGTTATGCAAATGTTTACAACCAACAAGAATCATTTCAAAGCAGAGCTTGTATGTACCAAAAGGCCGAGAGAAGACATATGGTTCCTACACAGCCCTCTTTATTAGAACTTATGGATGTATGGAGATACATGTATGAACCAAAGTATGAACCAAAGTATGACACATTTAGGAGAAGACCTTATGAAACATACGAAGGTCGTACTTTGCAGACAAACCTATGGACCCAAAGCGAGGTTTGGGTACCTGAGATAAACATTAACTTTGTTTGTAGGAATTATGCGGTACTTTGACGGTGGATGTTCCCGGACACATGGCGAAAACAAGCCTTTGTCTTACAAATTTTGTGGCAAAGATGGTCGAGGTGAATTTTGGCAACAAAAATACACACGGATTATACAAGGATATGGCACGCACCGAGGCAGATGGACACAATCAAGAATGTGCATATGTGGAAGGCTGGATTACAACTATTTGAGCCTTTGGACCAGATGCAATGATATGGGATCTGAGGTCACTTTGGTAGCTCATTGTATTGTCATTAGTGAAAGAGGTGATCAAGTTGCTAGCGGTGAAACAGCGGAACATGTATGTTGTGGATTGGTCTACTGCGAGTTCGAAACCTGCGATTGTGCATACCAAGTGAACTCAATTGGTTATGGCACAAGAAGTTAAATAAATAATTTGATGATAATGGTTCAAGTGAAGAAGAAGTTAGTGGTTGGTTTACACGAGGATTACATTCGAAGGATGCTATACGTGCATGTCGGCAAGGTAAGCGAGATAAAGTCAAGTTTCAAGTCAAGAACAAGCAATCAGCCCAGCGAGTGTTGGAGCTTATACCTGTGGATCTTTTGGACCCGATAACTCCAACAAGTGTGACGGGAAGAAATACACCTTAGTGGTTGTGGATGATTTTCTAGATACACTTGGTGATATTCATGAACAAGAAAAGTAGAGACCTCCAAAGCACCTAATCTTTTGATTACAAAGTAAGGAAAAGTTTATGATTATAAAAAGTTAGATCGGATCGAGTCTTTGAATTTCTCAACAAAGTTATAAAGAGAATATTGTAGAGCGAGAATGGTGTGCTCCATCACCTTAACCTTTCTATTTGGTACACCTCGACAAAATGGGAGTTCTTGAAGAAAGCAGACATTAAAGGAAGCGGAAGAGCAATGATACGTGACATTGCTACACTTGCCAGAAGATATTAGTGACGTTAAACCGCGGTATCACTATACACAAAATACCAACATCGATGAAACAAGAAGGCTGTGAAGACACCTTATGGTCTGGAATGGAAGGATACTAATATATCTTATTTCCTACCCATTTTGGAAGCAAATGTTTTATGCTACATCATAAAGTTCATTTTAGCTTATTCCAATGATAAGTGGAAGATTTTCTTAGGATATTCTTGATCGTGAGGCATTAGTCTTGAACAAAGACAGAAACATGAAGAAACAATCAATGTTGTGTTTGATGAACCTAAGTTTCTTGGTATGGAGATAAGAGTGTGAACCTGCTTGAAAATCAACAAATCACCCAATCAGTTGTGTGAAGTTTTGGAAAGATTCCAATGACCTAAAAGTTGATCTGCCCTGCTGAACACCCTGTGACAGTATTCACGTGCAACAAGCTGAAGCAATTCAAGGATGCGGCCCATGTAGAAGAAACTGCAGCGGACCCTCTTTTGAAGATGATATTCACAATCAAAATAACCATAATCCACAATGGTTAAGAATCTACTTGAACAAGTTATTGTGATATGCAATGAGTGTGAGGTTAGAGACAATTTGGAAGCTATGTTTACTTGTTTTATCTCAAAATGGAACAAAGTTGTTGAAGAAGCAATTCGGATCAGTTGGATAATTGCTATGCAGAAAATTAAAATGAATTTGAAAATCAAGTTTGGACACTAGTTGAAAGGCCGATAAATGCAAATATCATTGGTACTACCCGGGTATCACAAATAAACTTGATGAATCAGTGCCATTGTTAGAAATAAGGCCAGGACTAGTTGCAAAGGCTATTCAAGCGGAAGGAATAGATTTTGATGAGACTTATGCACTGTTGCAAGATTGGAAGCTATCAGTTATTTTGGCACATCTTTGCATACAAGAACTTCAAAGTATATCAAATGGATGTCAAGAGTGCATTTTGAATGGTATCTGAGAGGAGGAGGTGTATGTTCGACAACCTCCTGGATTTGAAGTTAAAGATCAAAGAAGATAAAGTGTATAGACTCAACAAAGCACTTTATGGATTGAAAGCAGACACCAAGAGCATGGTATGAGACTCTATCTCAATTCTTGGTGGACAATGGTTTTACAAAAGGGACCATTGACAAGACACTTTTGAGAGTCATTGAAGGGGACAACACACCTGTGGTACAAATTTATGTGGATGACATAATTTTTTAGTTACCGAGAATGACTTACTTTGTGAAAAGTTTGCAAATCTAATGAAGAGCAAATTCCAAATGAGTATGATGGGAGAAATGGAATTACTTCTTGGGATTGCAAGTTAAGCGAGTTGAAAGATGGAATCTTCGTTCATCAAACCAAGTATACCAAAGAGTTGCTAAAGAAATTTGGTATGGAAAAGCAATAGCAAACCGACTCACCTTAGTACAAACATGATTGGATGAAGATAAAGAAGGCAGATGTTGATCGGACTTTGTAAAGGATGATGGAAGTCTATTTGTATCTCATTTTATGACCAGACTGATATATCCTTTCTTGTAGGTGTTTGTGTTCAGATTCCAATCAAACTAAGAAAATTATTTAGGTCTTTGTCAAAGTTCTTAAGTATCTAAAGAGACTTTGGGAGTAAAATTTGGTATTCCAAAAGGAAGGAAGCTTCAAGGTAATATCCTACTCGCGATTATCTTTGGATACAAGATTGATAGAAAAAGCACCTCGGGGAACACAATCGGTTAATGGGAAATGAAGTGATCTCTGGTTTTAGCAAAAGCAATCCTATTTCCTACCCGACTGAAAGTGATTTGTTCTTCTTTGGAAGTTCGCGTACTTAAGTACTATATTCAGACAACAATTGAGGATTATGGAATTGAAGAAAATTCCAATCATGCTAATAACTAAGTCTTAGTGCAATCACAGAAAATCTGTTTTGCATTCAAAGAACCAAACACGTTGATGTGAGATCATTTTATAAGATCATGTTGAGAAAGAAAGATGTGGTGGTTTATACATCCTAAGATAACCTAGCGATATTTTCACTAAGCCATGATATTGAAAGATTTGCCAAATAAAATTGATTTGGAATCATGCGGTGTGTATTCGATTATCTTTGGAATTCTACGAAGGCGATTAGTCTTTGCTATGTTGGGTGAGCTCATAGCAGATTAGTCATTGGTATCCAACAATTCCATATACTTATGTTTGAATTTCAATTGAGCAAATGAAGAGGTTGCGAGGATTGGTCTTTAGTCGTATTGGGTGAATCATGACGGTCGAGTCATTGGTATTAAACTTACATGTGTATTATGATTGAACAAAACAAGGAGAAAACAGGATCGCCGAGTCACTTTATCGAGTGCTGAAGCAAATTATCGTGACTATGAGCCCACTGGCAGGATACCTAACGAAGAATTTTACTGGAATAAAGTTATTAAGGTCGCGATTTAGCGGGATATTTATTTATCATTATTGCAGTTAAACCATCACGCGGTTACAAGCGTTATGGTGCGGAGTAATGAACGCGTGTCAAGGCCAATTTATTCAGTTAATCATTAGTTACGTCGATATCGTGCTATAGCGATTTCTACCCGCATACATATATTGAGACTATTACACCGGAGAATCGGCAACTTTTACCGTCTACTTTATCCTTGCAATGAATTTACCAGCTGTGTGAACCGCAGATTTGAGATTAATCTTCTTCATCTCATTCTTCTCATTATAATGGCGGAAAAAGTTGATGTACAAATTGAATCAAGCCAAAGTATTTAGAGGTTTTGTTGAAGATGCAAGCAGCCCAGGCGGCCATTAACATTGGTGAGAAGAATAAGGAGACATATGATTGGAAATGTGTTAAAGCATAAAATTGGACACAATTTCTTATACAAATGTTGTGTGGGTTCTGGAGAAACATTCAAATAAAGGAAGGCCCGAGCATTTAAGGCTAACGTAAATGGGCGAGAGAGTGAAGTTTCCCATTTCTGCCGAGGAAGTTTTAGATTTGTTGAAGTGATTGGGCGGCTGCAATCAATCTGAAGCAATGGGATTGGACAAATTGGCGTTTGTAGGAATCAGGATTAAGACGAATCTTGAAATCAAATCCGTTCCGGGCATCAATGCAAACAGTGGTATTGGTCACGGTCTGGCAGGCAAGCTAAATTGCAAAAGAACGTGCCCAGGCTGGTAGCGGTATGGACACTCTATCAGGACCAGGAATGGAGTTGATGATTATCATGTAGGAGCATGAAGTTTATTTGGGCGGTACTTTATTCATTATATGAAGAAAGTGGCCAAAGGAAGAGAGTTTAGGGAAGAGAGGAAGTCCAAGGCCGCGCCTACTTGGATTAATGGTCGGACTCACTGAATCATCTTGGAAATTCACGATGTAGCACTATGGATATTAATCGGTCTAGATACAAGAAGGAGATTGATTATGCAATTCACGGACTTGATGATGATGAAGAAATTCTTTGGAGAAGGCTGCGATGATAATGATGATGGAGATGATGGTGATCTTGGTGGTGGCGGGTTCAACCAAACCATGAAGATTTCCATCAAACTCTTTGCACCAAAGAAAAAGCTTCTTTGGAAAGAGGAAGAAGAGTCTTTTGATGTTAGAAAGACTACGAGAAGTCACGAAATCAAAAGAACAAGAAAGGAAACTTGACCTGTTGTTGAGTTCTGCTTTGAGGTCAAGTGGAGGTTCTTGACCTGGCTGTGGCAACTAAGAAAAAGCTATTGGTGAAATTCTTAGAGAACAACCAGGAGAAGGAAGCAAGTAGAAAAGAAAATTGACTAGAAAGATGATGATGATCAACCTATCAAGAGGATGAAGGAAGTTGCCAAAAGAGAAATATAGCCAGGAAAGGGTTGAAAGATTTGGAGCCACGAGAGGGCCCAGAAGAAACATCATTAGAGGAGGAAAGAGAGAAATTTGTGGCCAGGCCTCTAACTATCATTACACGAGTGGTTATCATTGATTCAATGAAGAAGTTATCAAGTCCACGATCTTTGAGCAGTTGTTTGAGCAATACATGTAAGAGGATGTCTGACTGATCCCTCACGACCACAGACTCTTTGTAGCATCCAACTGATGAACCACGACAAACCCGGCTGAACTGAACTGCTTGTGGTGGTTGAAGAGGTGATTGGAACTTGGTTGAGAACCACATGGGGGTGGCAATAGTTAGGGAGGCGGGTCTGTAACCTGGCGATGGCATATAGAGTGGGGGGAACCAGAGTGTGTCTGAGATGGAAGTAGTAGGCCTGAAATGTACAATCCACAATGACCTGCATTTCAAACATCTGTGAAGATACCTTGAATGCAGCATTGGATCCTTTGGAGGGTCCAACAATTTACTGAGCTTTACTCGAAGATCTTTTATGCCATTTGAGGCATGTGAAAAAGCAGAAAAGCTGGAAGGGTATGTGGATCCCGAACTTGACCAAATTCTTTGATTCTTAGGTGGAAGTTTGGGTTACAAAAGACAAAAACCTATTTCCTCACCCGAGGACGATTTTGAAGAATGGGTTTTGACAAGTTGGAATTAAATTTAGCTGGATCGATTGATACAACCTTTAACATAATCAAGGCGTGGATACATTTGATGAACAGAAGGAGGAGGGTATCAATTTAGAGATCGAGAGATAGTCTGATGATTCTCTTCATGCATTAGGATAGTAGAGATTTTTCCCTCACCCGGGAGAGACGAAGTGAAATTTGCACTAACACATGCACCATTGTCTTGGGAAAGATTAATCTTATTAAATTTGTGCTCAAGATTAATTTGTGCTTATTAAATTTGTGCTCAATCGTAATAATGTTAAAATCAACGGTTTAATTGAAACTAACACCGGAAAGTTAAATCGATCCGCTGACAACCGGAGCCTTTTGAATAACATCGGCCGTCGACAAACGGAATAACCTCTTTTATCCGGGGTAGATTTGTACTCGGTACTGCTCGAGACTAACCGAGATTAGCATGGGGCGGTTGTGGAGATTAAATCGATGACAATTTGACATATGACAATTTCATACGCTCGTGTAAGGAGGAGTTGTCTAGTTTAGAGTACACCGGTTCATATATAATTGATTCACCTTAAAATAAGGAAAGATCAAGCACATCTATTTCTACTAAAAGAATCTTGATTGATGACATATTCTTGGCTAGTTTCTAATAATATTACTAGTATTTTTATCCTATATATTGTATTGGTACCTATATATATTTATATCTATATATATATGTATTTCTATATATTTATATATATATATTTATGTATCTATATATATATCTGTTTTACTTTTATGCATTTATTTACTGTTTTAATTTTATTTACTATTTTACGGTTACTAAAAAGAGAAAAGGAAAAACTGCGACTTAGATCGAGTTAATAACAGCTTCTTGGTGTTTAGCCACACTCTGAATTACCACACGTTTCCCTGAGGATTCGACACCTGACTCACCATACTAGCACTACAGTTTGACCCGATACACTATCGGTTAAGGACTGGAATAGCACTAGAAAAGGCCACGTCACCTGCTGACAGTATGTAAGCCTCAGCAGCATGCTGAAAACTTTCAATATGATGTAAACTAGAAAGTGGTTATTCTGTTATAGTTTGTTATAATCATTTGTAACATACTTCTGACTAATCCATGAGGTGTATGAAGCTATAAATATGCCATGATCAGCGGCATTGTAATTAATTTGTAAATCTTACTTGATCAATAATAATTACGCATTTTATTTTGTTTGTTTAAAATTCAACAAACTTCATCTTGGTATCAGAGCAAAAATTTTAGAATTTCTAAATGCTTTCATATGTTTTCTCTCTAGCTTTTTGAAGAATCGTGAGAGTGTTCTTCATTTTTCCTGAGTTTTCATTTTCTTGAGAGTAAACTGTCCTCTTTTCCCTTGTTTTTTGAAAAGTTCTTGATCACTTTTTCCACTGTCATTGTTGATTTTTGATCAATTCTGGTGTTCTTGATAGCCAGGGCAGCTAAGAAACAAGGAAAAAGTCCCTCCAGTCCATTCTATGTTCATCCTAATGAGAATCCTTCACTAATTCTTGCTCAGCCATTGATGAATGGCAACAAATATAATCCATGGAAAATGTCCAAGGAAATGGTGTTAATCACCAAGAATAAACTTGGCTTCATAGACGGCAAAACACCATTGCACGAAGTTTGATGTATTTCAAGAGTGCACATGCAGTTTGAAAGAATCTTGCTGCAAGATTTTGAAATTTTGATGCCTTAACACTTTCAGATCTTATTGAAGAAATGCATCTGCTGAAGCAAGGCACGGATTCTATTAATCAGTATTTCACAATGTTGATGATTGTTTGGGAAGAAATCAAGACCAATAGGCCTAACAGACTGTTCATGTGATCCCAAATGCCACTGCCATGCAATGAGAAATCTGATGGATTATATGGAGGCTGAACATGTCATGAAATTCCTTAAAGGATTAAGGGATGAGTTTGAGCCAATGGTTTCAAAAGAAATGCTGATGGTGCATTTCCAGAAAATCATGATGCCTTTGCAATGGAAATCGAGTTTGAAAGATAGAAGTTGTATGTGGCTAACAAGGCCAAGAATCAAGATTCCATGGTTATCTTGTCACAAAAGAATGGACAGGGGCAAAATCAGATTGTCAGCAAACCTAACTCTGCTGCAAATCATAGACTTAAAAATCCCAAAAAGATGCAATGCAGTTTATGGATTCAGTGGTCTTACTGAGGAGAATTGTTAAAAGAAGAATGGTTTTCCTCTTGGTTTTAAATCAAAAAGGGAAAATATGGTAGAAGAGGAACAATCAGCAGAAGATGATCAGGCCCCAGGCAGGTCTGCTGGACCAGGGTTCGTAATTTTATTGCACAGCAACTTGACAAGTTGATGGCTCCGCTGAATGATCTTTTTAAACATGCAGGATTTGTTATTGGCCAACCTGCTGATATTGTTACACATTACTCACCTACTACAAGAGTAGGTGACCTAAATTTAGTAAGATCAATACAATGGATCCTGGACTCTAGTGCCACAGATCACATTGTAGGATCATTAAATCTGTAAGCAATCCTAAACCTTCATTTTTTTATAAAAATTGGATTACCTAATAGAAATATTGTCTCTGTCACACATATAGGACAAGTGAAGATCAACACTCAACTGGTCCTACATGATGTGTTTTGCATTCCTGGTTTTGAGTAGAACCTTTTATCTTTACCTTCTTTTATTAATCATACAAAAGGTGCAGTTGTCTTTTCTGCTAACAAGTTTGTTTTGCAGGATGAGAACAAGAAAGTGATTGGTTCAGCTGAGTTACTATTAGGCCCTTGGAAAGGCTAACATAAGTTTAGAGGGCGGGTGAATAAACATGTCACCAAAAACTTGTTTTATAACGATTATAGTTCAGTTTTAGCTTGTGTGGAGTTGAGCTAACTATGCTGAGCCTACGTCAAAGTGACTTATAACAAAACTGAGTCAACCGGCAGCGGATTTAAGTTATAGCCTTTATCTAGATCTTGTTGATTCTATAAGAAAAAGCTAAGTATGCAAAACTGAATTCTGGTGAATGTCAGTTTGAGAACTGTGAGTAATTACAACAATCAGTATTCAATATGCTGTAAAAACAGTAATAAATGCTATATAAGTAAATGACTGAATATAATTGCATAAAATATGTAGAGCAAGAATTATAGTGGTTCCGGGTGGTGTAATCCTGTCAGTCCACTCTTCCCCTGTGATGTAGGAGGAAAATTCCACTAGAACTTTTTGAGGTAAGTTGTTCCAAAAAGTCCTAAACGATAGTCTTTGACTAATCCCTAGTGTCACTATCTAAACAATCAAAGAATTGGTCGGATTGCTGCTCTTCAAATGCTTGAACCACTGGTCCTTGGAGGGTTGTATTGCCTCTTCAACAGCACCACCACAAACGCAGTCTACCCGACTGCAAATGACACAACTGTTCTTGGCAAATCCTTGACCGGATTGCTTCACAGTCAAAACCTTTGATTAAGAATCAAAGTTGGGCTGAGAATCAATAATTATTTCTCGCTTGTGGTTCTTCAAAGTGTCAAAATCTGGATATGATCGATGTAGCTTGAACACTTGAACAATTCCAGATATGATCTTGTTGAGCGCAAACAGCAATTCAGATAAACTTGACTTGAGAACAATAATGCTTGTAAATTCGATTATTGTTCTGTTCTTGTGTGTTTGATCCTTCGTCTCGAGTCCTCTATGTATAATGTTAGGTCCAACGTTCATCTTGCTTGAATTTGAATTGTTTCAACGTCTATATTTTTGCAGATGTCAGGTGTCAGTGACCGTTCTGACTTGTCAGTTCTTCATCCAATAAAAATCCTTGATTTATAACGTTCGAATGTACTTTTAGTTTCTTGGATGGCTGACTATAAAACTGAGTATCATGTTCAGTTTTATATTGAGTATGTTAGTTTTCAGTTTGTTAGCTGACTTAGAGCATTAACTGAGTCTTTACTCTTCTTCAAAATTAGTACTCTATTTATCTGAATTTATATGGCTTACTCAGATTACACCATTCCTTAAACAAATCATCTATGACATCATTGTCCTTATGATTCTTAGGTCTTCTTCAAGATCCATAAAGTCAGTTCAGGCCATCACAGACTTACTTGAATTCTAACTTTACAGTCTCGGCTTAAGTCTTCATAACTGAGTTTGAATCCTCGGTTCTTCAAATATCTACAACTGAGTCTGTATCCCACAATTCTTCATATACTGAGTTTGTTCCCTCAGTTCTTCATTTTGATACGTCAACCGAGTATGTGTCCCTCAGTGAAGTTACCTTCTTCAGTTCAGAGTACGACTTCAGTTTTAGGTGTACATCTTCAGTCATGTTTCATGTTCGAGTTTTCTAGATGATTTCTAGTTTTCAGTTTTATGACACTTCTATCTATTACAATGCTTGTCTGATATAACCTATATAATTATCAGACTCTAGTAAAACAAATACATTCAGTTCTAGACATCTTTTAGCTTTTCACTATAACAGTTAGTTTTAGTACTTCATCAATGGGGTGTAAACAAATAAGTAATTAAATAAGATGAATCATCATCAAAACTAAAATTTTATTCCCAACAATTTCCCCCTTTTTTATGATGCCAAAACCCTACTTAAAAGAAAAGATTAAAGATAAAAACAATGCAAAACAAGGTAACTGGAAACTGGATTTCATTAAGTTTGCAAAAACTAGAATAGTTACACAATTTATAATAACTGAATTAAGATCTAAGCATTTCTTTGTGTAACTTTGATAAACTTCGGTTCCTTATCGTGAAGACAATATTCTTAATTATTCAATATTTGTATCTTCCTTGTGGAATGTTCTGAGATAATCCACTTGGGTTGTTAGTTTCCACTTTCTCCATAGAGCTAACTTAGGAAGATGTCTTTCACCCTTGTAGTAGTTTTCAAATTCTGAAATATCAGCATTCAACTGTTCTTTCTTATCTTTGATTCGAAGTCTTTCTTCAATCCTCTTGATCTTCTTGTGATATGTCATTTCTGATTATGATAAACATCAAATAAGAAATAGTTGAGTGATTCTTCATAAGTCTTGTGCCTGTATTTGGCTTTGACATGGGTATAGTCAGCGACAAACTTCATCCAAAGATCCATTTTCAGAGTATCTCTTCTCTCTCCAGGTTGACTGTACTTGGCAATGAGTTATTCTTCAAATAGTTCTTCAACATCCCTGATATAAGGACCTTCTACTGATTTGGATTTCTTCAGTTCTGCCAACTCAGCTTCTCTTCTTGTAACTTTAGCTTTTCCTCCTCCACTTCCCCCTTTTTGGCATCATACAATTGATTGGTCAACTGTTGGGTTGCCTTTTGATCTGCTGAAATATCTTTCTGGGAAGTAAAAACCTCTTTGAGCTGAGTTTTTAAACCATAGATTCACTGATTTAGAGGCCATTCTGCCTTGGCTTGAATCTCACGATCCTCTTCTGTTGTGATATCAAATTTCTCTTTCAGACTGAGAATTTATGAGAATGAGTTGGAAATTGATTTCATGATTACATCCAACTTGGTATGAACTAAGACGTCATACTTCTTTTTGTAGTCCAAATATCCGGAAATATGTGATAGAAGACCATTGAAATCTTCCTTTTCGCTGAGCATAATGTTCAATATTTCTTGGACTTTGCTCAATTCTTCTACTGTCAGCATTTCCATTGGATCATCATCATCTTGGACTACAGACTGAGTGTTGTCTTCAATTTTCATCAGTTGCTGATTATCATCATCTTTGGCTTCTTCTTCCTTGTTGTCAGTTGTCTATTTTCCAACTGGCATTTTTTCAGGCAGAGTAACAGTTTGCCTAGTTTGATTTTCAGATTGTGCTTCTGGTTGCAAGACTGTACTCTTTTCAGCTTCTTTTCTTGAATCATCATCGTTATCATCATATTTCTTCTTTGAAGTATCATTGGGCAATGATGATGTAACTCACTCTCTTCTCTGAGCTACTTCATGGAATCTCTTATAGCAATTGGTGAGAAACTCATCCATAGGAAATAAGGCATATAAGTCATTAACTTCAGGTTTGTCCAACAATAGCTTTTCTTCAGTTTGTAACGTATCCTTGATAGCTTTACGAGAGTCTTCAATCTTGAGCTTTAACCTCATCAGTTTGATAATCCTTTCAGCATCAAAAGTATAAGCTGATACTGATTATGGAACTTGTAGTTGTGGAAATGACTGTTGTTGGGATTGTTGTTGCTCTTCACTAATGTCCATAGCGGAAACTTGTTTCTCTGAAATCTTCTTTTGCAAGTGAGAAACAATTTCAGTAAACATGCTGGTTTTCCGCCTGACTTCAGTTATCGGCTAATGTTCCCCCTCAGTTGGTGCAAACTGACTGGAAGTGCCTGGGAACAAACATCTTCCAACTGACTTTTCTCCCTATGTTTTAGCTTTCCTTTTAATTCCTTGCTGCTAAGCGATCGGCTTAGACACAGTTTTCTTATTTGCTTTAGGTTGGGAAGTCTTTTTCTTTGTACTTACAACTGCTTCCACTTTCTAAGTGGTTGTAGATGCAGTGGCAGTTTGTGCACATTTCTTCCCATTGTTGAGTCTCTCCAAATAGTACTTAATCACTAAACTGAGTGATTTCCTTAACCAAAATCTGCCAACCAACTATCTTCCGACATCTTTGGTTTTGGTAACACGTGATAATTCAGCCATGTGTTGCATTTTTGATGTGGTTGAAAATATAGCCTACCAATTGAACTCGAGACCATCCTATATGACATTCATCAGGTGTACCCCATCTTCATTTAACTGGCATAACCCTTTGTGTTGTCAGACGACGTGTTTGCTGATCCACCTGCTGAGTAAAGGAAATTCAGGTTTGAGGGCGGTAAGTTCCGTATCAACTGTGGATGGTTGTTCTGTAGCTGAAATCTGTTTCGGAAAAGATTCACGCTTGAGCGGCAAATAGGGTAAATCAATTGATTTCACTAGAGGGTCCTTTAAATCAAATAACTGCCTGATGATTTCCTCATTAACAAAAATCTTTTGACCATGAACTTTTGTTAAGAGTGAATTCTTCAACATCTTCATGTTTTCCCAAAATTGCAATAAACCTTCCAAGTCTAATTCTTTTTGCAATTGAGCTTGCAGAAGATTTCATAAACCTTGTAATCTCCCAATCTTTTCAAATATAAAGCTTGAGAGAAGAGTATTGTTTCCTGATGCTTCAAATTCCTTACAGGTAAAAGAATCTGGTTTGGTGATTAAACATTCCTCTTGGGTTTGGTTAGAGGCAGCCATAAAAAAAAAATCTTGACTTTTTCTGGATATAATTTTTTTTTGAATTTTGAAAATGTATTGGGAATATATGAAAAAGCAAAGATATATAGAGTTGGGGAGGCTGACGGTTTGTGATCCTCTAATGATTTTTGTACCAACTTTTCAAATACCATCGAGTATTTTATGTAACCGATGCATGTAATATTCCCATGATCTGACATTTTCTGGGGGTATGCACACAACAAATTCAGACAATAACATCGATAATTAAATGTGATGTAACTATTGTCGGTTTTATCTTTTCGACTTTGTTTGCCTGGATAATACTGAGATCAGTTTGCATGTTGGTCCCAGAGAAGGGTAAGACTATAGTCAGAGGAGGGGGGTGAATGACTATAGTGGAGTTTCAAAAACTTTTCTTATGTATAAAAGCTTTTGGGCAGCGGATAAGTCCCTTCTTGAAATGCTGGTTCCAAAGTGGATTATGCAACCACATATATAATATGCAATGAAATAAAGTGATGTAAGTAAATTGACACAAAGGTTTATAGTGGTTCAGGGTGGTGTAATCCCTTAATCCACTCTTCTCCTGTGATGATTGAAGGAATTCACTATTGTTTTCACAGATACAATAGTTAGATTGTCCTTGGCTCTACAAGCTTCACAATATCCAAGACTATCACTCCCTGGCTTCAAAAGCTTCAGTGACTCAGTCTTCAACACAGCTCGTTGGGAACAAATCCTTTAGCAGCTATCACAAAGGGTGCAATTCCTTCTCAGACGATCTGATTCAAATACTGCAAACTAGTGCGAATAAGGTTCACAATGGGTGGATCAATCTTAGTCCTTGATGTAGAATTGTAGCTCTGAATTCTGAGTTGATCTTTTATATATGACTTTTAAGCTTAGGGAGAAGGCTTTTTGGATTTTGACAGAGTTTCTGCTTGTTCTTGTATATTCCCGATCATTATTTTTCCTGTCTGTCAAATCCTTCTATTTATAGCCTTGACAATTCTTGATTTGAAATTCCGTCCGTTGGCTATTAATTCCTGAGAATAATCCGTGATTTAATTCTTTGATTCATCCTTCATTATATTCTCCTTGTTTTGGGTGATTCGGATTTTATTCAAACGTCCATCATAAAATCCGTCCTTGATTGATTCTGCATTAATTGCTTGATTTGCTTATTTTGAACGTTCTGCAGACAGAATACTTGACATTGTTGTTTTAGCTGTTGTTTTCGCCGTTTTGATGTTTCCCTTCTTTCTTTGATTTTCCAAGTATGCTTGTACTTCAATGATCCTTTATTTGTGTGAGATCAGTGTACACCATATTAATTGAAAATATTTCATTACTTGCAATTTGTGAGATCAGTGTACACCATACGTCATAGACTTCCCTGGTTATAAGTCAGTTCATATGTCTTCATGCTTCTCTGATTGTACTTGGCTGCCTTTACTCTGCCGAGATTCTATTTTTACTTAGCCGTCCTACCAACTAGTACAGTACTTGTCTGACTCAACTTATACAACATGTCAGACTCTAAGTAAAGACTTATACAGAGATTTCTAACTTATTTCAGGCTTGCTATTACAGCTAGTATGGCCATCATCAAAACATAATAAAAATGTTCCTAACAATTTGCTCCTTTTTTATGATGCCAAAACCCTCATAAGCCCGAACATAAGTGATCATTTTTCTCATAGAATAAAACTCACCAAAATGCTCAAAAACATTTTCAACCTCTTAGAAGTTTCAAGCATATCCCTTCCTTGAGTCTGTTAGAAGTTTCAGGCATACCTCTTCTTTCTCCCTTTTTGGCAGCATCATATTGCTGTTGAAACAGACTGCTGTTGGAAGCATCAGTTGTACTAATGAGCTGGTCCAATTTGGATCCAACATATGTACTCCTTCTTGTGTAATGATGATTTCAGCTTTGGTGGTGTCCCTCATTCCACCTTGCTCTGTGCTGGGGGTAGTCCTTCATTCCTCTGATCTTCCACTTGTATGAAAGTGCTTTGGTTCACACTTGACTTCTCTATTTTCTCCAAAGTTTTCAACGGTGGAGTAACTTGGCTGGTTACTAAACCGGTGTAGTGATTTCTTCATTGAGCTATTGTATAAATTTGTTCCGAACAATCTGTGAAGTGAACTTTGCTGGTAACCAATTCTTTACCTGATATATTTGTGCATTAAGTCTTTTGTATACTTGGCTTGATTGATAAAGATGCCATCCCTCATTTGTTTCACTTGTAAGCCAAGAGAGTAAATGAGTTCTCCGATCATACTCATTTGAAATTTGTTTTTCATCATATTTGCAAATTTCTCACATAGCTTTTCAACTTCTGATTTAAAGATAATGTCACTAACATAGATCAAAACTAACCATGTGCTTGTTCCTTCTTCTAACTTGAAGAGAGTCTTGTCAATAGTTCTTTTGTTGAATCCATTGATACCAATTGTTGATTAAGAATTGTGACAGTGTCATATACCAGTACAAGTACAACTGTGTTGGTTTGGCCATGGATCACCTTTCTTGCTTCTTTGTTGAAGTCCACATAGCAGCCTTTGTCACAAAATTGACTGATACTCAGAAGATTGAAATTCAGTCCTTTAACATAAGCCATATTTTGAATTTTCAAATTGTTCTTCATCATGAAGTCTTCCCCCTTAATTTTTCCAGGGTTTTCTTGGCCTCCAATTGAAACTTTTTTGGGTCAATCAAAAGCTTTAGAGTCGGTAAGCCATCTTTTATTTCCTGTTATGTGTCTGGAACATCCATTGTCTATGTACCTGACATCCTGCAAAACAAAATATGCAGTTTTAGGTACCCAACACTGGCTGGGTCCATAGTTGTTAGCAATCATGCCTCTTAATCCAAATGATCTTCTTCTTGGATAGTTGAAGTCATCAACCTCATATGTGTAAGGCATGGCAGAATAGCTTCTAATATTTTTAAAAGTATTCTGATACAATTCTCTGCTTTTTGGTATATTTGCATCTTGTTTCACTCTCCAGTAGACATGAGGTGACCTATTCTCAAAATGTCTTTTAAATCCAAGGCCAGGTTTATGCTTGGTTGTTCTTGAATCCAAATGACTGTTTGTGAACTGGTTTCCTTTTGTATATTGATGGTGGAACATCTAATCATCTTCTTAAGGGTAAAGTCTGCCCTTACCTTTAAGTAACCCGTTGCCCTTAGTAGGCTGATAAGATGATTTGCATTGCTGTTTTAATGCACTGGGTTTTGACTTCACTGATGTAGGATGAGTGGTTGAAACTATGGTCTGTCCTCATCTGAACATAGGTCCAGTTTTGGTCCTTGATTCAGAATTCTGTTGTCCATTGTTTCTTTCCTCATCTTGACTGTTGAAGCCCAGACCAGATTTGGATCCAACCCTTTTTGGGGGTTTGTAAGCTGGTGCATTTGGTGGTGCAGTGGTGCTCTTAACTGGTAGGGATATTTTCTCAGCTGGTCATTCAACATCATATTTGTGATCATCTGCTGCTTGTTGATCAGTTGAGTGAATTTCCTTACTAGTTGTTCAGCTTTTAGTTCATCCAGTTCTTTATGTATTCTATTATTTTCCTCTCTTAGATTCTCATGTTCCTGTTCCAAAATTTCATGATTTAACTGAATTTCTTCAAATTTATTCATGAGATTTTGAATTTGGTTTGTAGAATCTAATGGAAAATAAAAGGTTGTACAGTGTCAGATGTGGATTCATTTGATGAGTATGAACTACGTATTACCTCTGTTTCATCCATTTCTTTAGTCATCAGACATAGATATGCCTTTCCATTGTCTAAACTGTCATATCCAGTTGTGTCATGTCAGATGAATCAGCTGAATTGTCATCGTCACTTCTTGTTCAGCTTTTAGTGTTTTTCTGCTCTTCCTTTTATCTGTTCAATACTTCTTCTTATCTTTAGACTTTTGCTTTCTCCTTTCATCTTCCTTGTCTCTTTTCTTTAGGGCAATTAGTTTTGACGTGTCCCTTTTTATTGCAGTTGAAGCATCTATAATCATCATCCTTTTTCTTCATGTCTTTGCTTGTGGATGATGTCTGGTTTGATGATGAAGAGTTTCCTCTGGTTCATCTTCTCTTTAGTCTGTTGAACTTCTTTGTCAGTAAAACAATCTGCTCTTTCAACTCTTTTGTCTCTTTGCTGGTAAATTCAGCTGGTTGACTCTGCTGGGCGTAATGAGTGCAATGTTCTTGTTCAACTCCGCTGGCAAACCTTCTTCGCTGTTTAACTCAAATTCATGAGACTTCAACTACGACATCAAGGTTAAAGAGTCAATTTTCTCTAAATTTATAGTGCCTTTGATTACAGATGTGATGATTTTCCATTTGCCTAGTAAACTCCTTAGGATCTTTAGGCACACTTCTTTCTGTGGATATGAGTGACCTAGTTGTTGGAGTTCATTCAAGATGCCTGAAAATCTGATGTCCATTTGATCAACGGATATCCAGTTTTCATTTTGAAATTTTCAAATTTCTGTTTTGCAACAGATAATTTGTTTTCCTTGATTGCCTCTGATCCCTCATTGATTAGAGCCAAATTCTCCCACATCTCCTTTGCAATTTTGCAATCTTTGATCCTTATGAACATATTTTTTTCTAGAGCCCTCATAATCATGTCTTTTGCCACAAAGTCAAGATTTGGTCTTCTCCTGTAATCCTTTGTCCAGTTCTTCTTTTCTCTGACTATTTCTTTTGCTTGATCTGCTCATGTTGTTGTAGTAGTCCTGATCTGGATTGGTCCATCATTGATGACATCCAGCATCTCCTCATGAGTTGTTGCAGGATGAGAAAGCATTCTTATTTTGTATTCTTCAAAATTATTTATATTAAAAACGTGTGTCATATGCATAAAATTTGATGATTCCATGATGTAAAGAGTTTTATATGCAGAAAAACTCAAATTACAGATTTGTAAAGTACTTTGAAAGTGTGTGATCTCTTTGTTATCAGAAATCGGATCTGAACATGTTCTGATACTAGGAAACATTGCTCCGATACCAATTGTTGGTCCCAGAGAAGGGTAAGACTATAATCAGAGGGGGTTGAATGACTATAATGCAGTTTCAAAAACTTTTCTTATGTTTAAAGCTTTTGGGCAATGGATAAGTCCCTTCTTTAAATGTTGGTTCCAAAGTAGATTATGCAACCACAGACATAATATTCAATGAAATAAAGTACTGTAAGTGAATTGACACAAAGGTTTATAGTGGTTCAGGGTGGTGTAATCCCTTAATGCACTCTTCTCCTGTGATAATTGGAGGAATTCACTATTGTTTTCACAGATACAATAGTTAGATTGCCCTTGGCTACACAAGCTTCACAATCACCTAGACTATCACTCCTGGATTCAAAAGCTTGATGAATCGAGTCTCAACAACTGCGCCTAGAACAAATCCTTCAAGACTATATCGCAAAGCATACAATTCCTTCTCGGATGATCCGATTCAATTCTTTATAAGCCCGGTGTGAATAAGATTCACAAAGGTGCATCAATCTCGATCCTTGATATAGAATTGTAGCTCACGAATCTGAGTTGATCTTCTAGGTATGTCCTTTAAACTTAGAGAGAAGGCTTTTGGATTTTGTGAGTTTTTCGCTTGTTCTTGTATATTCCTGATCGTTGTTTTTCCTGCCTGTCAAAGCCTTCTATTTATAGCCTTGATAATCCTTGATTTGAAATTTCATCCGTTTGCTATTAATTGCTGAGAATAATCTTTGATTTAATTCTTCGATTCCTCCTTGATTATATTCTCCTTGATTAGGGTGATTCGGATCCTTGATTGATTCTGCATTAATTGCTTGATTGCTTATTTTGCACGTTCTGCAGACAGCATACTTGACTTTGTTGTTTAAGTTGTTGCTTGACCGCCTTAGTGAATCTTTTTCCTTTACTGATGATATCTCCTTAACTATTTTTCTTTAGTCAGTCGGTGGAGCTTTTACTTCACCGTTTAGCTGTTTCCCTTCTTTCTTTGATTTTCCAAGTATGCTTGTACTTCACTGATCCTTTATTTTTGTGAGATCAGTGTACACCATATTAATTGAAAAATGTTTCATTACTTGCAATATTTCTTAGAATTATCAAAGGTCATCACAGACTTCCCTGGTTATAAGTCAGTCCATATGTCTTCATGCTTCTCTGCTGTTACTTGGATGTCTTTACTCTGCCAAAATTATGTTTTTACTTAGCCGTCCTACCAACTAGTACAGTACTTGTCTGACTCAACTTATACAACATGTCAGACTCTAAGTAAAGACTTATACAGAGATTTCTAACTTATTTCAGGATTGCTATTACAGCTAGTATGGCCATCATCAAAACATAATAAAAATGTTCCTAACAATTTCCCCCTTTTTGATGATGCCAAAACCCTTATAAGCCTGAACATAATTGATCATTTTTCACATTGAATAAAACTTGCCAAAATGATAAAAAAAAAACATTTTCAACCTCTTAGAAGTTTCAGGCATACCTCTTCTTTGATTCTGTTAGAAGTTTCAGGCATACCTCTTCTTTCCCCTTTTTTTGGCAGCATCATATTGCCGTTGTAATAGAATGATGTTGGTAGTATCAGTTGTGCTAATCAGATTGTCTAATTTGGATCCAACAGATGTACTCCTTCTTGTTTAATGATGATTTCATCTTTGGTGTTGTCCCTCATTCCCCATTGCTCTGTGCTGGGGGTTGTCCTTCATTCCTCTGATATTCCACATGTATAATAGTGATCTTGTTCACAATTGAATTCAATGTTTCTCAGGGTGATCCCTCATCCATTGATGTATTAGTGGTTCCATCAAAGGGTCTTCATTTTCATGAACTTGTTCTCCTTGAATTTCTTCTTGATTTTCTTGAGCTGGATCATTTCAGTTGGGTCAGTTTCTTGTTGTTGTTCAGTTGCAGATTCTGTTACTGGCAACTGAGACTGATCCTGATCTGTAGAATCTGAGATCCCTAATCTTCCAATATCAATAAAAACTAGTTCTAGAGTCTTTTCTGATTGAGGCTGACAAACTTGTTCTTCCTTGTCTTTAATTGCATCTCCAGTGAACTTTGGTTCATAAAAAACTACATGTTTTGATTCTTCATGCTTGAGTGTCCGTTTGTTTAATACTCTAAAAGCCTCACTGATACTTGAGTATCCTAGAAATATTCCTTCATCAAATTTGGGCTGAAAAACATTGAGCTGATCCTTTCAATTATTGTGAATGAAGCATTTACTTCCAAAGGCATGAAAATATGAAACATTCGGTTTTCTTCCATTCCAAATCTCATAAGGGGTCTTTTCATTTCTTTTGTTCATGAGAGCTCAAATCTGAGTGTAACAAGCTGTATTCACTGCTTCTGCCCAATATCTCTCTGGCAGTTTTGATTCGTAAATCATTGTCCTTCCAGCTTCTTTGAGTGTTCTATTCCTCCTTTCAGCTACTCCATTCTGTTGAGGTGTTGTTGAGGCTGCATGTTGATGTAATACTCCATTTTCTTCACAATACTCAATGATTATATTGTTGAGAAAATCTTTTCCTTTGTCTGATCTGATCTTGACTACTGTAACTCATTTCTGATTCTGGAGTCTCTTGAGAAGTTTTGTCAGCTGTTGCTTAGTTTCACTTTTCTTTGTCATGAAGATAACCCAAGTATATCTTGAACAGTCATCAACCACCACCAAAGTGTATTTCTTTCCACTAACACTGATTGGTGTGATTGGTCCAAATAAGTCCATATGCAAGCGTTACAAACTTTGGTTGTTGAGTCTTGAGGCGTACACTTGAAACTTGCTTTGAGTGCTTTCCTTGTTGACATGCATCACATAAGTTCTTCTTGACAAGTAAGTTGATATCATCAATGTTGAGGTGACTCAGTTTCTTGTGCCATAGCCAACTGAGTTCTGTCTTGGTATGCCCAATCAAACAAGTTTCTGAAACTTCTGTAGACCAATCTACAACATACATTTCTCTTCCCTACATCCGGAAAGAACTACATCGAATGTTGTTTCGCTGACAACAATGAAGTACTCATTATCAAATGTGACTTTGTATCCCATGTCGCAGAATTGACTTGTACTGAGTAAGTTGTAGTGACATCCTTCCACATAATATACGTTCTTGATAGTAAGTCCATTTCTGATTAGAGTTCCATAACCTTTTGTGAATCCTGATTTATCCTTACTTCAAAAATTGACTCTTTGTCCATATTTGGCTACAAAATCAACTAGACAGTCCTTGCTCCTGGTCATATGTCAGAAGCATCCACTATCAAAAATACCAATGTCCTGCCAAACAAATTAAAATGATTTAGGTACCCAACTCTGTTTGGGTCCATAATGGCATGTTGTCAGTACAACTCGAGGGATATTTCCATATGGTCTTCTTTGGAAATTGTTGCACTTATTATCATATATGTAAGCCACACTCCCATAGTATTTTCTTTGGGACTGTGTATTATTTATACGCTCTCTCAAGTCTTTCGGCTAAAATTGATTTCCAAAATGACTTCTATTGTTAAACGCATAATAATAACCATCATTCATTTTGTACTGAGGTCTTGGCTGACTTTTGTACTGAGACATTTGCTAAGAACTAGAATGAGTTCTCTGCTGATTCTTGAACTGAGACTTCTGGTATGTCTTCTATCTAGTATGATTGTTCCTATCAGTTTTATCAATAGTTTGAGTAAAAATCCAATCTTTATCAGTGGGATATAGTCTACCTTTCCCCCTGGATGTGTGAATCCTTGAATGATTGACATTCTTAGATTTACTTTGATTGAAATTTCTCTGGTTCTTGTCATGATTAGCTTTTGTAGATCTGGTAGCTGATCTACTTTTCATGTTTCCATGTTGTGCAACTTATTTACCTTTGGATCTTCTTTTGTTATTAGTTGCAGCTGACTTTTTGGGAAACTGATTCTGAGTTGATTCATGCAAGACTGGCTTCACTGGTCTTCTCAGTTCAGGGAAATTGATCAGCTACAAACATAACACCAGTTTTGGCAATGGGTTCTACAGCCTTGCTTGTTCCTTCTTTAGAAGATTTTTGTGTCTCAAATCCTAAGCCAGTTCGATCTACATAGGGCTTTATGGATTTGAATCCAGTGGCTGAACTTGATTGGGCATAAGATTCTATTGCTGCTGCTGATATAGTAGGCTGATACTGATTCTTTCCTTTTTCAGTTCAAGTCAGTTTCAACGTGTTCAAATCAGACTTCAATCGTTCAACTTGAAGAATTAGAGCTTCTTTCTCAGCTTTAATTGACTCATAACCAGCTTGTATAGTAACAAGCTGATTCATCAATTAAATCAAGTGTTTCCTCTAATTACGGATTTCTCGGTTGGAATCGTGATCGAAGAACAAGCATTTTCATAGAAATATGGTGAGGTATAATTGGAGTTAGATTCTCATACTTCATTTGGATCATCCAAGTGAGCCATTAGAGCCGTGTCATCGATAATCTTTTAGTACTAGCTTGTCGACTCATCTCCGGCAGGAGAGCTCTTATCCGTTCTTTGTTGATGGGTCTTCTTACCCGATCGACTCTGAGACAATCAACTTTGTAGTGTCTAGGTTTCTTGCGATTGAAGCGAGAGATATTCATCATCTTTTCTCTTTTGAGAGTCTTCTTGATAAACTTCACGAGTGACTAGATGTCCCTCATCATTCTTCAAATTCTATTCATCATAAGAGCCATTTGTTCTTCCACCTCATCCAATTCTTTGAAGATTGTTAGATGATGTTTCTTGAACATCATTAGATGCGACTCTGAGGGTGTTGTCTTGGGTTCCTCCAAGGCTTTGATTATAGTAGTTCTGCTTGTGAAGTCTTCGCTGAATTCGTAAGCCTTCAAATCTGAGAAGATCTTATTAGAGTCTTCAACATCTAGTCTTCTCGATTCCTCTATGGTTGTGACCTTCATCTTCCCGTACATGGGTAATGTCTTCAAAATTCTTGTGTTGATCTCTTTCTTTGTATACTCAGTCTTAAGGAGTGCTAATTCATCCATGATAGCGCTGAATCTGGTTTCCATCTGAACAATATTCTTGACTGACTTCATCTTGAAATTCTCAAACTTCTGTTTTGCAAATGTGATTTTGTTTTCTTTGATGGAGTCAGTTTCTTTGCAAACCAGTTGGAGTTTCTCTCATATTTCTTTTGCAGTATTGCAATCCTTCACCTCCAGATACATATTCTTTGTCGAGTTAAAGTATGATATCCATGGCAACGTTGTTCAGGTTATTCCTTTTTCGATCATCACTGGTCCATTCGCTTTTTGGTTTGAGAATCTAACTTGCTCACCATTGATAGTTTGCATGTGAGTGATTTGGATAGGTCCATCAATGAGTGCATCCATCATTTCATCATGTGTGGCTGCTAGGAATGCCTGAAAATGACGTCTGTATTCATCAAATCTGTCCATTTTGCACATCAGCATTTGTATGGCATACTGATTGTTATCCATTGTGTGAGTGAATGAAAAGCTGGATTATGCAAAGCTGAAACCAGCCGAGCTTTTAGGAGAACAACTAGAGGAGATAAACTAGAGCAAGCGAGTTTTCAACAATGACTTGTTGAAGATCACTGCTCCTATATCAATTGTTGGTCCTTTGGAAAGGCTAAAACATGTTTAGAGGGGGGTGAATAAACTTGCCACCAAAAACTAGTTTTATAACGATTAAGGTTTAGTTTTAACTTGTGTGGATTTTAGCTGACTATGCTGAGCCTAAGTCAAACTGACTTATAACAAAACTGAGTCAACCGCCAGTGGATTTAAGTTATAGCCTTTATCTGGATCTTCTTGATTCTATAAGAAAAAGATAAGTATGCAAAATTGAATTCTGGTGAATGTCAGTTTGTGAACTATGAGTAAATATAACAATCAGTTTTCAGTATGCTATAAAAACAGTAATAAACGCTATATAAGTAAATGACTGAATATAAATATGTAAAATAAGTAGAGCAAGAATTATAGTGGTTCTAGGTGGTGTAATCCTTTCAGTCCACTTTTCCACTATGATGTAGGAGGAAAATTCCACTAGAACTTTCTAAGGTAAGCTGTTACAAAAAGTCCTAAACGATAGTCCTTGGCGAATCCACAGTGCCACTATCTAAACAATCAAAGAAGCAGTCGGATTCTTTGCTCTTCAAATGCTTGAACCACTGGTCCTTGAAGGGTTGTATTGCCTCTTCACCAGCTACCATCACAAACACAGTCTACCCGACCGCAAATGACACAACTGTCCTTGGAAAATCCATGACCATATTGTTTCACAGTCTAAACCTTTAATTAAGAATCAAAGTTGGGCTGAGAATCAATAAATTGATTCTTGCTTGTGGTTCGTCAAAGTGTTGAAATATGGATATGATCGATGTAGCTTGAACACTTGAAGAATTCTAGACACTACTAGAATTTCGGTCTTTAATGAGGAGAAATCTCCTCATTAATTGTCCATTTCTCCTCATTAAAGTTATTTAATGAGGAGATCTCGATCCTCATTGCCGCCTCCTCATTAAAAGATATATAATGAGGAGAATTGAAACTCCTCATTGACTATATCATACATTTTAATGAGGATATATTCTACTCATTAAAATTATTTTTAAAGGCGACATAACTCCTCATTAAAGACCATTTTCTCCTCATCAAATCATGAAACATTAACAATACATCTCCTCATTAAAAGACCATTTGCTCCTCATTAAATTATGAAACATTAATAATGCATCTCCTCATTAAAGACCATTTGCTCCACATTAAATCATGAAATATTAATAATAATTTTGAAGCCCAAAACTACATTAAATAAAAACAAGCCAATATAAGTTTTATCTTGATGAAATACATCAATGATTCAATATATACAATGATAGATTATTCCCCAAAGATAAGTTACACATAAATGTAAAGTTAAAGAATTTTCTAAAATATATAACATCCACTAAAAGAAACACGTTGCTTTCGAATAATATGCTTCGTACTACGATGGTGGCTGATGGAAAGTGCTTGTTTATACATCTTTGATTCTTTGGATTATTGTCCCGAACACTCATTTTCAAGCGATGCGATATTACTCCTTTCAATTGATACCGTTCCACCATATCCAACTTAGTTGGACAACAAAATCTTGTCGATGTTTGATCTAAAATACTTGAATTTCTTGATAAGGCATAAGGGAATATAAAAGAACTCAACACTTGACCAAATCAAAATGGAAACAAAACCACTATACACCCCAAATTAGCTTTGCTTACTCTAGAGAACACGAAACAATCAACAATAAAGTGGGAAAATTAAGCTATGAAGTGGTTACCAATTTATTTTTGCAACAAATACTACCTTATGCATGGACTAATACCTCAATTGGATATATTTATCTCATAAAGTAGAACCTTCTTTCAATTATGAGATGCCTCTAACTCTATATACAAGAATAGAAATACAAATATGTCATGTTATCATCCAAAACTAAACATTGGTGAGATATAATTTGTATCATATTAGTGGATACATAAAAGGTCGAAATGTAAGGAACAAGTTGTTCTTGAAGGTTGGGTAAAAGATTATTTGGGGACATTTAGTAATATGAGATGGATGACAAGGAATTAAGGCATTAGCTTGTGTTCACGACTATTCTAGTTCACCAAAATAAAAACTTATCATAGAATACATAGACACCAAAAATCATCTTTGAAAAACATTTATTAAACAACAAATCATGGATATAAATAGTTCGTAACGAGAGATTTCATGGTAATATATGTACTCATTGGCATGCCTCCACCATCAATTGCCTTTTCAAAAAAAATCTCACGACTTTATCTAATGCACTTAGATACCTTAAATCCAGGCAACTTGAGCTACAATGACCAGAACAGAACCTAAAGGCAAACCCCAAAAGACGCTACAAACTGGACCAATATGCAGACCAATATCCAGTAGGCAACATCACGAGATCTGGACTGATTTGCAATAGACAAATGCAATGCAAAACCTGAACTTAGGCAATGCAGACACACCTTAACTCGATTCAATGAGAAGAACAAAAGCTTAAGTCGAACATGACTTAACGGACCTAAAATCTGAGACTCAACTTAAGCAGACCAATCCAAAACACTATGTCGACTTTAAAACATCAAGATCGATTTCATAACAAGATGAGCAGGACATTCACTAACTTGATCACTCCATAGTTAATTGATATTCTAACAAGCTGTGAGATTTATGGGCAAATACCTATATCTAGTATAAATCAGTGGACATTGTCAGCGTCATAATCAAGGAATAAAATGAAAGAATGAGAATCTATCAAAAGATGCAAGGGTTCTTAAAAGTGAATGTATTATTACCGAAACTCTTTCCTTGGAAGATTCTTGGTGTACAATGGAAACTCAAATAGGAAAGTGTCTTTGAACCATTGAGGTATATTCCCATATAGAGCAGGAGAAAACAAAATGAGTGACTGAATCATTAAAAAATATAACCTTGTAACCAATTACCAAAAAAGTTGGACAAGAATAGAAACTAAAAGCTAACCAAATAAATAACGGACCAACTAACCTTGTAACTTTCTTATAGTGCCTATATGCCCCCACGTTGATAAATTTCTTGTTTGTTGATTCCTGCTCATAGTCAAGTTAATATGAACATTAATACAGGATAATAATTATGACAAAAAACAAAAAGGTTTCTTTTTATTTTATTTTTATATTAAAATCAAACCTCAAGGAATGGCTACTTTGATTTTGTTATTAAAACTAAAACCTTCTAGTGCTTCAAAATATGCACCAAGGACACCAAAAAATGGAAGGGTAAAAAAACATCACAAACCTAGGGAATGGCGAGCTTTGGCTTGGCCCGATTGATATTACACGGTTGCCTACACCATGGATTCTACCATAGCGCCCCTTTTCCATTTAAACAAGTGAGGTCATAGTTTTTCATACTTCTCTACACTAATAAAGTAAAAATATCAATCGAGAAAATGAATGACCATTTAAATCATAAGTTCTCGATTACTTATGCTCCAAACCGGCGCCTAAATGAGAAAAGCAGCTCTATGCACAAAATAAAGAAATATAATGAAATCTACAAGGTAAACTGAAGGATTTTCAGCGTATATCTCTGGCCTTTGTATCTTGCTAAGCAATCACTCGAGCATCTTACATCAACTTTTGCTCTTCCTCAACCCACATAAGGATGCATGGTGGTATGCACTTACGTATTATTCACTAATATTGCTTTGCAAATTTGATGAATATATTCTATCAAGTACCAAGCTAACGAGAAAAATACGAAGCATTTCCTTCCCTGTTCCATTATATTTGCTAGGTTTGTCGCATTCGATTATCTCATCAAGTACCAAAGCCCATAACATAAGATTATAAGAGAGTTCAAAGGGGTGAGATAAGCAAACACTTTCACCAGACTTCCCTGATACAACAAAATCACACAAAGAGAATGGCGGTCTTTTACACCACTCAAATAACTCTAAAAGCCAAGAAGTATCAAGATGGCTACCCTAAGGTTGTCTTTTGGAAGTGTCATCAACAAAAAACCACTCCGATGTTTGAAGTGTCATCAAGCGAAGTTATACATATGGGAAATTTGTTACGAACCCATCCATTCTACAAATGGTAGCCAAATCGATGCTAGATAGGCTAGAGGAAATAAACTCAGCGATATGACAACTTCAAATGGCGGATTGTCCACTCATCAACTTCAACCAGGCGGATTATCAACACCATATCGATCAACGACATACTCTCTCAAAGAAAACTAAAAATATATTCATGTTATAAGTCAACAAACACTTGGAAGGAGGACATCGGCATTAATAAAGAGAAAATATGCACAATGACTACAGGTCATATATTCTTACCGATTTCAATCGGATGGCTTAGATACCTTGTCAAATTCACAACTTTATCGACACGTACATTTAAAAACCACGAAACATCCGATAATTTAGTAAGCAAAAATTGAATATCAAATAAAAGGGCAAAAGTGGCTACACAGGTATACATCAAACTCACAACAAACATTTGAGTCTCTTATTGATCAACTTTGAATCCCACCAAAAAACTTGAAAAACCCACTATATCAATATTAATTCAATACAAGAATAAACACAAACACACATGATCAATGACAAAAAAGTTACGATTTGAAACAAATGAAAAGAATATAGGTTAGAATTACATTTCAACAAAAGTTGCGATGTAAAATCAAATGAAAAAAGAACAATTGTAGTGAACTAAAAATTAAATATAAGAGGAAGAAGCGAGTAGTCAAATGGTATGGTGTGGGCGAGAATTGAAAACCTTTGGGTTTAGAGATTTGAGAACAATAACCAACCGGCCTCATTGGAGGTCTTAGAAAAGTCTCCATGCGATTCCTTCTTTCTCTTCCAACAAAAGTTTCATCTTTGAAATCTTATTCAACCCCACTTCCCTTCCCACACCTTAACACAATTCTTGTTCAAATCAATTGAAAGTTTGGTAGAATAGCCGAATTTGATAGCGATTAAGTGACGAAATCGATTCATGAGAGGAAGTCGATTTATAAGATGAAATCGATCGGGTTGTAGGCGGGAAAGACACAAGATTAGTTCGGAAGAAATGAATAACGAGATGATAGATTTTGGGCTAAATTAGGGCAAAGATGTTAAGTGGCGAGAGCTAAGCGCAGGCGTGAAGGACACCGGCGAGAGCAAGGAGCTTGAAAAAGAATGGTAGAGGAGGGAGGCGGATGAAAGCTTATCGATTTCAATTATTTTGGGGAAATTAGGGTTAGGAAGGATGGGATTATGGGAATGAATGGGTTGTGTAGCATGTTGTTTAATTTTTGTTTTTTTACGATGTTTAATTATAATAATGTTAAGGATAGTAAAATAATAATAAAAATAACATTTTTAATGAGGAGATTTTATTTAGTGTATATATTATGAGGAGAAATTTAATGAATAATGAGGAGAATTAAATTTTGGTCATCAACCAATAAAAAAATTTAAGTCTCCTCATTATACGTATCATTTAATGACAAAATTTCAGCTCCTCATTAAATTCTCCTCATTAGAACACACTTTTCTTGTAGTGAGATATGATCTTGTTGAGCGCAAATAACAATTCAGATGAACTAGACTTGAGCACAATAACGCTAGTAAATTCGATTCTTGTTTAGTGTAATGTCCAGCGTTCATGCTTGAATTTGAATTGTTTCCACATCTATATTTTCATATGTCCGATGTCCGTGACCGTTCTGACATGTCAGTTCTACTACCAATAAAAATTCTTAATTTATAACGTTCGAATGTAATTTCAGTTTCTTGGATGGCTGACTATAAAACTAAGTATCCTATTTAGTTTTATACTGAGTATGTCATTTTTAGTTTGTTAAGCGACTTAGAGCATTAAGCGAGTTTTACTCTTCTTCAAAACATAGTACTCTATTTATCGATTTTATATGGCTTAATCAGTTACTCCATTCCTTAAACAAATCATCTAAGATATCATTGTCCTTATGATTCTTAGGTTTTCTTCAAGATCCATAAAGTCGATTCGACCATCACGAGACTTACACAATTCTAAATTTCTGATCTCTGCTTAAGTCTTCATAGCGAGTTTGAATCTCTGTTCTTCAATCTACTACAAGCGAGTCTGTGTCCTCAATTCTTCATATACTAAGTTTGTTCCTAAGTTCTTCATTTAGATAAGTCAACCAGTATGTGTCCTCGGTGAACTTAACTTCTTGATTAAAGTATGACTTCCGTTTAGGTGTACATCTTGATCATTGTCATGTTCGATTTTATAGATGATTTCCAGTTTTAGTTTTATGACACATCTATCTATGCCGGTGCTTGTATGATATAACCTATACAATTATTAGAGTCTAGTAAAATCTATACATTCGATTCTAGACATCTTTGACTTTTCACTATAACATCTAGTTTTATGCTTTGCATCAATAAAGTGTAAACAAATACGTAACAAAATAAGATGAATCATCATCAAAATTAAAATTTTATTCCCAACGATTCTGAGAGAGGACTTTATGTCATGGAACAACCAATAAGACTTTACATTTGCCAATCTTTGTAGAAATCACATTTTATCGATAGATTAGATGATGCACTCTTGTGGCACTTACATACTTGGGCACTTGCGGATAAAGTGCAAGTCATCATTCCTGATCGGATAATGTCAAATTTTGTAATCATGATCTTTGTTATATACGTCTTATGGCTAAACTGAAGAAAAATCCTTTTCCTTACTACTGCTGTAAATGCAACTTTTGACCTTGTTCATATGGATATTTTTGGTACTCTAAGGCGACTATCTTCTGTGAATGGACAACAATAATTTCTAACTATTGTAGAAGATTTCTCTAGATTTACTTGGGTTTTTCGTATGAGGCATAAATCTGAAGCCTCTGACCTTGTTAAATATTTTGTTAAATTTGTTTCTACTCAGTTTCATAAAATTATTAAAGACATTAGATCGAGAATGGTGCACAATTTAAACTTATTGACTTTTATGCTCGTGAGGTATCATACATCGACATCATGTGTAAGTACACCTAAGAAAAATGGTATTGTTGAAAGAAAACATCGACATCATTGAATGTTGCAAGAGGTTTGAGTTTCTAGAGTAATCTACCCATTGAATGTTGGGTTTTTGTCTTTTGCATCTTTGTAAAGTTGATTAACATACACACACCCCTTCTTTGAAGGAAAGCACTCCACATGAAGTGTTTTATGGCATTAAACCAGACTATTCTGTGTTTAAAGTTTTTGGTTGCTTAGATTTTCATGAACACTTCAGCAGTATAGGACCAAATTTGGCTGAAGATGTAGGACTTGTGTCTATCTAGGGAATTCAAAGACATCCAAGGGTTCTATTCTCTTAGATATTACCAACAAAGTTATCTTTGTTGCTAGAAATACTCAATTCCATGAAACTTATTTTCCACTTTTACAATAGGTGTTAGGAAAGCCTAGATATCTTGCTGACATGAATGTTCTTTTGCCAGTATTGGACAATTTTGATGACATGCTTTGAATGAATCAGCAGACCAACCAGCAATGGGATCAACAGGAGCTGATGCATCCAATGAAAGGCATGCACCCGATAAATTAGGCTCCTAAACCCACACAACTAAGAAGGTCCGTAAGAACAAGGGAATCACAAACATTTAATCAAGGGGAGGCCATAATGTTAGCCGGACTCCACATCTATTGAGTGTAGTCATGAGTGCATATAACCTCTCGATGAACTATGCGGATTCATTAATTCCATTGATGTTGTTAAAGTGCATAAGACCTATAATCAAGCTATCAAGCATGATGAATGGAAGGAGAATTTGTGACAAAGAAATTGAAGCCTTGCAAAGACTCACACATGGAAGATAGTTGATGCACTTGGCAAGAAACCCATAGGGTGCAAATGGGTGTACAAAATCACAGACAATCATGATGGATGAGTAGAGAGATACAAAGCTAGACTAGTAGCAAAATGCTACACTCAGTTATATAGGATTGATTATCAAGAATCTTTTTCCCCTGTTGTCAAAATCACCCTTTATCGAGAACCTTACATGCATTAGCAACAACCAATAATTGGCATCTACATGAGCGGATGTCAACACTACCTTTTACATAGTGATCTACATAAATAAGTATACATGCGATTACCCCAGGTTGTGCGACAAATAAACCAAACCAAGTTTGCAAATTTACCAAATCATATATGGCCAAAACAAACTGCGAGACAATAGAATTGCAAGTTGATTGAATCATTGGAGGCTCAAGGATTCATTCAATCCAAACATGACAACGATCTATTCACAAAGAATTCGGGACAATCATTCATGCCTTATTGGTATATATGGGCGACATCATAGTTGCTAGCTACGGTGAAGAGTTAATTAAGGAAGTTAAGGATGCTTTACATCATTATTCACCATCAAAGATCTCGGAAAAGCGAGATATTTCCTAGGCATTGAGGTCATTATATGTCAAAAAGTCATATCCATTTCACAAAGAAAATACACGCAACCTCACAGAAGAATATGAATTTTGGGAGAAAAACACCTAAGACACTATGGAGTCCATCAGGACTTTACAACATGGTGATTCACCACTTTTAGAAGATAACATTGCATCTGAGATCACTAGTGGGTAAATTGATTTACCTCAATTTTACCAAACAGGATATTTTCTTTGCAATACAACAACTAAGTCAATTTACAGACACTCCTCTTGAAAATCACATGAAGGCATCTTATAGAATCTTTGAGTTACTTGAAGACCAATCTAGCAAAGGAATCTTCTTCCCGAGACAATGATCTTGTACTTAATGGCTTCTGAGATAGTGATTAGGTTTGGTTGTCTGAAACAACTAGATCGATGTATGAGGTTATATGATGTATCTAGGAGATGCTCAATCTCTGGAAGGCAAAAACAAACAACAATTGCGGAAGCTCATCGAGAGAGTATAGAGCCATGGCAAATCAGATTTGTGAAATCGATTTAACTTATCTATATACTACCCAGATTTTCAAATTCGATTACATTTGCTGCTATATTATTTTGTGTCAATGCTAATGCAATGCACATTGCTCACAATCTATCATTCATGAAAGAACAAAACATATTGAAATTATTTGCCATGTTGTGAGAGACAAAGTCAAATCAGGGCTCATCAAACTTCCTCCAGTCAATACAAAAGAACAAATAGCTTAGATCCTCACCAAGGCCTTGGATGCACCAAGGCCTTGGATGCCTCCTACTAGATAAATTGGGAGTTTCAAAGATCTTTGATTTCAAGTAGGCGAAAGGAATCTTGAGTGCAAGTTTTCATGTACCACTTTGACTTGAAGGGTATTAGAGTATATAGGCTTGAAAGGAATCTTGAGTGCACAAGGTCTTGATGATCTGAAGACCAAGCGACTGGCTTGTGATATGGAATCTCGGACTCTGTTGATCACTTTCGATATGATGTAAACTAAAAGCGGTTATTACATTATAGTTTTTATAGCTGTTTGTAACTTACTTTTGGTGATCCATAAGGTGTGCGAAGCTATAAATACCCATGATCATTTGCATTGTAATTAACTTGTAACTTTTACTTGATCAATAATAATTCCGCATTTTATTTTGTTGGTTTGTAATTCTAAAAACTTCATCAATGTTACTTAAACCTTAGGTATACCTTTCAAACTCTTGGCGTATTGTGTCAAGGTTGAGACTCGGCTGGAGCTACTCTTGAGATGGAAAAAAAGTTGTTCATTTGGAAAATACTCCTCGATCTCGGTGGCTTGTCACTAACTCCAATAGTGTTACCCTCGACGGGTGATCAACCACACGGTTCTCGAGATCTTTTTCATCCACTAATTTCCACATCAAAATCATGTAGGAGAAGAATCCATCTTAATAATCATGGCTTGGAGTCTTTCTAAAACAGATGATACTTCAAGGCTGCATGGTCAGTGAAAACCATGACTTTAGATCGTACTAGATAAGATCTAAATTTGTCAAATGAAAAAATGACATCAAGAGTTCATTCTCCATGGTAGTGTAATTTGTGCAGTCCTTTATTAAAGTGCATTGGCATAGTAGATTGGTTTAAAGATTTTGTCCACTCTTTGGCTCAGTGCTACTCCAACCGATGTATCACTAGGATCATATATCATCTTAAAAGGTTTATTCCAATCTGGTGCTACCAGAATCGAGGCAGTTACCAGCATTTTCTTTAACATATTGAATGCTTCCTTGCATTCTTATCCAAAAGATGAAATGTCGACTTTTGCAAGAAATTGATCAGAGGTCTAAAAATCTTAGAAATCCTTTATGAACCTCTTATAAAATCTTGTGTGGCCAAGAAAGGCTCATGAGTCTTTAAGTTAGTTGGAGGTGGTAACTTCTCTATTACTTCAATCTTGGCTTTATCCACTTCCATTCCATTCTTTGAGATCTATGACCTACCACAATTCCTTGGTGACCATGAAATGGCACTTTTCCCAATTAAGCTCTAGGTTTGTCTCTTCGCATCTTTTCGACACTTTACTCAGATTATCCAGAATCCATCATAGCAATCTCAAAGATAGAAAAATCTTCCATAAATATTTCTAGAAAATCCTCTGCCATGTCCATAAATAAAGGCGTCATGCACCTCATGAATGTATTTGGTGCATTCTGAGTCGAAGGGCATCTTTGTTATAGGCAAATGATCCACAGGACATGTGAAAGTGGTTTTCTCATAGTCTTTTAGAGCAATATAGATCGATAGTAACTAGGATATCCGTCGATGATACAATAAAAAGCATGACCACTTAATCTCTCTAGCATTTGGTTGATAAATGATAGGGAAAATGTTCTTTTGAGTTGCGTCATTTAGTTTCACGAAGGCGATATAGACTCGATGTCCATTAATTTTTAGTACATGGATCAATTATTCAAACTCATTAGGTTGGGTGTGAATCCTTCTTTCTTGGGCACCACATGAATTGGGCTTACCCACTCCTTTATCGACAATTGGGAATATGATTCTCGTTTATAGCATCTTTATGATCTCCTCCTTAACAACATCTTTCAATTCACGGTGTCAACCTTCTACGAGTTGAGCAAGCTGCTTTCTTCTCGAGGATTGATAGATATTTTATGCATGCACACACAGGGGCTTATTCCTCGAATGTCGGCAATGGTGCCCCAAATGCTCCTTTATGCTCCTCGGTACTCTTAAAAGTTTCTCCTCATCTAACGAGGATAAAAATTTCTTTGAAATAATCGGTGAGAGGTATCATCTTGTAAGTATCGTGCTTGGATGAGAGGGCAAAGGTTTAAGAGTTATATTTCTTTGTGGCTCTTCCAGCGATGATTTGATATCTTTCTAGTTAGCGAAAATCGAAAATTTGAGCCACAAAGGTCTATGAATGGGTACTCACTGCAACCCACAGAGGATATAGGTTCTATTTCTTGCTTAAGACCTTGTTTGTACCACGGCCAAACTTTTCCTCCTCTTCTTCTTCCTCCTTCAGCGACAAAGTTTACGCAACCGGGATCAGCGCCAATTCTTTGTTGTAATTTCAAACTAGCTCCTCATTGTCATCCGACATATTGCATGTTTCTCCTTCATCTTGTGTTAAACCCATCGTCTTTATCACATTAAAGACCACCTTTGTCCTCTTTCACTCGTAAGATTAGCTCTCTGTAGGAACATCCATCAACATCTTACTAATTAAGCTAAGAAAGGTCTTCCAATAATAGTGGAACATCGCTATTTACTTCCATGTCTAGCACCATAAAATCCAATGGGAACACAAACTTATCAACTTTTACTAGAACATCATTAACAACCCCATGGTTGATTCATAGACTTATCTGCCAATTGAAGGGTTATTGATGTCTCGTTTAATTCCTTCATTCTAACTCATGAAAGATAGAGAGCGGCATCAAGTTGGCGCTTGCCCCTAGATCACACATTGCTTTGTTTAGTCATACTCCTCCCATTGTACATGGTATGAGGAACCTTCACGAGTCTTTACACTTATGAGGCAATTTGCGTTGTAAGGCGCCGAGCATTCCTCATTTAGCCAAATAGTGTCAAGATCTACTAACTTTCCTTTGGTAGAGACTACTTCCTTACTAAACATAGCATACTCGGCATTCGTGCGAGCCTACCTGGGGATATTAACTTCATGACTTTTTAAACATTTGATAAACTTTTTATATCTAGCATCATCATGTGCTTGATTTCATAGGGGATAGTGTAGAGTAGCAACATTAATAATTCTGATTCATTTAGACTAACTTTGCTACCTCTTGTTATGCTCCCTGCTAAATGCTGCTATTTATGTAGATAGCTCTTTCTGGTCTCACATCGCGGGCTTGGCATCCACGATGCTTCTAATTACCTGCGCTTCTTTGCTCATCAACGATCTCTGGTTCTTCTCTTATGGTTGGTCGAGATAATTCCTTTCCACTCCTTGTCATGTTCGTATTCACATCCTTGGGTTCATTTCGGTGTTGCTTGGTAATCCTCCGGAAGAGACGGTGACACTTGTTTGGCCATCGACCCACTTGGTGTGTGATTTTTGCACTAAGGCTTCTTGATTGGTCACTCTTGTGTCGTTCTTGATAATAAGTTGTGAAGTTTACAGAGCTCACTCGTGGATTTGGTTAATTTATTGACCGTTTCAATCATGATTGAGCTCATTTTATCCATGGTGCTTGCCAACCACGACTTATTGAATTGAGGCATGAATCACCAGGTTTGCTTTGGTCTCATCCACTTTAGTAGGATGGTCATGAGAACACAGGCAATATCCGCTCTCATAAGGATTTCTTTGCCTTCCCAAATAATTCACGCCCTCGGTGTTGGATACCTCAATTCCTTGGACCTTCTACTACCTTGCTTGTCTGATCTTGCATGCCATCCATTTTCTCATTACGCTATCATTGGTGGTATAGGATCTTTTTGGAAGTGTCTTCTCAAAAAATGCCTTGACTACTTTTACACTCTTTATGCGGTGTGTTACCCATTGGCTAGTATGTGCGATTTATTCGAGTTTCTCTTGACTTTTACGGTGATATGATTGTGAAACATACAATGCTTGATGCATCAACTCTCGTTTGTTCTCTTGGCCTCGATCCATGATAGAAACTATGCATTGGTAGGGTATATCATGGTGAGGGCATTTCCGTTAATGCCTTCTTAAATATTTCCCAAGATTCTTTAAATGTTTGGCGGTTTATGTTTGAAATTCATAATGTCTTGTCTCATTTCAAGGACTTCCTAGGTGGGCGTACTTATTCATAAACTTACATAGTAAATCTGTCCAAGATTGGATAGATCCTCTTCTTAGAGACAACAACCATATATATGCCTTATATTTAGTGTGAATGGAAACAATTTAAGCTTGATGTTATCTTGGGCACATCGATGGTTTGATTGTGCTAACAATTTCCAAGAAGTTAGTGTCATGTACACTTGGTCTTCATTTGGCAATCCATGGAATGTGGTGTAATTTGTCACCATTTGTATGACATTGGGCTTGGATGAAAAAAATCGGCGCATTCCCGGTTGAAAAATTGTGGGCATGAAGCGCTCGATCGTTGGCATTGCATAAATTTGTAGAGTCATTACATGCCTTGAACTATATTCTGCTTCATTCCTTCTTCCATCAACCTGTTTTGTGCCATTATCTCCCCTGGTTCCTCTAGATGTGGAATCTCACTAAATCTCTATCTTTCTCACTTGACCTCTTTCTTTTCATTTCTTAACTGCGTACTATTCGATATTAGAAATAAACTCGAGCACAATTCTTTGAACTTCATGTACCATACTACAAGATGCAATAAAAATAAAAAAGTTAGTTACTTGCTTGCCGGCTTTTACACATGCATGGAAGACTCGAAAAAAATATCTGAGACTACGATGGAAGAAAAATGATTTCTCTTAAACTCCGGTGCTGCTTGGCTGCGGAGTGACTCTCGCGCCTTCGGCAAAAATTTCCCGAGACCGATATGAGCAGGACACTTTATACGACTCACGATAGTTAAGCGGACTCAAAAATAGTCTCGAAAAATATATATATATATATACTGGACTTTATATTTAAATTAACATATATTTTTGACACGAGTCCCAAACAACGGCGCCAAAAATCTTAATGTGCATCCAAGCGGACTACTACTAGAAATATGACTAGGTCTATCATAGAAAATCTTGGTGTGTCAAGGTCGAATCCACAGAGACTCATAAAAATACAAATTAATTAGATTGAATTAAATTGTCAAAATTATAGTCTACAACCAACTATAGAGCAGAGAAGAAAAAGTGGTAAAAATAGCAGCATAAGACCAAATAATTATACTCTATGAGTTTTATAAAATTAGTTCCAACTATGAGTGATTAGTTATTCCCCCACATCATGCATCAATCATCCCGTTGGTAAATTTTAGATTTTTAACAACTATGGGTGTTAATCCCAAATGTTATGCTACTTCCAATGAAAGGGCGGTAGGTGCCTATATGCATTTAACCTCATTTGTTGGTTGTATTAATCCACAAGCAATAAGAACTAGGACTAGCTGGATCTAGGCCGAGACCTCCATAAGCAGCTATCGTGGATTGACTAGCACGTTCCAAAGGATCGATAAATTCATCCACCGAACTAACACTTCACCTTGAAAGTCCTTCATGTTAAAATATAAAAACATTTATGTAGTTGATCACACTAACAACATGTAAATTAAATCTGCCGATCAGACGTAGTTGGCGACGATTATCATGAATTAGGGTTTACTAGGTAATTGCAGCCGTGATAAAGACCGTCGCAGGCTCCGAAGAACACAACCTTTCATTCATGATTTCTTTACCAACGATTCAGATCTAAACAATCATGGGGTAAAATAAACATACTACTACATAGAAGAACTAACATAAACACTCAGATCATACTAATCACAAGGAAAATAGCGATTGTTCTACATCTAGAAAGCCGGAAAATCATATCCTCGAAGATGAGTGCAGACCCTCCTTAGATAGCTCCTTAGACGACGAATCTGTCGGATATGTGACTAGAACTCATTCAGAAAAAGAACAAAGAGAACTTTTATTGAATATAATGTATTTGACTTATGGAAAATAGTACACTAAAAGTAAGTAGGTGGTGCCATTTATTTATAGTGCTATAAACCGACTTAGTAACACCTAGATCTACCCCTCATCCACAAAAACATGGTTTGAAGGTTACGGATTCTCGGCGGTGGCGGCACTTCTCGCGGCATCCAGGGCATTTTGTCTTTTACCTACTGCCGACTTAGCGAAAGTTCTTGAACACCTAGCTCCATTTCTTTGTCGGCTCGGCCGGAATCACTCTCTTAACACTTGGATCAATCTTTGTAACACGAAAATAGTCAATAATGCGAAATAATATCGAGTTGGGAAAATAAACATTAAATGCAAATTACTCGACTCATGAACCCGACTTAAGACATTCTACTCAAATGGCTCATATAAATGGTCGAAAACTTCGACTTTTATCTTAGAATGGTTGAAATTTTGATGCCGTAAGGTGTATCATTTTAAGCGTCATCACGGTGAAAGCGAGGACATTATTTTACCGATTGGAGACTTAACATTCTTCCCCCTCCCCTTATAATGGAGCAGCGTCCTCTACAGGATGGCTAAGCCTTGTCGAGTGGAGACATAAAAAAGTCTGATCACCCCATATAAGTGGGAGATATAAATGTATTGTCAACTTTCGGGTTAGCCCTTTTATCTGAGCAGGGCGGCAGTCTAAGCGATTGAGCGGACCATTTATGACTCATATCTTGCTATCTCGAGGCTCAAGGTCTAGGGGCGTTACAAAATGGTATCGGAGCCGATTGCCATACGGACCTAAGTGCCACACCGTGAGAGTCGGTGGGGGCCACCTCACAGAATCCTATGGTAGTAATGGCTGGGACAAGTCTTTGAAGTCTAGCAAGGTAAATCGATCCACCTATAGGGAGAGGAAAATGTAAAGTCGCACATCGGTAAAGTAATGTCTGCTCAACCCCCATATTAGTGTGAGACATAAATGTATTGTCAACTTTCGGGTTAACTCTTTTAGACCAAGGAGGATGACGGTCTAAGTAGTTGACCGGAGTATTTAATACTCACATAGCATTATCCAGGCCGGGTCTAGGGTGTTACCATTATTTAAGGTAGAGCCTTTTGTGAGTCGGTTGTAAAGTTAGATGTACTTGTTCTAGTTGCTTTGGCTATGCACTATGTCTCACAAAAGCATTGGAACACCTTTCCTTTGGCCTTATGTGATGTTGACTTGATGATCAATATCTTACTTATTATATAGCGAAGTTAGGGGTTTGGTTTTAGTGGATTTAACTCAAAACACAGTAGGCATCTCTCTGCTTGAGGTGAAGCATATGATCATTAAAAGCCTTATTCCTTAGCCACGTGGATATTGGATTATAATTTAATATTTACGTGCTATGTGCTAAGTAGTGTAATGCATAGTTGGTGTAAGACCTAGTGGTCCATAGGAAGCTTTTCAATGTGCAATGAATTTAAGTGGGAAATTAAATGCTTAAATACGTTATTTCTTTGTGTCTAAAAGATAAAACATATTAGTCCTTGGTGAGACACATTTTTTGTATCGCAATATGAAAATATTACACCTCACATGGTTAGATATCATCGGACTCGGGTAATATTACACATGATTAGATATCATGCCATCTGAGGTGTTGAATGTGACATGATCTGATCCTCACCATGCAATGTGTCCTTGGATTAATGTGTAACAAATATCTACTCTTGTCGTGTCTCTAGAGTGTTTTGAGCTAGTGAAATATATGTGTTATTATGTTTGTTTGATATTCTTTGTGATATAACATATGTAGATTCGATTATACATCCTTTGCTAAGTATATTTGTACATACCATGTTATTAATCCCCACTCCGAAAAGGTGGCTTTGTTGTAGTTTGAGTTGAAGATCGCGTAAGAGTGATTCCCGAAGTTGCAGATGTTGAAATGTATATTTTCTCTTATTACATTGTATTTAAGGTATAAAATCTTTCATTTTTTCCTTTTGTAATAGAATGAGATAGTTGTACATTTGGGTTGTAAGTAATGGATTGTAATAGTTGAATGGTTAATCGATTTTTGTGTATTATGTTGTGAGATGTTATTTCGTTGCAGCCTGTGTTACTTGTCGATCGTTGCAGTTATCTTTTAAACTTTTCGATTCTAAGTTTCGTTTTCCGCTTGTTTTCGGCGTTGATAATGTAATTACGTATATAATTGATTAATTTTAATTATATACGTGGCGGAAGACAATCTCTGGTTAAAGACTCGGTATCAGTTAGGTCATCACAATTACATCATATATGATTTGGATTTAGGTGATAAACACATAAACAACTTCCGAACTATTGCATTCGATCGGGGATTAGGTTAAAATTTGTGTTTGAAACATTGACCGATATATATATATATATATAAAATTGCTAAATATATAATTACGCTAACAAGAAGATAAATGTCATTGAAATTCTTATTGTTGGTGGTGATGCGCATTCAAACCTACTCTTCTGTTTGTTAATCTTAGCACCGTACACCATCTAAAAGTGAATCCGTTTCATTCTCAAAATCTTCTGGACACTCACCGCAGCCAACTGGGGCATTCATAATTAGTTTGAGCATCACAAAAATGATTTGAGCATGAATCAGGTGAATTTGGAGTCGTCACGATACATTTTCATACTTTGGAGGTTGGTTACATCACCCCCATTGGTTTCTTCTGTACCACTGCATATCAACAATGTTATATTATATATACATAGCAAGGCAAGACAATAAAATAAGTCTTGTAACTTGACACATATAGCCTTTTTTTCAATTAAATTTTTTTATTTTGAGTGGTAGCCCGTTTTTGTTTATGCTGAAATTTTAATCCTTTTTGCAAATTCATTCATAATGTGCCGTAGGTGTTTGGATTTGGCAAAAAAATATGCAAATATAATAATTAAAAAATTAGGAAATTATGGATAAGGCGCCTTGATCTGGAATATTTTTAAATAGCGAGGCATTCATGTTTTTATAGGAAAAATAACAATTGCGTAATTTTATAGCGATAAGAATGACGAGTGAATAACGAAAATCGGTGAATATCACGAATGAATCAGAAATCGGTGAATTCCGACGGTGAATCCGAAAATCGGTGAATTTAAACAATGAATTTTGAAAATTAGTGAATTTGACGTTGAATTTAAAGCGGTGAATTTAAGCGGTTGAATTTAGACATTGAATAAATAGTTGTCCTTTATGCAAATGTTTCAATAGTATGTCATTCTACTTTCGATTGATGAAATATTTACATCATTCTCCTCATTTCCCTTAAAAATAGGGGTAAAATGCAATTAGTGGTGTATAGCGATCGAACGAATCAAACATTTACTTATCGGTGAGCAACCACAAAATATATTGATGCTTGAACTCGAAATCAAGTTCGTTCGACAAGAAAAAATATGCTTGAATTTGGCTCATTGGTATTGATGAGCTACTCGAGGATTCGACTACGAGTTCGATTAAATCTTACTTGGCGAGTATTTCACGAAGCGGCGTCAAAAGTTTATTTAAGTAAATGCAATTCAAAAGTTTTTGTACAAGTAGACAAAAATAATTCTATTTAGAAAAATGGAAACGATGGAATGGTAAAAAAATATTTAAGAACACACACACACACACACACACACACACACACACATATATATATATATATATATATATATATATATATATATATATATATATATATATATATATATATATATATACTCCTCGAATAATGCTTTCATGAGCATTTTGAATTACTTAACTTTCGAGTTTGGCTCGTTAATATTGATATTTGCTTGCTCGAGTTAGGCTCAGGATTAGATTAAATCTAATTTGAGAGAGCAATTCTGAGCAGCGTCGAAGCTGCTCATGTCTTGAACTCGGCTCATTTACACCCCTAATTGCAATAGTTGGTCTAAATTTAGATTTTCTGTAATTTTTTTTCTAGAATCAAAGGACAAATTGGGTAATACTTAAGGCAAAAATTGAATAATTATCCTGTGCAGTGTAAAACACACGTATAGTAGAATATTACCGGATGAGTGTCTGACGTGATAAATGTATTTGTTCACCATTTTGAAGCCATTTTCTTCTTGGATGACCTCTTCTTCTTTTGCCATAAAGCTTGTGCAAAATACTACTGCAATGAAAATTGATATTGCCATAGCCACCACAACTGCTTTCAGTGCCATTACAGATGTGTTTTGACACTCTGGTTCTTTCTTAAACGATTATCTCACTCGATCGACTTGTTAAATTTTGCTCTGTAAATTAAATGGCATGATTCATTTATATACAGTTTGCTTAGGATATAGACATGATTGCAATGCTGGCAAATACTATTAAGATTTAAAAGGTAAATATGTGTTAGAATATATTTTTAGTTTTTGTTTTTGTTTTTGTTTTAGGCTTCCATAGACGTGGCCGAGTCTGAATGAGTC